>PYAF01000434.1:478420-545753 GCA_007407185.1 Glycine tomentella
ATGGTAGTGTATGTTTGTCATATATACCTACCAAAGAGCAGACTGCGGATATTCTTACCAAAGGATTACACAAGCCAACCTTTGAGGATTTAATTAGCAAGTTGGGAATGATTAATATATATCTCCCAACTTGAGGGGGAGTGTGGAATATTCTAGAATATTAGAATTAGTTGTGTAATATTCTAGAGTATTAGAATTAAATATAGAATATTCTAGAGTATTAGAATTAGTTGTGAAATATTCTAGAGTATTAAAGTTAGTTGTGGAATATTCTAGAGTATTAGAATAAGTTGTGGAATACTCTAAAATATTAGAATTAGTTGTATATAATGAACCCTTTGGGTTTCAATCTGAATGAATGAAAAAGAGTGTTCATTGTTTATATTACAACAAAAACAATGGGAAACCCAAGGTCTGGAAAGTCTATACTCATAAGGAAAAGGAGGAGGGAAGAGGGGAGATTTAATTAGTGTGGGTGCTGAGCTAGCAAGTTTCTTACAGGAGGCAGCTTAGTTATTGGGAGAGTCATTTTTGGTTAGTCATTTGACAGAATAATTTTTTCTCTGAGGAGCTTAGGCTCTGGTGGGAGCAATTGTAAGAGCTCAGGCTCTCATTTTCTGTTGTCTTAATATTTTACTGCTCTGTTTCTGCTGTTGGTGTTCATTAATATATTTCAGAAATAAAATATGTATGTATTTGCGACATTTACATGATTCTTAATGGAAGCATGAGCTCCTGTTTGTTAACTTTATGTCTTCTTTATTAAGAAAATAAAAAATAAATTTGTCTTGTGGGAATCATCCTTGTGATGTGATTCCTCAACTTTTGGAATTGAGTTGGGCCGAGTCCCAAATTCAAGAAAAAGGAAAAAGAAAAAGGAAATGTGTGGATGAAGAATTTTTCTTTTCTAGACCTCTTTTATTGTTTTGATATACCTTGCATAATGTTCTTGTTTCTTAGTTTTTTCAGCTATTGAATTATTTTTTTTTTTATCAGCAAAAATATTATGTATTATAATAGTAAGATGAGTACAAGTGGTACTGTTCTATTTACATTGACACCCTGCTACTATGTATAGGCCTATGGAGCCCTAATATAAGCATTATTGCATGAATTAGGAATCCAAAAGCCTCAATATATCTAGGTACCCTTCCTCAAAAATAACCTATAAAGCCATCCCCCCTGATTACAAAAGCCAACCCTCATATTACTAGCCCATGAATAGAAAGGGATATCAAATCCTTTTTCCAAATTCTTGAGCCATAACCAACAAAAAAGGATGACATCATCCATCAGCTTTTGACCGTTAAAACTATCATTAGAGAATACTACCCAGTTCCTAATTCCTATGGTACCATATGCATCAAGTCAGGGCAATCCACCATGTTTGCCAGCGCTGAAGCCTGATGCCCTTAAGGTTATCTGTGAGAATGTTGAAGAAAGTGATGACTAGACAATTTTGGGTAAACTCCGACGATGTTTAGCCAAGACAATGCTTCCCACCATAGAGGCAAGATTTTGTCGCATCCAAAGAAAAGGTGTGACACATCCTCCTCACTGGTTCTACAAAAAGGACAGGTAACGTCACTCATGGTCACATTCCTCCTCCTCAAATTAGTCTTTTTTGGTAGTCTATCCCAAATCAGCCTCCAAGCGAAGTGTGACGCTCTACTTGGAACTTTGATATTCCATAACTCATTGAACATGCCATCATAATTCTCATATGACGAATGCGAACAAAGCAATTAAGCACTGGCCATTGTGTATCTCCCACAAGGATCAGCCTCCCAACAACAAGAATCATGCTGGTTAGTTTGTACTACCATCCCCTCAATGTCCTCCATGAATCTTGCGACCATGTCAATCTCCGGTTCCCTGAAAAATCTCTGCCACTGCGGCTGCCAATCCCAACCACCCACTGATGCACTCCCCAACTGTTGTATAAATTGATGCTATTGTTGAGATATGCTATACATGTGTGGATACTTCTCCAACAGCGATTGAAATTTCTCTTGAAACTATCACCTGTAAATTTTAATGAACTTAAACTTTTATTTTGGTTTATTTGTTCTATTTTGATCCATACCAGTTGAACCAGCTATTGTCATGCTTGTGCATAATAGTTTGAGTTTATTTCGTGATTACCATATTTACATTTTACATCACGTTTATAGGGTATAGAGCTCCTGGAAATGAAATTTCTTCTTTCCAGTATAATTTTCATCTCAATTTTTTTTTCAAGTGTCATGTGATTGGTTACATGTTTTAACATTTAGGCACGCTCATCCTGGAAATCCTTATGTATACGGACTTGCTGCAGTTGATCACGATCTTAACTTTCCAGAACCAATGCCTGTAGTAGGTATTGATGTTATTTTTTTCTTACCTATTTATATTTTATAGTTATACTATTCATTAGAATCTTAATATTCTAATATTCTAACAGTAACCTTTGTTGAGAGTTGTCATTTCTTTATTTCTGTGTACAATTTAATTTCTTAATTACCTTTTATTATGACTAGGTAAGTACTGATAGGGATTAGTCTATATTAATAATTCAATATATACTGTAAATTCTCTTAATTGATTTGATTCAATAAAGATGGGAATGTTGGGGAGAATCTTGGTCCTAGGAATTAGCATTTAATGTGATTAACTGTAAAGAATATAAAATGATTGCTACTGCTACTGTAGTTTAGGAGTAATTTCCCCACCATGTTCTTTCTATCTTCTGTGATTGGGATAGCTTAAGCCTATATTATGTAACTTAAGTATATTTTAGAAAATTGACGAGGAGGATTTCTGATAGGAGGTGGGGTCAAACTTATGCAAGGGGGTTTAGATAGCAATTTAATAGTTAGTATAACTAAGCTGAGTTAGTTACAACTAACAGTTTTAGAGAGAAATGTATAAGAGGGGAACACGGAGAGGAAAAGAGGGGATTGGGAGGTTGTGACCCTCGAAGTCACTGTGTAATCAAGAATTGTGTTTGTGAGTTGAATAAAGCATTTTTGTTCTCTCTATATTCTGTACCAGTACCTAACAATTTCTTTCTAAAACCTTTGTTCAAATCATAGTTTGCGTTGGTGTAATAGAGGAATGTTTATTAAAGTAGGACAACTATTACAGACCCATGTTGCAACTTGGAAGCATTTCTGATTTGAATATGTCAATGGAAAGGTGGTGGGAGCCAATAATAACTATCATGAGCAGTCATGTATTATAGCGTAATAACACACTGTTTGAATTTTCCCAATGCTAATTTTTGGTTCTTTGCAATTCTCCTAACTTACATCTTTTATTGCATTGGAATTATAAGTTTGAATGATGTCTTTTTATCGCAGGAATATCTCATTCAGCGAGGGGCTATTGCATTAATATGGTACTAGAGACCATGAAGACATATTCTTCTGAAGATTGCTTGACAGAAGAAGCAGTCGTTACGAAGCTTCGTACTTGTCAATATCATTACTTATTTTTGCATACATCCTTGAGGCGGAATTCTTGTGGTTTGTACTTTCTCATTCCTTTCTATTTCTTTGATGAAAAAATTTGGGCCTAACTTGGTGCAAAAGGTGACTGACTTTATATGGAAGACATATCAAAGATCACACTATTAAATTTTTGTGTTCCTTGTTGTAACAAGATTGTTCCATTTTGGGGGATCCTAATTTTTTTACTTAGATGTATTTCCTCCCTTGTTTGTAATAATATGTATTTTGTATATTAAAAAACTTTTAATTATGATCATTGTGATTATGATTTGTGTTGTTTACATAGTTGTTTTATAAGAAAAATTGTGTCTGTGTAAAAGAGTATATACAAAGATCATTGTTAGATATTTATTTTTGGCTAAAATATGTTTGTGATTCCTAATATATACCTGAATTTTGTTTTTGCTCTCTAATAAATTTTTTCTTTGTTTTTACTCCCTGATAAAAAACAAATTGTTTTTGGTCCTTGACACTTTTTTTAGTCCTTGATAATTAGCAAATTTTGTGTTTGCTCCCTGATAATTTTTTTTTCCATTTGTTATTAGTCACTTTGAAAAAGACTAAAAAATGAAAAACATTTATCAAAGACTAAACACAAAATTCGCTAATTTATCGGGACTAAAAAAGTGCTAAGGACCAAAAATAAAATTGTTGTTTTATTAGGGATTCAATGCAAATAAAAAATTTATGAAGGAGCAAACACAAAATTCGGATATTTATTAGGGATTGAAAGAATATTTTATTAGCCTTTATTTTTGTTTTCTACTTTTCTTCATCTTTAATATGTTTTTGAATATTGTTTTTCTAGGAACCTGCAACTGGGGAGAATTTGGTGAGGGGGGGCTATTATGGGGAGAATGTAGTTCTAGACATTTTGAATGGTTTGATGGCAACCCTGTCTCTGATCTTTTGGTCAAGGTATGATTTAAAATAATTATATATAGCTTTTGCATTTTTCATTTTAAATATACTGTATAGAAACATATGAGTCATTTAAAATTGTTACCGCTATTTCACTTTGGAACATAGGTAAAGGAACTTTATAGTATTGATGATGAGGTTACCTTTCGGAACACAACTGTGTCTTCAGGAAATAGGGCTCGACCTTTAACTCTTGGAACATCTACTCAAATTGGTTGGTGTATTAATACTGAATACTGATGAATGCCTGATCCACTGATTATTTTCTTTTTCCTAAATCAGCTTCTTTTGCATTTTTAGGTGCCATTCCAACCGAAGGAATACCTTCTTTGTTGAAGGTTTTACTTCCATCAAATTGTAATGGATTACCAGTATTGTGAGTAATAATTTTTTATTTTTATTTTTTTTTATATCGGCCAATGTTAGTTAGTTTGTTAGTTTTTGTAAGGAGAGATTCAAATCCACGACCTCTCTCCCCTCTTCTCCCTTCAACCACCAAACCAATCTTATAACTCTTTTTTCTTTTTTGGTTATGCCTTGTGTTTAGAAACTACTGATAATTATTTGACCAACTCACCCTTTAAATATTTTGCATTTATATATTTATCCTTTTCATTGTATATCATCATGCATATTTTAGTTAAAACCCGTCTCTATGCTTTTTAATTATTATTTCTTTATTTATTATGAATGACCATTAGAATTTTCTTTTTCCTATTGATGCATTTTGCATTTCACTCTTTCTTGGGAAACATAGTTTATTTGTTTTTCTTTTCTTTTTTATTTTGCAACCAAAAGCTTTTGTGTTCCATTTGACTCCCGAACCAAGCACAGAAGAGGAAAAAAAAATTTAAGGCTGCATGAAGTTAGCCTTGTTGGATGTGGGTATACTGTCTCGTTGTATTGAGTTTTAACTTTTAACTTATTTATATTTTGTAGTTCTATAATTCATTGTCTCAATTGTACTATAATTTTCAATTTAAATTTTTTATTTCCCCCATTCTGTTTTTTGCTTTTTATTTATTTTTTAATAATTAAATGTAGTTCAAAGTAGTGTTGTAGCAATTCATTCTAAATTGGTTACTTAATGTATGTAATTGTGCTTCTCAGGTACATAAGGGACCTTCTTTTGAATCCTCCTTCATATGAGATTGCATCCAAAATTCAAGGTAATTTTCAATAGTTATAATTTTGATGTGTCTCTTAATTTTTTTCCATTGCAATGCAAATTTTATCTCACCTATGGACTGTACATTAGTATAATATTACCATCGTTATGACATTTTATACTTAATTTTGGACTCATTTTGATCTGCTTTTGTTTGACAGCAACATGCAAACTTATGAGCGGCGTAACGTGCTCAATTCCAGAATTTACATGTGTTTCCTCAGCAAAGGTTATTATTAAATTACTTTTTTTGATTTGTGAATGAGCTTTAAATGAAACTTATGCATATTATCCTATTTCTTGTTTAGTATTTTTTTTAACAAACATATAGAGAGAATGGAAATTAGTTGTACTTTGTTTCCACTTGATAAATTGAAATTTAAATGTGCTCATAATGTTTCTAAATAATTATTGTTCATTCATATTCAAGTACTTCCTTTTTTGAAGGCTAGTTTTTTGGTTCATCTTTCGCAAAGGGTATTAAGATTTTATATAGGGTCAATTAAGTTTTTAGTCCCTCAACTTCTTTACATAGTTATCAATCCCGAATAGCGGAGCGGAGCGGCCGCCCTCAAAACTGGGATAGCGGGATAGCAGATAGTGGGATGACCGCTATTCTAATATATTTATATATGTATGAAAAAATTTATAATATAAATATATAAGCTGCAAAATAGAAATATAACTAAAAAAATAAGCAGAGGAGTACATTAAGCAATAAAGGGGGTGCAGGAAGCAATCTTCTTTACTAACATAGTATATTCCCAATCTCCTTCACCAACACACACATATCCATTCATTCTCTCTCTCTCTCTCTCACGGCTTCTTCTTCCATTTCCGCTCCAACGTTCACCTTCCCGACGTAGAAGCTCACCGTTCCAGTCCCCGCGCCGCGGACGCCCTCGCTTCTTCTCCAACAGTTGCCGCTGCACCTGCTGCGCCTCACACCTTGCTGCGCCCCAACAGTTCCCCTTCTTCCATGCTCTTCTTCCAACAACACGGCAAGGAAAGGGTAGGAAGACAAAGAAGAAAACCAAAATGGGGAGGAGAGAAAGTGCCGCGGTCTTCAGAGAAGAAGAGAAAGAAAGTAAGAAGAAGAAAGGGCAACAAACTGCCGCCGGAGAAGAAGAAAGGGTCGTCGGAGAAGGAAGGATGGTGGCCGGAGCAGGAACCGTCGGAATGAACGAAGAAAGGGTCAAGCAAATGAAGTCGCGGCCGCTCCCTCCGCAATCGCGACCGCTCCGTGAATCCCACGTCGTGCCCGCGACGTCCGTGATCCTTTACCGCACCGCAACACCACCTACTGTAGCGGTGAAGTCCCGCTCCGCGCCACGCCGCCACTATCGCGGCCGCTCTAACTGCGAGTGATAACTATGCTTCTTTATATTCTAATTTTTAGTCCCTCAAAATTCATTTGACAATTTTTAGTCCTACATTAATTTTCTGTTAGCATTTTTAGTCCCTAATTTTTTTTTGCCTATTTTTAGTCCTTCGTCTATTTTTATTGTTCAAAATATATAAAAAGTGAGAGACTAAAAATGGACAAAACAATGACTAATCTTGAGCAATAAAAATACATGAGGGACTAAAAATGGTGATAAAAAATTAACGGAGGACTAAAATTTGTTAAAAAACTTTTGAAGGACTAAAATTAGAATTTAAAAAAGTTGAGGGACTAAAATATTAATTAACCCTTTTAAATATCTGTTCATCGTATAGATGCTTCAATAAGAAGAACTAATTTTAGCTTTAATTCGTATTGATTGTAAAGAAGGAAGCTCTAAGCTGTGATTAGAATTTTTTTTTTGTTCAAAATTAGTTCATGATTCGCTACTGTTGGGTATCTAAACCAATTTAAAGGTACTTTTGGGGGCATTTTGCAGCAGCCTGGCCAACATTAAACTTCGTTGGTAGCAATTAGAAAAGAACTTTCTTAGCATAAGTCTTTTATATAAAGGCTGTTATATTTGGATTATCGTGTTTTGGATTGAAATAATTTTGTTTTGTCATTTTCTAACCTTGCTTTTGAAATAAATTATTATGTAGGCAAACATGTTATTATTACCATTATAGAACTAGGTTGAGTAAGAAAGCGCTATGTTGTTAGTAACTAAATTGTGGCTTGAAACTTGGGCACCAATAAACATTGTCTCATACTCTCATGTGTTGAGCTGCTATGGAATTGGGAGAAAACCAAGGGGGTTAGTGAGAAGAAAGATAAAATACTTTGTGATTTGTGTCATGCATAGGATATACATGAAGTGAAAGAATGTTGGGGTTTTAATAACTTGAAATATCAAAGAGCATGTGCTCTTAAATAGAATACAAGGTAATCTAGAAAAGGAAACTCCTACACTAATGCTCATCATTGTACCCACTGTCAATTCCTATAATTAAGGGTCAATGATTCCTGGTCATAAATACAAAATATGCAGCTAATCAAATCTCCTAATTATGGTATTTAACCCTATCTATAAAAGGAAATAAAATATACAGTGGTATTCTGACAGTAACATTGCTACCCAATTTGGAGTCAAGAATAACTAAGAAAAGTACATTTAATAGCATGGCTGACAATGACTAAGGAAGCACCAGCTTGTGAGCTACAGTGACTGAGGAAGAAGCTTGTTGGACTGGTTTATGTTGAAGGCATTCCTTATTCTCATTAGCTGAAAATGAATTGGGATGAGCTCCCTCAGTTTTTTTGTTTAACAATTGGTTTCAGGGACTGTATTACATTGGCAATCTTGTTTGGGAATCCATGTAGAGATAGCATCAATCACGAGGGTGTCAATCTCCCTGACAAATGACAATAAGTAAATTGAAGTCTTTCCTCTACCTTCTCTACGACGATAACCACCATCCTAGTGTATCATGTGTATGTATTAGGATATGTACTTTGTTTAGTGTATGTGTGTGTTGTGGCATTTAGACTCAGCTGCAGCCTTTCTAGTTGCTAATCTATCAGTGTGTTAGTTATGTTGAGTCAACAAGTTAGTTATAACATCTGTAAGTTCTGATAGATTGCTGGTAGTTTAGTTATCAATTGATTGGGTAACACCCATGTAAATTCCATAATATATGAATTTACACAGCCATGAGCCATGTATTAGAATCACACACCCATGTAATGTTTTTAGATTTACAATATCAGATCCCTGGTAACCAAATTAGAGATAAAAGCTGAAGACTCTTGTTTTGCAACCAATATAAGATTTACAATATTATTGAAATGTAGAAATTCTTAAGATTTTGATTCCGAATAGTTTCAAAGTCTTTGTGGAGAATGGTACAATGTCTCTCATTTGGGAGGACTGTCCAAGTCTTAAAAAGAATATTTTGGCAATATTCCTAGCCAATGTAGGGCATCATAACAACAATGATCAACAGCATCTTTGCTAAATACGTATTTAGGGTGATGCTACCAGTACAATAGGATACAAATGGCAATTTACCAGGTACACTTGTGGTTGTGAACTTAGTTTATTTGGACACTTGGGATTTGAATGATGAAAGGGATGGGATCAGTAAAGTGAAAAAAAGACACAAGGGAATTTAGGATGGGGTCACCCAAATTGTTGATGGAAACTTAGATGGAAACAATTTCAGAAAAAAGTTATATGTTATGAGTTATGACTGTTGTTTCATATTATGGTTGATACTGGTTTTGCTTTCAACAGAGTAGTGAGAATAGCACTAATGCCTATTTATATCTCTTACATATAATTTATCATTTATCGTGGAATGAAACTTTCCTACACTATATTTTCAGTATGTTTTATATTTAGCTTTTTACACTTATTTTATATTAACCGTTTTGTTCTTATGCACTTGTATTTTCCTGTCTGATTATTCACTGCATTTGTGCAGCTTGTAAAGCTACTTGAATGGAGGGAGGTCAATCATATGGAATTTTGTAGAATAAAGAATGTATTGGATGAAATTTTGCTGATGTATAGTACCTTTGAGCTCAATGAAATATTGAAACATTTAATCGAGCCCACATGGGTGGCAACTGGGTTAGAAATTGACTTTGAAACCTTGGTGAGTGCCAAAAGTTGGATTTTTTTTTTTTTTTCATTCTGTTCAGGTAAAAAGGAGGGATGGTTTCACTCCCTTTTAAATGTGTATTGAGGACAAGTTAAGAAGTAATTGTTAAGCTAGACACTATGTTTCTTAAGTTACACTCCCTTTCTTCCAATCTCCAAACTACCACATCCCTTCCTTTTGTTTTTTTTGATCAGCAAAAAAAATATATATATATATATATATATATATATATTGATATGGAATAGAAGCAGTATAAGTAGTACTGATAATTTTACAACCTAGCAAGAACTAACAGAATAGAGGTGGCTTAATGCCTAGAGGAGCATGAAAAAGACACCTATGTTCTGATATTATACTAGATTCTAAACCACCCAAGAAATAAATGTACAAATTAAGCCCTCCCCTAGATACCAAAACATTCCTTCAAATTACTGGACCAATAGTGAAAAGGGAAATCAAATCCTAATTCCAAATTTCTGAGCCATAACCAGAAGAAAAAAATAGCGTCCTCCATCAGTTTCTGGCCGAGAAACGCTTCATTATGAAAGATAATTCTGTTCCTATGGTGCCAGATACACGAAGTCAGAGCCACCCACCAAGTCTGCCATCTCTGTAACTTGAGGCCTATATTATGGTGAAAAGACTGTTGGTAGAAATGGTCTTTCGGGACAGTAGAGAATGGTCCAACCATGTTCACCCAGGACATAGATTCCCACCACAGCGGCAGAATCCTGTCATACCTGAAAAATAAGTGAGAGGCATCCTCCGCCTGACATCTACAAAAAGGGCAATTAATATCGCTGATTTCCAAATTTCTTCTTCTCAAATTGGTCTTAGTTGGCAGTCTGTCACTCTGTCCCACAGCAGTTTCCTAGCAAAGCATGAGGCTTTAGGAGGAACCTTTAACTTCCACAGTTCCTTGAAAACTTCATCCTGATTTTGACATAAATCATCCCTGGTGAGTGATTTGTATGCACTTTCCACTGTATATAACCCACTTGTGTTTCCCTCCCATAACCAAGAATCAGGTAGCTGTCCATGTACCCGCAGCACTGACTGTATGTCCTCCAGAAATTTTACTGCCCCTTCTATTTCACCCTCCATGAGCAGCCGACGCCATCGAAATAGCCATTCCCAGCCATCCTGTCCTATTGTTCCCATTTGCTGAATGTAGTGGTGCTGCTGTTTAGAATTCTGATACAATCTGGGATATTTTACCATCAAAGGCACCTTATTCATTGCCCACCCATCTTCCCAAAAGAGCACCTTGGACCCACAACCCACTTTCCAAATTAGTTTTCTATTAAACTAGCTCCCCTCCCCATTCAGACTACCTACTGCAGTTAAATCCCTCCACCATATAGATTCTACAGACCTCCTAGGTTCATCCAGATTTCTCCAACCTCCATACTTTGATTCCAATATTTGTGCTCACAAGTCATTCTTATGGTGAAATAAATTCCAACGCCATTTCCCCAACAGTGCCTGATTGAACTTCAGAATATCCTTAATGCCCAAGCCCCCTCCCTCCTTCGATAAACATACAGAATCCCAGCTGATCCAAGGGATTTTCTTCTGATCCAAGCTGTCACCCCATAAAAATCTCCTTTGTAACCTCTCCAATCTGGTCACCACTTTCGCAGGCATCCTGAAAAAAGAAAGGAAAAATATAGGGATCAAGTTAAGGACTGATTTAATCAAGGTCACCCTTCCGCCGAAAGATAGGTATTTTTGTTTCCATATGGACAGTTTCCTCTCACATTTCCTAATTATAGGATCCCAAGTCTCACAACGCCTCGGATTTGCCGTGATTGGGACACCCAAATACGGAAAAGGTACTGACAACACCCTGCAGTTAAGAAGGCTGGCAGCTGCGTTAATCCACTGCTCACTTTTTCCAAACGCTCCAAATCTGCATTTATTGCAGTTTATCCTCAGTCCAGCGACCATCTCAAAGCTTCTCAGCATCACTTTAATAATATTGACATTTTCCATCGTTGCTGCCCTGAAGAAGATCGTATCATCGGCATACTGAAGTATACTAATGTCAACTTGGTTCCATCCCACCTTGAAGCTGTCATACAAATGTTTCATTTGGGCTTCTCTCATTAGCCCGGTTTGGCCTTCCGCTACAATATTAAACAAAAAAGGGGCAAGGGGGTCCCCTTGTCTAAGGCCTCTCTGAGGAACAAACTCGGCTGTTGGACTTCCGTTTACCAAAATTGATATAGAAGCAAATTTTAGGCACCCTTCAATCCAAGATATCCATTTACTACAAAAACCCATCCTCTTCATCATGTACATAAGAAATTCCCAATTTACCGAGTCATAAGCTTTCTCGTAGTCCACTTTGAATATCAAACAGCTGTTATTACATCTTTTTGCCTCCTCCACAACCTCGTTTGCAATTACCACACTATGAAGTAGTTGGCGCCCTTCAATAAAAGCAGATTGATGTTCATCAATGATGATTGGCATCACCTTCTTCAATCTTGATGCCAACACCTTAGCCACAATCTTATAGACACAGCCTATTAAAGAAATAGGTCTGTATTCATTAAGATTCTGAGGATCACGTACCTTAGGAATCAATGCTAAGAATGAAGCATTCCCACCCTTGGGAAAAATTCCATTTACATAGAATTCATCCATGAAGCGAAGCAAGTCAGGTTTAATGATAGCCCAGAATTTCTTAATGAATTTGAAATTCAAGCCGTCCAGGCCAGGACTCTTCTCGCTGCCACAACTCCATACCGCTTCTCTCACCTCAGCTTCGCTAAACCTCCTCACCAAAAGATTGTTATGGTGCTGTTCCAGTTCCCTAAAGTTAACACCATCCAATTTAAGCCTATCCAGATCAGTCTCTTCGTATTTGTTCTTGAAAAAGAGTCTGATTTCCTCCTTTACCCTGCTTGGTTCCTCAATCCAACACCCACCAGCAAACACACCATTCACCATATTCCTCCTACGATTCCAGTTTACTGACCAATGGAAAAAGCGGGAATTACAGTCCCCTTCTTTGATCCATCTAGATCTAGCTTTTTGTCTCAGCAATGAAGCATTAGCCTTTGCTGCAGACCACAAATCCTCCTGCAATTGCTTCCTCCTTTTAATCTCAGTCTCAGTCAATTGTCTGTCATCAGCTTCAACTTCTATCTTATTGATCTCCGCTTCTATACTTGTTATCCTCTGCTGAATGTCATTGAAATGGTCTTTGTTCCATGCTTTTAGCTTCTGTTTGAGATTCTTTATCTTCTCTTTTAGTATGAAACCCCCCCACCCAAAACCCGAGTTTGCATTCCAGGTCTCTATGACAACCTTCCTGAAATTAGTATCAGCTAGCCAGCAATCTAGAACCCGAAACGGTTTCGGGCCCCAGTCAACTAGAGAGGATTTAAGCAGTATTGGACAATGGTCTAAGAAATTGCGATCCAATGTAAACTGAGTGCTACCCAGCCATAATCTCAACCAATCTGCAGAAACAATAGCCCTATCCAATCTACTTTTAGCTGATCCATTTGGTCTGTACTAGGTGAATTTTCTCCCAGCCCAAGGTACCTCCTCAACTTCTAGGTCCTCAATCCATTCATTAAACTCCTTTATAATACCTTCATCCAGCAGCCTTTGACTTGTACCCAAACGCTCAGATGGTCTTCTAATGTTGTTAAAGTCACCTATAATGCACCATAAGCCTCCCAAATTGGCCCTTCTTAATACTCTAATATCCTCCCAGAGTGCTCTTTTCAAAGCTGAATCACAGGGGGAATATACATTGATAATAGTAACTATCCTGTTTTCTGCTACCCAAGACCCTTCCAGATATATGAACCCACTTCCAAGCACCTTTTTCTGTAGTTTAAATAAGTCCTCATTCCAGATACATAATAGACCCCCAGCTTTGTTACATGCAGGCAAACATTCCCATGTAGCAGTAGAATCCCCCCACAGAGCTTGGCATAGCACCTTGTCAATAATTTTTTTTTTGTCTCCTGTAAACATAACATATCAATTTTTTCTTTGCACACTATTTTTCTGATCGAGCTCCACTTTACACCCCTCCCCAAACCCCTAAGTTGTAAGACAGAATCTTCATAAGACACCATCACTGTTTCCCATCCTCAGAACCACTCCCACATCTCTTTCTTCCAATAGTATCAGTTTACTAGCCGCTTCCTCTTGATTATTACAAGAAACACCGAGTTGTTTTGCCAAAGCCAGTTGCCCGCAGCAAGTTTTGCATTTGCTGAGGAACTCGACGCAGACAGCGAGCCCACGTTGACATTATCATTGTATTCGTCCCCCCATACTGCTATTTCCTTTAATCCATTACCCCCAGCCTTTTTGGGGGTGACACCTGAGAATAAATAACAGCTTCCTTGCCTTTGTCTTTATTCAGCTTCATTTTGGAGGCATCACGTTGGCCCTGCATTTCACTGGATTCATTCTCCTTTTTGCACCCCTTGCTCCTTGCATAGACCTTCCATTTGGGATCAGGCCCAAAGGAGTGATACAGTCTTTTAGTAATTCAGACTCTTCCACTATAATGGGGCCCTCATTTCCATCAGCAACTTCTCTCTCCACTGAACCAGCACGTGATATGTTCCCATCTAATTCAGAATGTTGACACAAAAGTGGGTCCATCGGCACCCCACTTTTTGTTTTATAGTAGCTTTCAATGTTTGACTCCCTCCGTTCACTATCATTGACCAGTCTCACATACTCTAAACCATCATCCTTCTTTGCCGTCCCTAAGCTCTGTGCAGTCTCTGCGACGTTGCTGTTGTCACTATCACCACACGACCCATTGGGGTTAGGTGACAGGGTTTCACCGAAAGAACATTGCCCAACATCTCTATTGTCACAACTTTTGTCAGCACCTTGTTGGTTGACCACTGGGTCAAGCCAGGTACCATGTCCATTGTGTAAAGGCGACGCACCCCCAGGTATTGTAACATCCGCTGTGGTTGCCGTCGGACATTGTACGACAAGGCGTCCCTCCGATGGCTTACGTGCGTCCATTGAGCTCCCCTCAGGGAGCTGTGCTATTTCCTCTGGCGGCTCACTCAGGTCCGTCGCGCTCTCGTCAGAAGAAATCTCGTTGGAAGACCCGTTGGAGCACCCCGAATAACACCTGCACCTCCCGTGATTATTGCTGGTATCTTCAACGATATTTATTGTGAAGTCAATCCCGTTTATGTTCGCCAGAATATTGTGTTGAATGACAGGTTGCCAGGGAGTTTTAATTAGCACACGAACCCTATCAAGACGAAGGAGGTCTTCTGTGTCATCGTCCAGCTCCACCACTTCTCCTATGCTGGCCACAATTTTTGTGATGTTGTCTGAGTCCCAGGCGTGAAGCGGGATTCCCCAACAGAGCACCCAAACCAGCCTGAAACCAGATGTCATAGTTGGTTTCCATTTTTCCAAAGAGTGAAACATGGACAGGCCCAAAGCCTCTTCCTCACGGCATAGCTCCTCAGCTTTTGAGTCGGTCAGGCCCACGAGCAACACCATGTCGTCGCCGATGTATTTTGGTTTTATATCCTCCCCACCATCCCATAAAAATTCCTCTTCCAATCTGTCGAACATATGTAGTTTTCTTAGTCTTCCAACCCACGCATTGGTAAGCCACTGCTTATTTTCCATAGAGATGGATAGGTGGACTGACGAGAAAGATGGTTTTGATGACTCCGCTGTATTTTTTGTGAACCATTTCTTCTTTGTCAGACCGCTGGATGACTCGACCGCGTTTGCATAGGATCCCTTTTGGACATGTCGTAGAGGGAAATAGTTCCATTGAGCAACCACAGAATCTGTCAATGGTAACCTCTCCTTCTCGATGGCCTTTTCTTTCACGTCAAACGTAACAGCTAAAGTCCGATTCCTGGACAGCACCCTCTTGTTATTGTTCTCTGTGATTCTCTTGTCCCTTTCATGCCTTGGAATGTTTGCATGCAGTTTTAGACCTCCTATAATCAGGTTTGTCCAACTGCCATTCCAATTTCAGAATGTCTTCTACACCTTTGAAACGAACAAAACCAAATCTTCTGCCATTTCTGTTCTTATTCTTTGCGAGGAAAATCTCCCTGACATCTCCCCTCCCCACTTCTTAAACACAAACCAAAGTTCCTTTTCCCCTATATCATCTGGAAAACGAGTGAAGTAAAAGGATGTTACGTCTGCGGCGTTCCTCCAATTATTTTGCATCATTACCCTTCGCTGTGCCGCCGTCATCACTGCATAGTGTTGGTTGTACCTTTTCCCGGTGTGATAGTTGTCGTATAGTCTCTCTTGATATCTCTCACTGACCCCCACTGTTTCTCTCTCTACCATTCTCTCTCATCTCACACACTATACTTGAATCAGTGAGCAGTCTTCCTCAACTTTTTTTTCAAATAAGCCAACCTTGGTACCCTTAATGTGTAGAATGTTAACAACTGATGGTCACCACATCCCTTCCTAAATAAATGTTTTTATTCTTTATTCTAATGCTCTTAATGTAAATGAATTGAATCTCCATTGGCATTTGGAACATTGAATACATTTTTATTTAGAGGGAGCAATTAAGGAAATGAAAGGAACTTCTTGATATAAATTGAGATGTTATGGTTACTTGTTGCATAACTTTCTATTTATGAAGACTTCCTCTTATGTTTCACGGTTAGGGACTGAAGTTGTGGTTTCTTTTGTTCTTCATTGCTTTTATTGTTCCTTTCATTGCAAATGTTACATGCCAAAGTTCTTAAAAAAAAACTCTACTGCTTGATTGTGCTAAACTTCACTTATTTTCCTGGTTAGTAGTTTGGATTGTCCTTCTGCATGCACACATAATACTTGATGCATTCTAGGGACTGTTAAATCGTGAAAGAGTGTTCAAATGAAATAAAACGTTTAGGCTTGTGTACTAATTTCTTATATATATACACTAGCTAATTTACTTTTTTTTTTTTATCAGCACACTAGCTAATTTACAACTACTATATAAATACAGTTGGTTAAGTTTACATGTCCTAATTATGCTAAATTTCTAACACAAATGTAAATGTATAATGTGTTGCTTTCTAACTTTGTACAATTAGTTTTTATTCTCCTTGGATTTTTTAATTACATTAACGGTTAGTTTTAAATCTTCTGATTTTATGTATTTTGAAAAACATTTTTCTGGAGTTCCCTTGAAATTTCAGGCACTGTTGAAATATTAACGCTTCAATAATTTCTCTTTTGGTTGATTTAATTGGATTGTAGATTTCCCTAATGTTATTTTGTTTCTAGGTTGCAGGTTGTGAAGTCGCATCTAGTAAGATTGGTGAAATAGTATCTCTGGATGATGAGAATGATCAGAAGATCAACTCGTTCTCTTTTATTCCTCACGAATTTTTTGAGGATATGGAGTCTAAATGGAAAGGTCGAATAAAAAGAATCCACATAGATGATGTATTTACTGCAGTGGAAAAAGCAGCGGAGGGCTTACATATAGCAGTAGGTCTCTGTAACTCAACCTTTCCTACAGTTGTTTTCAAGTAAAGTATGTTTAGAGAGTGTTGTTTATGCTTCATTAATGTTGTCCCAACATTATTGCAGGTCACTGAAGATTTTGTTCCTGTTGTTTCTAGAATAAAAGCTACTGTAGCCCCTCTCGGAGGTCCTAAGGGAGAAATATCTTTTGCTCGGGAGCAAGAAGCAGTTTGGTTCAAAGGCAAACGCTTTACACCGAATTTGTGGGCTGGTAGCCCTGGAGAGGAACAAATTAAACAACTTAGGCATGCTTTAGATTCTAAAGGTAGAAAGGTAGGGGAGGAATGGTTTACCACACCAAAGGTTGAGGCTGCATTAACAAGGTGTGTTTTGTTTTTTTTTTTTCTTTCTATTTTTAAGAAAAACCCTGTGTAGTCCTATGTTTATTATTATTATTATTATTATTAGTAGTAGTAGTAGTAGTAGTAGTAGTAGTGTGATCTTATAATTTTTTTTTAATTTGTCTAATACTTTGTCTTTGAGGGCGAGCCTTTCTCTTTTCTTAATCATATATGTTGATAAATTTATTTGTTTCAGGTACCATGAAGCAAATGCCAAGGCAAAAGAAAGAGTTTTGGAAATTTTAAGGGGACTTGCTGCTGAATTGCAATACAGTATTAACATTCTTGTCTTTTCTTCAATGTTGCTTGTTATTGCCAAAGCTTTATTTGCTCATGCAAGGTTTGTAAACTTCTGTGGTTGATCCTGCTTTATTTTTGTGGATAAAATGCAATGGTATTACCTTGTGGTGCATTGATAATTTTTGTTACATGTTATTATCTCTGTCTTCAATTTGTTGATTGGATTTTATTTTGATTAGATAATTTTTAATGGGCATTTTTTTTTCTAGTGTTCTTTGGTTGAACAATGCTTTTATGATTGATTTGAATCCTGATTCAGAATAATGTGAATTGTATATTGCATTACATGATTTGTACATCTTAGAATGCGGCTTTGGATCTAACTCAACCCCAAAAGCTAGCTCATAGGGTGAGAGTTGCCCTCCACATATATACTATATCTTGGCACTATCTCTAGCCAATGTGGGATTTGGATTTTTCCCAATAGTACAATATACACATGGACAACAAAATCAGTCCCCAAAGTTTAGGGGTTAGGATAAGCTATCTAAGGAAACTAGGAAAGAATCAAAGAATACAAATTCAAAACTTAATCTAATCTGAATAATATATCTCAACAAAAACTAAAATATCAAATTGTTAAATGATAAATCTTCTCTACAATAGCGGTCATTTTCTGTTTATGTGAATAAGTGAAATATACCACAAAATAGTCATTCTCCAATGCTTCAAAGAGAATTTTGCAGAATTCTACTATGTTTTGAAATTTAGGGTTGTAATATGTTATATAAAAGTTTTCTTACTGAAATGACAAAATCATTTATGTTCTTTTGCAGTCTTGCTACTAATTTTGTTCAATGATGTCTTGCAGTGAAGGGAGAAGAAGGAGATGGGTCTTTCCCACACTTGTAGAATCCCATGGGTTTGAGGTAGTATGTAACAACTTGATAATGTTGTTCATATTTTTGATTGATGGATTGTTTATGTTGACAATTATTGTTTATTATTTCAATATAGCAAATTAGTGTATCATCAATCCAATATTTCATAGTGTATAGCCATCTACACACGATTGACCTTTTGTTGCCTAATCTTTCAGTAACCTCTTATGTTCCATTCTTTCCAAATGCTCTCATGTTCTCATTCTTGACTTGAACTCAATTGTTATCCTTTAATGCATCTTTGATAGAGATAGACCCTTAACATTAAACTCTAATACATAAACTAGAATCACAAGGGCCACAATTCAGAAAGTTTACACTTGCAGGCCCTAATCCAAGCATTTGTAGGTGGAAGGGGTGCATGTGTATACATGGGGAATGTCATTTACTATGACATTCAATGTAATTGAAAGAGTTTGTTATTTTCTTGGAATGGCTGAAAGATAATGGCTATATGGGTAGTTGTGGCCGGTGTGGTATTGTTATTTTTACCTATGGGCATTATGCTTGGGATTTGGGGAAATCATTCCTTTAGCTGGGTTGTTCTACTCTTTAACTTATTCATTTATTTATTTTTAATTTGAACAATATACATTCCTTTGGGGATGTGTTTTTGTACTAAAGGGTCCGAAGCATATGAATATATGAGTAGGTAGTTTTGAAACTAAGTTTTTATTGCAACATCTGTTTTGAGCTTAGATGTGTAATGTGTTTTAGTTTATCACCTATTTTTTTTATCAGAAAAAATATTGTATTATAATAATAAAGATGAGTACAAGTGGTACTGTTCTATTTACATTGTTGCCCTACTATGTATACTCCTACGGAGCCGTAATACTCCGTAATACTGCAGTATTGCAAGAATTAGGAATCCATAAAGCTATACATGTTTGGGTGCCCCTCCACACAAAATAACCTATAAAGCCACCCCCCCCCCCCCCCCCCCCCCCCCCAAAAAAAAGTACAGAACCTGACCCTTAATTACTTGCCCAAGAATGGAAAGGGATATCAAATCATTTTTCCAAAATTTTGAGCCATCACCAACAGTAAAAAATGACATCATCCAACAACTTTTGATTATTAAAGCTTTCATTTGAGAAGACCAGCCTGTTCCTATGGTTCCGTATGCACCACGTCAATGACATCCACCTTGTTTGATAGCACTGAATTCTTATGCCCTTGAGATAACCGTGAGAGTGCTGAAGAAAGTGACCACTAGGTGTTTCCGGGTAAACGCCGACGATGTTTAGTCCCGACAATGCTTCCCACAATAGAGGCCAGATTTTGTCATAGCCAAAGAAAAGGTGTGACACAACCTCCTCACTGGTTCTACAAAAAGGGCAGATTACGTCATTCAGAATCACATTCCTCCTACTCAGATTCATTTTTGTTGGTGATCTATCGCGAATCAACCTCCAAGCAAAGCATGACACTTGGGACTTTGACTTTCCATAAATTCTTGAACACACCATCATAATTTTCATCTAATGGAAATCTACTGATTATTTTGTAAATGCTGGCCACTGTGTAACTCCCACTAGGATCTGCCCCCCAACACCAACTATCTTGCTGGTTAGCTTGTACTACCACCCCTTTTTTGGAACCCTAAAAAAAGAAAATAGGAATTGGATTTAGGACAGACTTTAACAGAGTTACCCTTTCCCCGAAAGATTGGTATCTTTGATTCCATTTGGACAGTTTTCTCTCACATCCTTGGACTAAAGGCTCTCATGTGACTACGCCTTTGGTTTGTCCCAATGGGGATACTCAGATACGACAACGGTACGGACAACAATCTACAACTCAAATAATTGGCAGCATTTTGTACCAACTATGAGGCATACCAATTGCCCCGAAATTACTTTTTGCAAAGTTGATCTTCAATCCAGACACTAATTCAAAGCTCCTCAACATGACCTTAATTGCTTTTACATTGGCCATCGACACTTTCCCAAAGAAAATTGTGTCATCAGCATATTGTAATAGGATGATTTCTACCCCATTCCTCCCTACCTTAATCCCTTCGAAGACATTTTTTACCAAAGATTCTCTCATCAAATCAGTTAAACCCTCATCTACAATATTAAACAAGAAAAGAGCTAGTGGGTCCCCTTGTCTAAGGCCTTTCTGGGGGGAAAACTCATGTGGGGCTCCCGTTTACCAGTACATATATCATGACCGACTTCAAACAGCCTTCAACCCACTTAACCTATTTGGTGCAGAACCCCATCCAGTTCATCATATATAAAAAAAAATTCCCAGCACACAGAGTCATGCCTTTTCATAGTCAACTTTGAACACTAGACAGCTTTTATGGCATCTCTTTGCTTCTTCAACGATTTCATTAGCTATAACCGTGCTGTGCAACAAATGCCTACCCTCCATGAAAGTAGATTGATGCTTATCTATTATACAAGGCAGCACCTTCTTAAGTCTTCTTGCAAGCAATTTTGCCACAATCTTGTACATACATCCAATTAAAGAGATAGGTCTGTAATCGTGGAGACCTTGAGGATTGTGGACCTTAGGTAGTAGATCTAGGAAGGATGCATTGTTTTCTTTGGGTAACTCACCATTAGCATGAAAGTTGTACACAAATCAAAGCACATCTGGCTTAAGGATATCCCAAAACTCCTTAATAAATTTAAAATTTAATTTGTCCGGTTCGGGGCTTTTCGCGCTTCCACATTCCCAGACAGCTGCCCTCACCTCCTCATCATCAAAAGGAACCACCAGTATAACATTATGTTGCAAGCCTCAACATCAACAGTACCTTTAACCCAAGTTAATTGGGGTCAGTGATAGACTTAAATCTGACCCCGTCTACTCTAGGTCTCTCCCCTCCAATTTCCTCAAATTTCCTCTTGAAGAAAAGTTTGATTTTCTTTTTAACTTTGTTCGGCTCATCTATCCAACGCCCCCAAACAAACACTCCTCTAAGCATATTATAATGCTGCTTCCTATTTATAGCTAGGTGAAAATACCTAGAGTTGCAGTCTCCTTCCTTAATCCATCTAGATATTGCCTTCTATCTGGCCATAGATTCGACTGAATTCGCTGCCCTCCAATGATTCTCCTGCAATTGCTTCCTCAATACTTCCTCTGCCTCATTCAGCAGCCTAGTATTTCCTTTTTTTTTTCCGGTTTGTTAAGCGCTGCTTCCACTCTTTTAAATTTCTGTTGAGCATCACCAAACTGATTTAAGTTCCATTCCTTTAATCTCTATTTTAGTTTCTTGAGCTTTTCTTTTAGGACATACGCCCCTATCCTGTTACAGAATTTTCCATCCAGCATTCTTTTACCACTTTATTGAATGACTTATCCTCAAGCCAACAATCAAAAATCCGAAATGGCTTCGGCCCCTAATCAGCACTAATAGACCGCAACAAGATTGGATAGTGGTCAGAAAAATTACGATCCATGATAATCTGAGAGCTGTCTTGCCACTTGGAAAACCACTCCTCTGAGATGAGGATTCTATCAATTTTGCTTTTAGCTGTCCCATTTGGTCTATACCAAGTTAATTTTCACCCCACACGAGGCACGTCCTCAACCTCCGAATTAGCAATCCAGTCAGTAAATTCCTCCATGTTGCTCTTGCCAGGTAACCAATGACACACACCCACTCTTTCAGATGGCCTTCTAATACTGTTAGCTGTTTTCTGTTTTTAGCTGTCTCACTTGATTCCATAGTATTCTTTACGAAGCTGAATCACATGGTGAATATATGTAGAATATTCTAGAATATTAGAAATAGTTTTGGAAATCCTGTCAGAACAAGAGTCTGTTACTAAGAGCTAGATACAAAGAGAGGTAGAGGTCGACCAAAACTTACCTGGGGAAAGGTAGTTAAACAAGACCTAATGAAGTGGGATTTAGATTGGCGGACGGTATGTCTTAGGACGGAGTGGAGAAAAGCTATAAGTCTGGTGGAGGGTTAAACCCTTTAGTAGTTCTATGTTCCAGTTGTTCCCTGTTTTAATTCTTTTCTTCTTCTTTTCTCTTCTCCTCTCACCATTCTTTTATTTTAACTTTGTTTCTCTCTTTTGTTCAATTTTCGATTTATCATTGGGTTCATCTACCACTGACCCCAATTAATTTGGATTAAAGGTGCTGCTGATGTTGATGTTGATTAGAAATAGTTTTGGAATATTCTAGAGTATTAGAATTAGTTGTGGAATATTCTAAAGTATTAAAATTACTTGTGGAATATTCTAGAGTATTAGAATAAGTGGTGGAATATTCTAGAGTATTAGATTTAGTTGTATATAATGAACCCTTTGGGTTTAAATCTGAATGAATGAAAAAGAGTATTCACATCACAATATGGTATCAAGAGCTGGTTTTCCTGTTATCGTTATGCAACTCTGAAGCCTTTTTTTTTTTTTTTTTTTAAAAGGGTTACCCTTTTTTGGTTTGAGGTGACTTATGGACTCTTCTAATAATACGAGTGAGAAGCTTCGTGCCTCTCCTAATTTTGATGGTGGTTTCATCTCCAAGGTTGAGTATGAGCAATTTCAGAAGGTAATGCCTCAATTTGCTGAAGTAACTAGTCTTGTTGCTCAACAAGGTACGACATTCCATGTTAATGGTAGTAATCGTTGGATTCTCGATTCAGGGGCTTCTGATCATATGACAAGTAATGCAACCTTGTTTTGTTCTTATACCCCTTACTATCAACTGTCACAAATAAGAACAGCCGATGGCAGCTTCTCTACTATTGCTGGAAAGGGATCCATTAAACTTTCTGAACACATTACTTTGAACTCAGCCCTTCATATTCCCTCTCTTACTTGTAACCTCATCTCTATCAGCAAACTTACATCTGAGTTAAATTGTGTTGCGAAGTTCTTAGTCGATGCTTGTGTTTTTCTGGAACAGTACTCGGGGTTGAAAATTGGCAGTGCTAGAGAGAAAGAAGGGCTTTACTGTTTTGAAAAAGATCCTAATGAAACAAAAATTTTTGCGCACCACTCATTATCTTTGTCTGATGATTGTAATGATGTTTTGTTGTGGCATCGTCGGTTAGGACACCCAAATTTCTTTTATCTTCAGAAGTTGCTCCCAAACTTATTTATCAATAAAAAACCCAGTTCTTTTTCTTGTGATATTTGTCAATTTGCAAAGCATTCTCGTGTTTCTTATCCTCCTATAGTTCATCATGATTATTCTCCATTTACCTTGATTCATAGTGATATATGGGGTCCAGACCGTGAGAAAAATATCTCCGGTGTTGTTGGTTTATTACTTTTATTGATGATCATTCTAGGGTATGTTGGGTATATCTTTTAAAGGATAAGTCTGATGTTGCATCCACCTTTAAAAACTTTCATGCTATGATTCAAACTCAGTTCCAGACCTCTATCAAAATTCTTCGAACTGACAATGGTACTGAATATTTTAATTTTGTTCTTGGAGACTATTTCACCCAACATGGTATTCTCCATCAAAGTTCTTGTCCTAACACCTCAACAAAATGGGGTGGCTGAAAGAAAAAATAGACATCTTGAAGTTGCTCGAGCTCTTTTATTTACCATGCATATCCCTAAATATCTATGGGGGGAAGCTGTCTTGCATGCATCATATCTCATCAATTGGATGCCTTCTCGTGTCCTAAATTTTCATTTCCCTTTATCTTGTCTTACCAACACCTTTCCTTTTTGTTCGGGCTCATTCTTCCCTTCCTTTCAAGTTGTTTGGT
The DNA here is from genome assembly GCA_007407185.1 of Glycine tomentella. NCBI lineage: Eukaryota > Viridiplantae > Streptophyta > Magnoliopsida > Fabales > Fabaceae > Glycine > Glycine tomentella. The sequence goes on from PYAF01000434.1 coordinate 502,792, forward strand.
TGTGTGGCTTTTGTACATGTTCCTCCCCATCAAAAGTCCATGCTCGATCCTAAGTCTATTCGATGTGTCTTCATAGGATATCCTCCTAACCAAAAGGGTTACAAATGTTACTCACCTTCTCTCCTTAAGGTCATTGTTTCTATGGATGTCACATTTTATGAGACACAATCCTTTTTTCCTTCGACTTCTTTTCAAGGGGAGTCTATTGGGGTAGATGAAGATAAGTCTTGGAAACCAAATGAGTCTGTCGTTCTACCTTTGCCTTTGAAGACAGGGGGAGTTATTATGCAGGAGATAGGGCAAGCTACTGTGCCAGAGACTGAAGATCCTCCTAGTAAATGGGGAAAAATTTACAGCAGGCGGAAAACACTTCAGGAGCCTCTAGACTGCCAAGATTCTGACTCGAGATCTAGTTCCAACAACCCAATACCTGAATGCACTGATGCAGCCAACCTAAATTTGCCTATTGCTCTTCGAAAAGGTACCAGATCTTGTACTGCTCACCCTATTTTCTCATCATATCTCGTATGAAAAGTTATCCCCAGGTTTTCGTGCTTTCAACACTATTTTAGACAGTACAAAAATACCTAAAAACATCCAAGAAGCACTTGATGACCCAAAATGGAGGAATGCTATCTTTGAAGAAATGGATGCACTTCAAAAAAATGGAACCTGGGAATCTGTAGCATTGCCCAGAGGAAAGAAAACAGTATGTTTACAATAAAATTTAATGCAGATAATAGCATCAACAAGTATAAGGCGAGATTGGTTGCTAATGGATTCACTCAGACTCATGGGATAGACTATCAAGAAACATTTGTCCCAGTTGCCAAACTTAACACTATCCGAGTTCTACTATCATTTGCTACTAACCTTAATTGGCCCTTGCAACAATTAGATGTAAAGAATGTCTTCTTGAATGGAGATTTACATGAAGAAGTTTATATGGATCCACCACTTGGCTTTGAAAAAGGAGACGGATCAGTATGCAAGTTGAAGAAGTCTCTCTATGGGCTTAAACAATCCCCTAGAGAGTGGTTTGAAAAGTTTACCCATGTTGTGAAGGGAAAAGGATTCCTCCAAGCTCAGACTGATCATACTCTATTTTATAAACACTCTGATGGTGGCAAAATTGTTATTCTTATTGTTTATGTTGATGACATAATTGTCACAGGAAATGATTGTGAGGAGATAAACTCTTTGAAGCAGTGTTTAGTTGATCAATTTGAACTGAAAGATCTTGGAGTTCTCAAATATTTCCTTGGCATGGAGGTTGCTCATAGTAAGGCAGGAATTTCTTTAACTCAAAAGAAATATATTCTAGACCTGTTGCAAGAAACAGGAATGCTTGGGTGCAAATTAGCAGAGACTCCAATTGATCCTAATATTAAATTGGGAATTGAAGATGGGAAAGAAGTTGACAAAGAGCAGTACCAGAGGTTAGTGGGGAAGTTGATCTACTTATCTTATACTCGGCCAGATATTGCATTTGCAGTTAGCATGGTTAGTCAATTCATGCATTCTCCTAAAGAAAAACACCTTAGTGCAGTTTATAGAATCCTCAAGTACCTCAAAAACACCCCTGGTTGAGGAATGTTCTTTCAAAGAGGACACAAGAGGTTGATTGAAATCTATACAGATCCAGATTGGGTTGGCTCTGCAATGGACCGAAGATCCACTTTAGAATATTGTACCTATGTTTAGGGAAATCTTGTGACCTGGAGAAGTAAGAAACAAATAGTTGTTGCCAGAAGTAGTGCAAAAGCAAAATTTTGGGCTTTAGCCCATGGTATTTGTGAAGGAATCTGGTTAAAAAGACTTCTTGAGGAATTGAAGATCTCTTACTCCCAACCTGTTAGATTGTATTGTGATAATAAGACTTCTATCAATATTGCTCAAAATCCAGTTCAATCATGATAGAACTAAACATGTGGAGGTTGATCGTCATTTTATCAAAGAAAAATTGGAGGATGGTAGTGTATGTTTGTCATATATGCCTACCAAAGAGCAGACAACGGATATTCTTACCAAAGGATTACACAAGCCCACCTTTGAGGATTTGATTAGCATGTTGGGTATGATTAATATATATCTCCCAACTTGAGGGGGAGTGTAGAATATTCTAGAATACTAGAAATAGTTTTGGAATATTCTAGAGTATTAGAATTAGTTGTGGAATATTCTAGAGTATTAGAATTAGTTGTGGAATATTCTAGAGTATTAGAATAAGTGGTGGAATATTCTAGAGTATTAGAATTAGTTGTATATAATGAACCCTTTGGGTTTCAATCTGAATGAATGAAAAAGAGTATTCACATCACAATAATATATATTCACAATATTCACTTTTCCCTCATCACCAGCCCCTGCTCCTTCCAAATATATAAAGCCATTATCCTTCACACTCTTCTCCAATTTAAAAGTTTCGTCACACCAAATACACAACAATCCACCAGCACTATTAATTGCTGGCTGCATTTCCCATCTAAAATCAGCATCTCCCCACAAAGCTTGACATAGAGCCTTGTCAATCACTTCCTTCTTAGTCTCTTTTTATACACAGCATATTCACATGTTCCTTCCTCACTAATTTTCTGATTGATGCCCATTTTACCCCCCTCCCCAGACCCCTTATATTGTAGGTAACTATCTTCATCAAACACCACCACTTCTTACCATCCTCTTTGACATACCCTTATCCCTTTCCTCCAAATTGACCAACTTAGAAATAATTTTCCACCTGCTTGCTGAAGTTTACTCCTAAACTTTTTGCCATTTCCCAATTGCTTGCTGCCTCTTTCACCATCTGACAGCTCCTGGGTGTTAAATCTGATAATCTGATATTTGTGCCCTGCATTTCCTTGTATTCCCCTTCCCACTTGACAACCTCCTTCAATCCACTGCCTCCAATCTGTTTAGATGATGCTGCCTAGGTGTAATTCGTTGGGCCTCTACTGCTTTCCTTTTTATCTTTGCTGTCAGCTTGTGTTTTTTGTCCCTCTTCTAATTCTATTTTTTCAGTAGGCTCAGTTTGCTTGTTTCTTGTATACACCTTCCATTTATGACTGGGCCCACCATTTTGAGGCCCAAAGCATTGTTCTCCTCTAATGTATTCCCTTACGCTCCATCTACATTGGGGCCTGCCAGTTGATTCTCTTTTACCCCCTCCTATGGTAACTCACGTGCCCCTTTGATCATCTCCTTTAATTCAAATTGTGTTTTCAGCTGTGGTCCTCTTCTTCCATACTTTTGCCCTTTTTATTGTTCTTTTCTCTCCAACCATCAGAATGGACAACACCTACCTCCTCTATCCCCTCAGCCTTTTCTGTCTGTCATTGCTCGCTTTTATCCTCCCTGTCACCATTACATTGATTTTCTTCCAGGACTACAGCGGTAAAGTTGTGTCTTGGTGACTTGTTGGTCATGGGTTCGAATCCGGAAACAGCCTCTTTGCATATGCAAGGGTAAGGTTGCGTACAATATCCCTCCCCCTTACCTGCGCATAGCGTGGAGCCTCCGGGCAATGGGGTTACGTGGCTTTACTATATGCTGACATTCGTCCAAATCAGCACTCTCAGCGGCCTTGTGTTCATTCCTCTGCTTACCAAACCTGTGTGGGATCACCATTGGGTGAATACGACCTCTCGTCATCCATGTTGACCATTGTTACAGAGTTTGAGTAATGACCAGTGGGTAATCGCATCAGCCCACTGTGTCTGTGAGGTACACTTCCCTCGTCACCTGCTGCCGTAGTGATTCCCGGAGGCACGCCATCAACCTGTGCTTCTTCAGATCAGAAGTCCATTCCAACTACGTTCCCTTCCGACGTCGTTTCTTCAGAAGAAACAACATAGTCCCTTGTGTTGTAGTTGCATATCCGGTAGTTGTAGCACGACCCTTCTACAATCGTAAACATAATCACTCCCATTAATGGATGCGGTTACGGTGTGGTTAATCATAAGAGGCCATGGTGTTTTGATTAAAACTCTTGCCCAATCCAGTCTTTGTATGTCATCTACATCTTCGTCCACATCCACCATCTCCCCAATCCTTTCCGCGATCTTTGTGATGTTTTCCACATCCCATGCGTGTATCGGGATCCCCCAGCACATCACCCACACTAGCCTGAAGCCAGGCCTCAAGCTTGGACTCCATTTCTCCAAGGTATGAATTATGGATAGGCTACTTTTGACTCCTTCTCTACACAACTCTTCTGCTCTTTTGTCACTAAGCCCCACAAGAAGCACCATGTCACCACCAATGTATTTTGGTTTAATCTCCTCCCCTCCTTCCCATATCAGTTCTTCTTCAAGTCTATCAAATGCCATCAGGTTCCTTAGTCTACCTATCCAAGCTTTGGAAAGCCACGTCTTCTTCTCCATTGATAGTGTTAGTCGTATAGATGAACGAGAGGGCATATTTGAGCCCTCACATACTTTGGTGTCCACCGCTTCGCCACATGCTTACTGCCTGCTGCAGCCACATTCACGAATGATCTGCTGGCTGTGACTCGTTGGAAATTCAGCTGTTGTGCTCCTGTAAACATAGTCATCTGTTCTTCTGCTCCTTTTCCTTTACCTTTGTATCTCTCTTCCACCTTCTCTCTATCAACCTCCTCCTTTTGTTGGTTTTTCTTGTTGAATATCCCTGTCGGGTTCCAATCCCTTCTATGCTTCGGGAGGTTCACGTGTAACTTCAAACCTCCAAGAACCAGATTATCCAATTGTTGCTCTAGTTCCATGGCGTTTTCAACTCATTTGAATCTCGCGAATCCATATCTGCGTCCACTCCTATTTCGATTCCTTGCGATGAATACCTCCCTTATGTTGCCCCACTTCTTGAACTTGAACCATAGATCTTTTTCTCCCATGTCTTCTGGGAACCTTGTGAAATAGAACGATAGTATGTCCTGTGCATCCCTCCAGTTTTTGCTCATTCCCTTCCCCCTTGTTGTCACTGTTATTGTCTCTTTTGCCATCACACCATGTTGCTCGCACCATTTCCCGACGTAGTTAGGACAGGGCCTACTACTCGCGCACTCTATTTCTTACTCCCCCCCAACTCTCTGTTTTTCTCTACCTTTGTCTCTCATGTTTTAACTGTTCTTATTAGTACTTCAAATTATGACAGGCATTGTTGCATTCTGATCTTCCATTGTACATGGTAGGATAATATGTGAATAAGGGTATATGTAAGACTTTGAGAAACTTGTAGGGTTGAGGTTTTGTATCATAGTTTATCACCTAATATATGGTTATTCTTTATCAATAACTTGTTTTGATTCGTCATGTGATGGCTACATGTTAAATTTTTGTTTCAGGATGTGAAGTTGTTGGAAAAAATCCATGGGATGAAGATAAGTGGTTTATTGCCATATTGGTTCCACATAGCAGAAGGTGTTGCACGTAATGATGTTGATATGCAATCATTATTTCTGTTGACAGGACCAAATGGTGGTGGGAAATCAAGTTTACTTCGGTCAATTTGTGCTGCTGCACTACTTGGGATATGTGGACTCATGGTTCCTGCAGAATCAGCCCAAATTCCTTATTTTGACTCCATCACGCTTCATATGAAGTCATATGATAGTCCAGCTGATAAAAAGAGTTCCTTTCAGGTTTGCTATTGGCTCATGCTTTTCTCTTATGTTCATAATATATTATATAATGTTGATTACACTCTAACACATGACACTAGAGATTGTTCAAAATTGGGACTAAAGGAAAGAATGAGATTATAACTTGAACGAAAATAACTCTTAATCAAGTACATGAGTGGGTAAGGTAATCTGGTTGTTAAATGTTAAGTATGCAATAGCTAAAGCTTCTACCCAATGGAATTTAGGAACCATCATTTGAAAGAGAATTGTTCTGTAACTTCCAAGAGATGGGGTTTCTTTCTTTATGCAATGCTATTTTATTGTGGAGTATTAACACGTGCTAGTAATGAATTACGCCATGTATTTTGACAGATAAATGCTGACTTGCATATTCTCTTATGTTGCAAAGTGCAACTGTTTTATTGATTTGCCGAACAAAATTTGAATCATATGATATAAGTATTGAAAAAGTTGCACTACCTCAGTTTTATCCTTGATAAGAAATATCCATGTCACATGAGAGCAATCATCAATGTAAGAATTAAACCATAAACAAAGGCACCTCCCCACACACTGCAATAGACAAGATGGAAAGTCTCAACACCTTTATTATTACTAGTTGGAAAATTTGTACCTGATCATGGTCAGGAGAGAGCAAGAAAATGATGACTAACTGCCTAGTAGGCAATGGTGAGGGGAGGCTTGCATGTAAGCTTGTGGAAGGGGAGATTAAAATCTTAGGGACCCTTACACTTTGTTTTGTGCATTTTGTATAGAGATTATATGCGCATAAATTGTTTGGATTCTAGCTTAATACTTGAAGTGCAATACAATTAGTTTTTTTTTTTTTTTTCCTTCTATCTGTGTCTTGTCACATTTTTTTTGGCTGATACCTATTTAGACTAGTTTCCTGTGGCTTTATGAAATTACCCATAAAATTAAATAGTTGTCTTTTGCTTGATGGAATTACAATTTTTATAAGTATCTTGAACATTTGATCCATCTTAGTATCTGTTTCAGGTTGAAATGTCAGAACTTCGATCCATCATTGGTGGAACCACCAATCGGAGCCTTGTACTTGTTGATGAAATATGCCGAGGAACAGAAACTGCAAAAGGGACTTGCATTGCTGGTAGCATCATTGAAACTCTTGATAGAATTGGTTGTCTGGGTATTGTATCCACTCACTTGCATGGAATATTTACTTTGCCCCTAAACATAAAAAATACTGTGCACAAAGCAATGGGCACAACATCCATTGATGGACAACTAATGCCTACATGGAAGTTGACAGATGGAGTTTGTAAAGAAAGTCTTGCTTTTGAAACGGCCAAGAGGGAAGGAATTCCTGAGCATATTATTAGAAGAGCTGAATATCTTTATCAGTCAGTTTATGCCAAGGAAATGCTTTCTGCAGAAAATTTCCCAAATGAAGAAAAGTTTTCTACTTGCATCAATATTAATAATTTGAATGGAACACATCTTCATTCAAAAAGGTTCCTACCAGGAGCTAATCAAATGGAAGTTTTACGTGAGGAAGTTGAGAGAGCTGTCACTGTGATTTGCCAGGATCATATAAAAGACCAAAAAAGCAAAAAGATCGCATTGGAGCTTTCTGAGATAAAATGTCTCATAATTGGTACAAGGGAGCTACCACCTCCATCGGTTGTAGGTTCTTCAAGCGTCTATGTGATGTTCAGACCAGATAAGAAACTCTATGTAGGAGAGGTAAATCTCAACTTATAGTATGTTTTCATAATCTGCAGCAATCTTTTTCCTTATTTATTTTACTTCTTCCAATGTAGGAGTGATACTAGAATGTGAGAAAAAAAACTTGACACCGTCCGTATAGACAAAATTGAGCTATATTTAAAGTTGGTTGTTGAATAAAACAAACGGGTAGATATCCCTAATTCATCTGGGAATCATTAATGACACCAACTCATTTTGATTCTAATTCTATCATTAATTCTGACTATCTATCATTTTTCTTTCTTGTTTCTTAAGGAGTAGGAACAACTTTAAAAAATGTTCTGAATACTTAGCCAATTTATTTGTGGGATATCAGAATTGATTCAATACCCAGTTGGGATACCTAATGGTTAATAGTAACTATTTTTAGCCAAAAGCAGTATTTAATAGATTGCTCATAGCTGAACCTAGCAATGCCCGTGTGAATTAGCTCATATTTGTACTTGTTATGATGAGATATGATTCTCTTCCATGAAAGATCATATGAAAAGACAGATGAACAAATATCCTCTTTTTTGTTTTTTAAAAGGGAGAGGACAGCATCAATATAGAGCCAGCATCCCAACTAGGTCGGCACCCTAACTCTATAGATCCCCTGCAAGCCCAAACCCAAATTATTTAATAAACAAAAACTGATCAAAAGAACAAAGACCATGTGGTGGTGGTGAACAAAACCTGTATTCAGGGAGGCCCATTCAATTACGGGCAAAAGGAAGCGAACAAAAAATTGGGAACACCGTCCCAGTATTGAGAAATTTGATTCATGTTGTCCTTAACTTTTATTTTCCATCGCTTTTAGCACAATAATAGGAAGTAGTTATTTATCAAAAAATGTTATCAATGTTGCAAATTACTGGCTTAGTTTGCTTGCTATCATGATTTCATACAGTTTTTGTTGTTTTATGAATGATTGTCATAAATTTAGTTGATCTCTTGTTGGGATGAATTGTTGATAGACTGATGATCTCGAGGGACGGGTCCGAAGACATCGATTAAAGGAAGGAATGCATGATGCATCATTCCTTTATTTTCTTGTCCCAGGGAAAAGCTTGGCATGCCAATTTGAATCTCTGCTCATCAACCAACTTTCTGGTCAAGGCTTCCAACTGAGCAATATAGCTGATGGTAAACATAGGAATTTTGGCACTTCCAACCTGTATACATAACTAGTCTATAGACATTGATATTATCTACCTCAATTTCGTATTTTTGCCTCTTTTAAATGGCTCAAAGACTTCAATCATCGATGTTTAGAAAACAATGTCTGCAGCATTTTTGTTAGAATTAGTTTCTGCAGCTGCATTTGTGTTCACATCTTTAGGTGTGGAAATTCTTGTTCATTAGCTTGTAAGTACAAAAGTGTTTGTGTACATTTGGAGTCCCGAGAGAATATACTAGTACAAATGAACAAATATACTAGTAATGAATGCACAAGATAAATTTCTCGGCATTCGGCTCTTGAGTGGAGTTTGATCATGTTTTGCACTTGCATCTAAAAAATACGTAGTAGCATCATTGGTTAGTTGACATGGACATTCACGCCAGTTTGGGTTAATTCTTCCAGCAATGACTGTTTCGATATTGAGATTATATTTCCAAAGGTTTCTTTATCAAATATTTAATTTTCTATTTAGTGTTTTTTTAATAATATTTTAAGATATTAAATATATTTAATTTTCTGTTTAGTGTTTTCTTCATAAGATTAATAAAAAGATACTACTAGTACAAAAATAATAAAAATATACTGTGCAAGATACTCATACTCATTATTTACTGTACAACTTGTGGAGGATATATTTTGATAATGATACATTTTCTACTGTTCTAGTTTTTTGTCGTATTTTGGATTACTTGGGTTATTAAATTTTTCGTGTTTTAAGACTTGACAAGATTATCAATCTCAGGCTTTCCCTTAATTTTGCTATTAATTTCCTATCTCGTAGTGTTGATGAGTGCCATCTCTATAAGTCTCTGTTTAACAATCTCTAATTTTAACAGTGAATTTGTTTTTACTTTTATGCAAAAACGAATGTTTGATCCACAGCAAGAAGTTTTTGCTTCTTTGTTTAGGTGGCTCAGAAGTTATTAAAAAAACAAATGCACACTTAGGCAATGAACTTTTTGAACGCTATGTGAAGATATGATGATGACGACACCTTTCATTACCGAGAATTGTTTCTTACACCATTAAAAAGTTCTCCTACACCATTTTTTTTTAAATCTCGAAAATGCCCCTAAAGCGCTATCCTTATACGGATCAACAAACACCCGTACGGATTATACAATCTGTAGCAGTCATACGGATTGTCCAATCCATATGACTGCTACGGATTGTATAATCCGTATGGGTTTATGGCTGGATGTTACGCTTTTAATTAAACAATAGATAATCAAGGAGAATAGATAATGAAGGAGAATAGTGTTAAAAGCATCTAATAATAAGTTCATAATGAACAAAAAGTGCAACACATTGTTCTTAACATTGTTTGCCATATGACATTGTTGATAATGTCCAAAAAAGCAACACGCATTAATTAATAAACATATAACCATAAAATATCTAGATAAGAAACAAAATGAGGCTAAGCATTGTTCTTGATGTTCTTGTCCATATAACACCACATGTATTCAACACATGTACCACATGATTATGTTGTGTGAAGGGTCTCGAAACTCCATGATGAACTCAAAGTTGAGTCTCAGCTTATGTTGTTTGACAAAGTTCCTCCAGCCACTTCCGATCTTGACACTTTTCCGCCAATGATTGAAGACTAATTTGCGTTGAGTCTTTCCTTCAAAGTCAATGTATGTGAACTCATTATCTTTGAGGAAATGGTACATTGGAGATGGAAGATCCTAGAATAATAATATTGATGGTTAGACTTTTATGGGAAGTTAGAGAAAAAGCAAATTAGAAAAGAAAGCAAAAACTGTATATTGTGTTAACTTACAAGAGAACTGCAGTTGACCTTGTAATCATTGAGCAGAAGGCGGAAAACAACAGATTCTGGGTTTTGCTTGTATAATGAGTGTCATTTCGGAAATGTTTGAGGTTCAGAAATGCCTTTATACACAGTTATCAAAAACACAGATTGGGCATAATGAATCAAGGTAATATGGTGGTTACCTTGTAGCCCATAATGGTCCCTTATGGCTGTCCAGCCACCAGTAATCGCAGGATATTCAAGGTTTTTGTTATAGGTTACCATATGATGTTGCCCATTAGCATCTATAAGATGCCAGGTGTGTGCCAAGTGATCCTTCCATCTAATGGTAAAACTTTTACTTATCTCTCCGTGAGGCTAAATAAACAAATTAAACAAATTATCAAAACCTAACATTATCAAAACCTAACATTACCTCGTCCTTCACATGAATTGTGTCAATGACCTCGATCGGTTTGCTCTTAATATTCATCAGCATAAGAGCCATGTCCTTGTAGTTTTCTTCATTATGACCCATTGGTGCTAATTTAATGTAGATACAATTACAAAATAAAATACATTTTAAGATAAATGAAGAGAAATATGAATTCAGTAAAATAGTCAAATGAAGATAAATGAAGAAAAAAAATGCCCTACACGGATTCCGCACGCCTCATACGAATTGTCAAATCCGTATGAGGCGTGCGGATTGCCGAATTCGTATAATGTCGCTACTCCCATTAACGTGCCAAACGCGAAAAAAACCAGCAGGGAACACGCTTCTTACCTGAACAGTGTCGTCTTCAACCTTGGAGCGTGCAGACCGGCCAATGCCACCACCGTGGAAGGCGGAAATGGATGAAGAACGAAGACAAAGAGGAAATGGCGCTGCGGGAGAGGGAGAGGAAGAGGATCCGTATGGAAAGTGAGCCTTTTTTTTGTTTTAAATATGGGAGGGTAACTTGGGAATTGCACTGTTCTTGAATGGTGTAGTGGAATAAATGCCTGGTGTATGAAACACCACTCTTCATTACCCCATTCACAATTGTCAAAATCGTGTATGACTCAAGGAAGGGTTTCCGGCATTTGCTTCATACACCAGAGAAATTTTCTACACCAGACATTTTTAATATATCCAACATAAATAATGCAATACCAATTTTGTCCAGCTTGTAATCTTTAAGGTTCATACAAATTATCAATCTGTAAGAACTTTACGGATTCATATTCCGTGAGAATCTTACGGATTTGTAGTTCGTATGGATTAAAAAAATTTAAAATAATTTTTGAAATAATGACACATGCAGTTCTCAAACATGAGACATTTGCCATGTCACTCTAACCAATCGAGCAAATAGGCCATTTGTGTTTACGGACATCGATTGTCTAATTCTTAAGTTAAAATATATCTTACGAAATAATTTAAAATAATGGTGCATGCATGTCCTAGAACCTTCACATTATTAACGCAATGCTCTAACCAACTGAGCTAATAGATTAATTATATTAAAAATAATTAATGTCGCTATATATAATGCAATGCTCGAACAGGAACTTGCCTATGCTGGATCAATTTCATCCATTTATGCACAATTTCATTTTAAACATTATTGATGTTAAAGCTGATGGTAATTGTGGATATCCTGTAATTGCTACCTTATTAGGTTATGGTGAAGATTCTTGGTCTTTGGTAAGCAATCATTTGCTCAAAGAACTTGCACAATGGTCTGATTAATATATAGCCTTGTTTGGTAGGTTATGAAACCACTGGTAGTTCCGAGGGGACGACATCCTCAAAAAAGAAAGAGTTAGCAGTAAAAAAAAAATTTCACAATACTTTGGATTAGTTTTTTTTATTTATAACACTAATACAATTTGTTACTTACAAGTAACCACATATAAGTGGGCGGATACTATTGATAGGGGTTATGTCATTGCATCAAGGTTTAACATTATTCTTGTTTCTCTTTCTCTCAACAAAGTATGACGTTTTTCCCTCTAAGAAGCCAAACACCTAGAGATGGTGATGTTCATCGCATTCTATGTATTGGTCATGTGTTTGGTAACCATTTTGTTCAGGTATAACATTGATTGTTTGACATTATTTCCTTCATTAAATTATCTTTTATTGATAATTACATGTTAGTCATTGCAATAGGTTGTAGTGACAGACGAATGTCCTATGCCGTCAACTGCTTTGTTATGGTCAAGACATTGTTACAATGAAGCAAAACAATGGTTGACTCCTTATATTAGTTGAATTCAGGCGTATATTAATTCATGGACTTGCTCACTGAACATGTTGACTTAAGAGATCACTGAACAAAATGGGCATGTTTGTAAACAATTATATGCGTGATGGTAACAAATTTTTGAATATTTATTTATAAATGCACTACCATAATGTTATCAAAAAAATATAATATTCATATATAAATGCACTATCAGCGTGCTAAAGTCAACAACATAATACAATCATCTTTAACCTCAATCACCAACATGTGTCCTCTATGTATCCCTTCTCCGTCTAGATTGCACATACACTTTTCCTTGGTCAGTGACACCACGGGCTAATTGCAGAAGGTGCTATGTTGTAGTGTATGCATCTGTGCCAACTGTAACCATCCTCATGTCTATCATATGTTGCAAGTCGTCTGCTATCCTTTGGCACACAGTCTAAGACAATGACAAATGAATATATAAATAGTACATATTCAAAGAATTAATTTTATAAATTGTAAATAATGATGATAAGAATGTCAAACCGCAACATGTGGAAGCATATGAGAATCAAGAAATGCGACTGAAGATGGAGGTGGCACTGGTGTTGTATCATCATTATACACATGTGGGGGATCTGGTAAAGTATGATGCACCGTCGGAGGATGTCTACGCGGCTCCCCAAGTTGTGGCGGACTCATGAATAGGTGAGATACACGATAAAACCACTCCATATACCCAACAACACATTGACTAGGATAAGTAACAAAGTCTCCGGTCGCTACAAGGTAATGTGAAAAGTGGATCCATCTATCATCAACCTCTTCTGTGGATGGAGTTTGAAAGCCTTTGAATTGTGGAATTTGTTGAACAAATCCAAACTGCCTTAGCACCCTCTCTGGTAAATGTCTGACAATGTAAGGAACACATCTTATATGCCCAGAAAATAAAGAAATTATCTCAAATTCTCTTTGCCTATGGTGATCCCCATATGATGTCCAACAAACATCGTCCAACGTCAGTCTATCTAATCGCTTATGATAGGTCGTCACTAGTAATGTCTTCGCACTCTTCCAGCGACAGGCACGTGGTTGCCTCTCCTGGTAGTTTTCATATGCAATGACATTTCCAGTAACATTTGTTTAAATGTATTTTATTTTATTTACAAATACAAGAATCAACAATAGTTGATAAATAGTACATATTTTATTTACTAAATAAAATACATAAATGTGAATAGAATTACCTGCAACAGAGTGATATATCCTGCAAGATGTTTGTCATGGTGCATACATGCATAATTTAGATTATCATACATGTGAATGAGAGAAGCGGTACCCCAAGAAAATCCTGCGGATTGGTCTAGATCGCGAAAAGCATATAAGAATATCACACTGATACGTATGGCACTCTTGTTAGCAAAGAGTGTGAACCCTACCAGATGCAGCAAATATGCTCTGGCTGCCTCTATCCAGTGCCTTAACTGACATTTCGCATCATATAAGTCTCTCAGCCAAGAGATTCGAACATATGCCCCGTGGCATTGCTTTGTCTCAGCTCCAGCTTCTTTTGCAGTTACCTCAAGCAATTCAACCAGTAACTACATTTCCTCTCCAACTTCAATTGCATCATACGTTTAAAATGCTCCGATGATTGGGAGATGCAAAAACGATGCACCATCATCCAAAGTGAGGGTGATTTCCCCTACAGGCATATGGAAGCTGCTGATTTTCAGGTGTCATCTCTCCACAAAAGCATATAGCAATCCCCTGTCTCTTGTCTCCATTGAGCATGAAATCAAAGGGCTTAAGCTCGTAGCAACCACTAAGTCTTCAATCTCAGGTACAAGCCTTCCAAATTTATGCATTTTTTGTCTATGAGAAGCCAATTTTAACTTAGCACGTTCCTGCAAAAATATAGATCAATTACAAACATTAAAATGACAAAAAATGTTATTTTGTATATAATTAAAGATACAAATACCTCTCCTGCCCACACTCTAACATCTACATGATCATCGTACTCTGTCAACACTGAACTATCTTCTGGCCCTCCTAGAAAAAATTGTGATTCAGTAATTACATCCTCCATAACAGGAATGTTGGCTCCACATTCATGTCTTGAGCAGCTGGATCCTCAAGAACAACAACACCTACTCGTTGTCTTCGTACAGATGCGGTTGGCCTACGACGTTCAGGGGCTTCCTCTTCATTACCACTAACATGTCTACTAAATGCCATGTCTACAACTCTGTCTAAAGCCGGACACAATCTTCTTGTTTTAACCATAATCTGTACCAACATTTGTTTAAATGTTAGTCTACCACTTCAAACCAAATGTTTGCTTCAACAATAATCAATCACTCCAATTCTATTAATATTTTCTTAGAATTCACAGTTTCACAAAAATTCAAAAACACACATACATATTTAATGAATTGCAAATTTAAAAAACAAATAAAACGCATACATATTACCTTATTATTTTCAATTCAAATATTCATAAACAAAGTACGTACCTCCTTTGTCCATGAAATGAATTCTTTTATTTAGGGATGGAAAATAGGTTGGCCCGCAAAAAAACGGGGAGGGCTGGCCCGACCCGCTTTTGTAAAGTGGGCTGGAAATGTTAGCCTGTCCCGCTTTAATGCAGGCCAGCGGGCTAGCGAGTCAGCCCGCCTAAACAATTTTAAAAAATAAAAAATTTAATTTTAAAAAGAAATAAAAAAGTTATTAAAAAATACAAATATGATAATTAAAAAAATACAAAGTTAAATAAAAGTAAATAATTTAAAATTAATGTTAAATAAATGATGTCATGTGATAATTTACAAAATTACACCATTTGCAAATGGAATTTACAGATGTAAACTGTCCAAAGTGTAATATGTTAGTAATAAAAGACTATTTGAAAGTGTCATTATCATAAATATTTTAATATTAAAACTTAAAAGTTAATTATGAGAGTGTAAAAGAGTATAAATTAAAAGAATATACCTATTTCAAAATATGTTAAATATATCTATTTAATTTTAATATTTAATATTTTAAATAAAATTGGCCCAATGGACTGAAACGCCCCTTTCCGCGTTTGGCCTGCAATTTTGCGGGGCGGGGAGCCCGACCCGCTTTTGATTTGCATGCTGATATTATCAACTTAGTCCGCGTTTTTTGCAGGCTAAGCGGGCTAGCTCGATGGGTCCGACCCATTTTGCCCACCTACTTTTATTTATATATCTTACTTGTTTGATATAGTTACTTGTTATGTTTGTATGTAGTTTAAAGTTCCCTTTTTTAGAAAAATTGCAATTGAATCTATTTCATTCGATTATACTCTTTCTACCTGACCAAGATTTGTTGGTATAGGTGAATAACAAAATAATAAAAACGTTTCATTTAATATTGTATTCAATTATATTTTTACTTAAATGTCTATTTTATAAAATTATAACAACGAAATCTTATATTATATATATATATATATTATGTGTATATATGTTATTTATCATGCCTAAACGTAACATGCAACAGTGGCTCTAACCCATTTTTGTTCTAACCCATTTTTGTGAATGTTTGTTTTATCCAAAGATAATAATTGCAAATGGTAGAAAACAACAACACATCCACTAGTATAGTGGAAAACAAAAGAAAAAAAATTAAAATTAAAAATATTTACAAAAATTCATACATATTTAATGAATTACAAATTTACAAAATTAATTAAATGCATACATATTTCCTTATTATTCACAATTCAAATATTCATAAACAAAGTACATCACATGTTATTTTATTTTAATGAATTACAAATTTAAAAAGTAATTTAAACACATACATATAAGAATAACAAAGAAATATCATAAAATCTATATAACAAAAAATTTAAATAAATAAACAACAAATAATTATTTAAAATTCTAATATATATATATATATATGATAAAATAATTTTAATGTAATTATTTATAATTAATCAAAAAAATTAATACATATTGATCAATCCGTATACAGCTTATTGTGTGGACAATTCGTATGAGCCCCAAAACCTTCTTACGGATTCTCCAATCCGTGTCATCCTCACGGATTTGCGAATCCATATTATAGAAAACAAAAATGAGGATGAACAACTCACTATGGAGGTGACGAAATAGTGAACAATCAATCACCACGAACAGAGAACACGAGCAACGAACACCAACTAGTGCGACAAAACTGGAGGAAAATCCAAACACGAACCAGTAAGGTGTGCTAGAGAAGGAAAACCCAAAAATGGTGCAAAACAACAATGAGGAAAACGAAAACGGTACAGAAGAAAAAGAATGAGGTGCATATGAATAGTACCAAATACTTAACCTAATAAAAATGGGTATTTCCATAAACTCACTATTAGGTTCTGGGTGTATTAAAATTTGTAATGGTGTATGAAGCATAACCCAATAAATAAAAGCATCGAGTCTTATAAGTGAAATAGTCAAGAAAATGTATCTCTAAAACAAGAAAATGGAAGGAAACTATGTTTTATTACAACTCAAATTGGTTTTCCTTCAACAAAACTCCACAATCATTAATCAATACATACTTAATTTGCTAATCCCTAAAACTAGGAAAAAGCATATGAAACTCTAAAAACAAAGAAAAATGTTTATTCTTTTGTTCCATTTGAGTTGAAGGAACAACTAAATGCTTTGACAAATGAACCAAGATCATGATCTCTAGTTAATTTCACTTCTTGTCCATCCCGAGTGTGTGTTTCACACTATCCACAGCACCTTGAGCCATGTTCTTCACTTGTTCCCCAGTCTGCACCAAGAAGATACAATTAATTTTAAAATAACACATTCCAAATTTCATAATAAACACAAGTCAACAAGTATTTTATCAATGAATGTCCTAAAGATACTAATCAAATAATTAATTAATAGTAATCTTTATTAAAATTCATGATGAAATATATGTATAACATTAAATGTTACACTTTATTATAAGAACTTTGATTCCTTAATCAGTGGACTCATTAGCATTTTTCATTCAACAAAAGTTCTATAAAGAAAAAATTGTCCCTAAGTTGTGGTATCTTATTGAGAAATTAGTCACCTGTTGGAGAAAACCAGCAGCTTCATTCTTGTTTTGTTGAGCAGTTTCCCTTGTTGTGTTAGCAGCTGCATTAGCCTTGTCAGCAGCTGCCGAAGTTGTTTCCTTTGTGGATTGGACAAATTCTTCCGCCTTAGCCTAAACCATAATCAAATAATATTAATTAGGCACAATCTTGGTCCGTATGGTAATTGTGGTAAGAAAATTTCATAAGGGATTGAGTTTGAATGTTGGTAACGTCCAAAAAATATTAATTAAGAATAAGATATATATCTTCATTTTACAAAGATAATAGAAAGTGTTAGATTCAAGTAATATAAGTTGACAATGTAAATTTGTGCATTATTCACCTGAGTCTGTCCTTGGGTTTGGCCTGCATTGAAGTTTTGTTGGGCACTTGACATGTTTGCTTGATTTGATAAAGAAAAAAATTATGAGAGTAATAGATGTAAGATGGTGATATTGCTAGGTCTTGTTGATCTTGTATCACAAAGTGTATGTATTTATATAATGTGTAGTGTGCTTCCACATGTGAGAGATGCATAGTTATAGGATAACTCTGTTAATGAATGTGCGCATATTTCTGCTTTTGAAATGGGCTTTCGTTTAGAATGTATGTGAATATAACTCCAACTACCGTCCATGTACGATCCATACTAGATCTAACCAACTGCCCATCCTACCTCCTCTACGTTCTTGACGGCCCGTCTTTGTCTCAATAGAGTCTTTCAGTGGCATGTTTCAGTCCTCTTTCCCATTAAGACAATCACGCATCTACCTCCAAGTTTAATTCACTACCACTTATTGTTGATGCCTCATTGTTCTTGTATTTTTCTTCCCATTTTTAGGTAGTATCTAGTAGGAGTACCTAAAGTTGTGCAATTTATCTTCATATTAGAAAAAAAAATATTTACATGCCACCAAACACATAATTATATTTGCATTTACAATTACATTTCTGATTTAATAAAAGCAATGAATTATTCAGTAACATTATATAACAATAAATAAATGGTACAAAATCACTTGCCATATAGTTGGAGTAAAGATGCAAGAGGACTCTAAGTCATATATATATATATATATATATATATAAAGAGGAAGAAATTGAAACTAAAATATTAAAATATGAGAAATACTAAAAATATATTCTTGCCGATAAAAAAAATTAACATATTTTTTAACAAATTCGAGCATATATTTTATTATTAGTTGAAATTTATTAAAATTTACAAAATTATACGAGGGTCACTCCTCAAGAAATGAATATTACTCATAGTTTTATAATTTTTAAATGAATTATCAAGTATAATCAGAGGTCCAAGTAGGTAAAAAGACCAAAAGTAACCAAATGAGAAAGCAAATAAATAAATAAGTACTTTTTGTCTTGTGATCTGACAAGAGGAGTTGTTATTTACTGTATCTTTTTGGAATATTTTTTTACCTTTGGGATTGATCACTTCGAAAGCTAAAATATGCAATCATTTTCGGAAGTAAAAGGTGTAGGTAACAACTTGGACATACAGGAAACAACACCCGATGAGACGTTATAGCAAGGATTTTCAACAATGTGCCAAAATGAAGTCGTGCCTTTAGGCTAGTGATCGTGTCCATCCTTTTTCAAGCCCTCTGTCACACCACAAACTTGTAACCACAAATACACTACGGATTAATGGGATTTTCTTCCTACACCATTCAAAATTCAAGTATATATAACAATAAAAGTGAAAAACCAAAATTTCCCTTAACTAAAAACCTCAAGTACGACTTTCATTCTTCATTATCTCCTAGCACCATTCAACTTCTTCATCATCTCGTTGCACTATTCAGCTCCTTCTTTCATCAACGTCGGTGTGAGTATCGATGTCTTTGCATTTTTGTTTGTCACTATTTTTTTTGTCTGTGTTATACCCATACGGATTGGCTGTCACTATTTTTTACTAAAAATCTATGGTGCATGATCCTACAATAGTTATGTCACATCCACCTGTGTTTCCTGATGATATAGCAGCTATGCCACGTCCACCTGCAACAGCACCTGTTGATGCTGAGATGCCTCAACATGCAGTGGTATAATATACTTACAATTGTGTTATGCAATTTTTTATAAAAATATTCAAATATTTATTAATATGTTGTTGTCATTGTTTGAGGTTGTGTGTCAAAAGATACCAAAAAGGTTGTAACACATGTTAGATATGAGGATGATTATTGTTGGGACTAATGCATGCACTATAGCAGACCAGTGTATAAGATTCGCCACAGGTGTCAATGAGCACAATTTTTTTTTTTATGTTCGATCAAGACAAAGGAGGGATATATATGGGAGAGATGGTGGTCGATGAGGATGATGATTTTGTATTATTTCATTGAGCATGCATTTGACTATGATTAACATATGAGTTTATTCTGTATCTAACTATTATAATTTGGAAACAAAAATTGTGTTCATTGAGCAAATATGATTACTAAAGTGCTACATGAATTATCCATGACACTACAATTGTTTAAGTTATAAACTCATAAACAATAACAAATTATTCAATCTTCTCTGAAATCAACATGTTGTGTGTTCAACCTCATGGAATTATTATACTAGTGCATTCGACTAATATAAGGAGTAGGCCAGTGTTTTGCTTCAAAATGACAATGTGTTGACCGTAACAAAGTAGTTGACGACATAGGAAAACCATATCTCAGACACACCTGTTATAATGACCAATACACATTCAAATATTAATAAGATGTGTTATAATACTGGAATGAAACAAAGTGTTTCATTCTTATACTTGAGCAAAATGATTGTCATAGACATGACCAATACATATAATGCGATGAATAGAACTATCTCTCAATGGTTGACTTCTAAGAGGGAAAAACGTCTTGCTTTGTGGGAGAGAAAGAGAAATAAGGATGACGTTATACCTTGATGCAATGACATAACCCATATCGGTAATATTCATCCATTTATCCATGGTTACTTACACGTAACAAATTTTATCAGTATTATAAATATAATATTTATCCATTAATGTGTAACAAAAAAATTATATACTATGGATAATCCATCAACAAGTAGGGACCGCTTTAAATGCTCCAATCTATCTATGCCACCAAACATGACTATATAGTCATCACACCATTGTTCAAGTTTTTTGAGCAAATGATTGCATACCAAAGACCATGAATCTTCACCATAACCTAATAAAGCAACAATTACATGATATCCATAATTACCATCAGCTTTGACATCAACAATGTTTTCAATGAAATCCTACATGCATGGATGAAATTGATTTAACATTGGCATCTTCTTGTTTGGTTTTGTTTGTTCAGATGATGATGCATATCATTTTTGTGTGGAGCAACTATTTTGCACCAAATGTAATGCATCTACATACTTAAAGTAAAATGGATCACGCTTCATTGATCTTTGTTGTTTGGTCACTTGTTTCTTTTAACCACCTTTTGTTTTCAGCTTTTCAGGAGGAGCACACATTGAAGTTAGATAGGGTATGCAAGTTTCTGAAGTTTACTCTTTAGAGTCACTTTGCCACATATATCAAGATCTTCAAACTGGTTGGATATGGCTTCCATCTCTTCGGTTATGCGAACTTCGCACTCAGATAAACCATGGTTTGAAAAACTTAGCCTTCGCCAAAACATATGGACTGTGTCAAGTAGTATGCTACCAACAACATATCTAGCTAGCTCACATGCACATGGGAGATCATAAGTAGTTCTCATAACACATCCACAACTAGAACTATCAATGTCATTATAATTGACTCGCTCAAACTCAACAACAATTTGGTTTAATGCATATCTTGATACCATGTCAACTAGTATCTTGTATAAGGTAACTTTAAAAACATGTCTCAAAAGATGCTTTTATTTCACTGTGTTGCAAGGTGATCATGTTGTTCATGATATCCCAAACACTATATAGGTCTCCAAGGTTATTATGTAGTAATCTTTTTAAAGTCCAATGTGCAGACTCAACCCTGCACTTAAAAGGGAAAATAATTATTTTCAACAATTAATATATTCTTAAAAAATCAATATAGATTAACAATTTTCGTACTTGTTAGTTGTAGTGTTTCCTAGATGCATCACCTTATTCGTCCATGCTATTACAAATCTTTGTTTGTGGGATCAACCATGTGTGTTTCACATAGTTAACAAACATTGACCTTGGTGAGCAAACAATTTCAAACTTTGTAAAACAATCGTTATACTCTTTCTCAGTAGGACAATCCACAAGATTCCCCTATGCTTCCATCACATAGTCACCTGCATTTTTTTGTCTCACAAGGGTTTTACATTTTTCCTTCACATTCTTATCAATGTGAAACCGACACAACAAGTTTGTTGACTTAGGGAACCCAGTTTTCACTGCATTATCAATGTTGAATCTTTGTTAGTAACAATGACTCCAGGGAGTGCATCACTTCTTAGAAAAATACCTTTAAATCGTTCAAGAGCCCAAACAACATTATTTATTCGTTTGCCCTCCAAATAGGCAAATGTAGCTGAAAATGTCATCCAGTAGGTGTCACACCAACAATGTCAAGTAAAATGAGTCTGTATTTGTTTGTTTTGTATGTATTATCTATGAGGAATACCAAATGACATGCATTGTTTAATTTTACTGCATTCAGATGTGCCAAAATATATCACATACAACATCTTCATCCTTCAGTCTATGCCAATGTATATTCATATCGCGTTCAAGTAGCTTCATTAATAGTTACATTTTAGTATTACTGCCTCTTATAGAAGAACAATATGCATATCTTGCATTGTATACTTGCTTCATTGTTGTACAATTGTTGGCATTATGGTCCTTCAAAGTGAGAAGAATATTCTTTGGTTTGACCATTGACTTTGTCATATCACTAAGAATAATCTTCTCATCCTTAGTTAGTTGACCAACATATGGATGTCCAATCAATGAGTTAGCCAATGCATGATTATGAGTCTCACATATTAAGTTGACCATCCACCATTCACCTCCCGAGACTGGTTTCGCTCGCATCTTAAAAGGACAAACACATTTTCTAGTGCTAATCACCGGTGGTACTAAATCTTTCTTGTATGCTTTATACTTTCCACTCCGCTCCTAACCAATTAAAACAAATGAGGACATTTCTCTCTTTCTAGTTGATGTGTCAGACCTCATAATTATAGCCATAAAACAAATATTATACGCAACAGTCTGAGCAATTGCAATAAGTCCTCACGGGTAGGAAACACCTACAAAAAGGATAATACATGTTTAGTATTCTTATGACATTCATTTACTTACTTTAACTGAATATAAATTATATCAATATCTCAGAAGTATTGAACGCATCAAAACAATTAGAAGAACAATCAAGATTTTCAAACTCATCAGGTTCCTCCCCTTTGTCTTCATTTATATTAATTTATTCACACATAATGTTCTCATACATCCATTCACCTTCGTCCAAATTAACAAAGCATTAAAAAATCAATGGAATAACAAAAACTAATGAAAATCGAATCATACAGATAATAATTATATTTACAAAATTTAAGTGTTAATATAATACAAATTCAGTACAATATTTTTAATAAGTGTAATATTTTGATTGATAATCTTTATAGAGCATAAGAAAATCCGTATGAACCATACGGATTATCAATCTGTATGTTTCATACAGATAGGTGTTACAAAACGAAAAAACTTACCTCAGTTTTGAAGCCTCTATGCATGTATTCCATTTGAAGGTCATTGATGTAAAACTCGTTGCACTGTTCTAAATCCTTCACAGACTAACCCTGAAGTTTATTGACCTGAACATGTGATTGTTCTTAATCCTTTCTCGTATCTCAATCTTCACGAAAACAACACAAACGACACAACACAAACCCATTTTGAATCCTTCTAGTACCTTGGTTTTGAAGCCTCCATGCACGTATTCCATTTGTTAAACCTATGATTTTTGTTTAAAATTTATATATGTAAAAAAAATACACTATTAGATCAAAATTAATTGTTATAAAATTTATTATGTAAACTTATATGTGTATTAAATATATATTAGAAATTTTAATCTTATATATAGCGACATTAATTATTTTTTAACATAATTGACTTGTTAGCTCAGTTGATTAGAGTGTCATGTTAATAACGCGAATGTTGTAGATTCAAGACTTGCATGAGCCATTATGATTTTGTGAGTTTCTTAAACAATCCCAATGAGCTCCTCTTACCATGGAAGAACAAATAATAAATATTTATACCAAAACAAATGTTTATCTTGATTCATTAGAAATTGGATAGGTACGAATATTTCTTGTTGAGATATGTGCTTACTTAATGACGAATAAACCTCAATTCAAAGAAATCATATCTTCTACCAAGACATTCACTGGGGAAGCAGAAACCCTTTTGAAGGAAGTTATGGATTGGCAATCCGTATGAATTTTATGAAAGGGTATATTCGATTTTTTTTTTATTGTTGGATGTATGAAGAACTTTGTTGGGTGCAGGAAGAAAATGCCTCATTTTTTATGTAAGTAAGCTATTAGACTTGGGTGTAAACTTCATACACCATTTGGTTTTCTTATACATCATTTGGTTTTTTGAAAACCTGAAAATGCCCCTGCAGGTTTCCTTTTGTATTTTAGTTGGTTGCAGCTCATGTACGGTTATGCTTGTTTTTTTGCTTCATTTTGGTTGAGTTGAGTTGTTGGGAATGGCTGTGCACTGGTGGTAGATGGTGCCGTTGTTTTGATTTCATCAGAGTGGTGGCATCGTGGTGGTCATCGGAGTCGTCGAGAGGCATCGTGGTGGACGCAAAGGTTAGTGGTGATGTCTTTTTTTTTTTTCGTACGGATTCGATAATGCCAATCCGTAAGAACCATATGGATTGCCTAGTCCGTATGGATGTTATGGATTGCTTAATCCGCATGGTTCTTACAGATTGGATAATCAGTAAGAACCATACAGATTAGGCAATCCATATGGCTTAAAATCACAAATTTGCCTTTAAAAAAATTTAAAAACTTGTTGAAAATATGTATTTAATTAAAGTTGAGTTTAATTTTATAAATTATTTGATTGAGTAAATACAAAAAGTTAATTTTTGGATTGTTTATGCAAATGGTGGTGATGTTGAGACTTTCATCATTTGTTAAATCACAAATTTTTTATTAAAAAATTAAATAATTTGTTAAAAATATGTATTTAATTAAAATTGAGTTTAATTTTAGAATTTATTTGATTGAGTAAATACAAAAAGTAAATTTTTGGATTGTTTATGTAAATGGTGATGTTTAGACTTTCATGATTTATTTAAAATATGTCAATTTTTGGATTGTTTATGTAAATGGTGATCTTTAGAATTTAATGTTTTTTATGTTATAAATTTAATGTTAGTAAATGTTATTATTATCCAGTTCCTCATTTGATGTTCTAATGAAAAACCGGATGGTTCCTATGCTCGATCAATTTCATCTGTTTATGCATAAATTTATTTTGTATATTAGTGATGTAAAAGTTGATGGTAATTGTGGGTATCGTGTAATTGCTGCCTTGTTAGATTATGGTGAAGAGTCTTGGTCCATGGTACGTAATCATTTGCTCAAAAAACTTGCACAATGGAGCGACCAATATATAGCCCTGTTTGGTGGGATACAAAGGCTTGAAACCTTAAAGCGGTCCCTACTGATTAATGGATTGTCGAAGGTGAAACATTGTTGTATTCACTGTTCATTTAAATTAACACATTGCATGGGAGGAACTGATCCTTCACTTCCCTTTTGAGCTTTCATCAACTTCAAATGGCATGTAACATATTTCATTAACTGTTTACTTACAAGTAACGATGGATAAGTGGATGGATATTACCGATATGGGTCACGTAATTGCATCAAGGTACAAAGTGATTGTAGTCTCTATTTCACTCCAACAAAGTATGATGTTCTTCCCTCTAAGGAGTTAACCTCCTAGAGATCGCCAAGTTCATCACATTCTATGTATCAGTCATGTGTTTGGTAACCATTTTGTTCAGGTATAACATTAATTGTTTTATTTTATGGAACTAGATAAATCTATCAAACTCATGATTTGTGTGATTTTATTGTATGAAACAGTTTTTTTTTAACAAACAATTATCCTTTGCCATCGACTGCGTTCTTGTGGGCTATTCATTGTACCAACGAAGCACAATACTGGCCCAATCATTAAATTGGTAGAATGCAAATGTATACTAAATGTATGAAGTTGCACACTCAACATGTTGACTTACGAGATGTGTAGAAATATTTGAACAATGCATAAACTGTTTAATTGCATAAATGTATCAATATATAATTATAAGTAAGCAGGTAAGTTTGTCCAACATGAAAAAACATAAAACAATAATGCGGTTTTCAGTACATAAATGACTGATGGGTTACTCAAAGTCGCCTATGTTGTGCATTTCTTGGCTATCTTCCTCGAGTATAGACAATGTCGTAGTCCCTGACCCTACGGGCTAGAAGCAACAGCTGTTGTGTCCTAGAGTATGCTTTGGCACCCTCTGTAATGATCCCGTCATTGATGATGGCTTGAAAGCCCTCAGCTAGCCGTTGGCAAACAGACTGAAATTACAATCAAACAAAAAAAATGCATTACCCAATGTATAAAGTCTGATAACGCATAAATAACCAAATAGTAATTTTTTACCACTACATGTGTTGGAGATTGGTCTTCTAGAGTAACATCTGATGCATGGGGAGGAACATCTGGTGCATGGGGATGAACATCTGGTTTATGGGGAGGAACTGGATCAGTAATGGGCCAGGCGGAACATGTGTATGAGGCAGTGCATACTGTGTCGGAGTCATGAATGGATGTGAAATACGATAGAACCACTCCATAGATCCAGCAACACAACGACTTGGATAATGTACTAAGTCACTGGTTGGTATAAGGTATTCCGAGAAGTGGACCCATCGGTCATCAACATCTTTAGTGGAGGGGACTTCCGATATAGGCATCTTTGGAATTTGTTGAACATAACCAAACTGCCTAACTACCTTCTCTAGCAAATACCTGACAATTTTAGGACCCCATCTAATGAAACCAGAAAATAAACTAATCAACTCAAAATCCATGTGGGCACGATGCTCCCCATACGGTGTCTAACATATATCATCAGCTCTCAACCTATCTATACGAGCACGATAAGTAGTCAATGGTAAGCCCTTCGCACTCTTCCAGCGATAGGCACGCGGTTGCATCTCTTCATAGTGATCATCTGCAACCACATTGCCTACAGTGGGAAAGGGCTCATATATACAGCACTACAAATTGAAACAGTTAAAGTCAACAGTAATTTGAAACATAACAAACCCACACACAGAGAAGATTACCTGTAATAAAGTAATTTATCCAACCAAATGTTTTTCGTGGTGTTTAGATGCGTAATTAAAATTTTTATACATATGCACAAGAGTAGCCGTAACCCAAGCAAATCCCACAGATTGACCCATGTCGCGAAAAGCTTCTAAGAATTGAACACCTGTATGTGTCGCACTCTTGTTAGCAAACAAAGTGCAACCAACAAGATGCAACAAATATGCCTTGGTTGCTAATATCCACTGCCTAGACTGACACTTCCCAAAATACAACTCTTGCAGCCATGACAATCAAACCTATGCCCCGTGGCACTGTGTCATCTCAGCTTCAACTTCATAGATAGTGACATCCAGCAGCTCCACCAACAATGTAATAGCCTCGTCGACGTCAATCTGATCATAGGAGTGGAACGCTCCCATGACAGGGATATGCAAAAAGGATGCGACTGATCGCGGTCGTACACAACCAAATTAATTCAGTTTAAAATGTAGTACTAGGAAAGTGACTCCTAGGTCGTCTCTCAAGGATCAATTGTCAATGTTTAAGGGATTGAAAACGTGTTGGGGGGTTTTTTGGCAGAATGCGAAAACTAAATTAAACAGAAATAATAATTAATTGCAGTGATTAAAAACAAGTCAGACCTTTAGAACAGATTGCGCCGCTAATATCCTTGGTTCACGAAAGATAATCTGTCTTACTCAATTCTCATCAGTCCAGATTAATCAACTAAGCGAAGATTAACCTAAAACGTCATTACACGAATTAAGCAAACGTGAATCTCGTTAGGGCAAACTCTCAGAATTAAGCAAACTGAGAATACTGAATCAATCAATATCAAAATCATTAAGCATGACTCTAATTCGAAAAATACAAAACAGAAACCCAAACAAGGAAGAACCAAGCAGAAAACGAATTTGAAAAATAGAGAACCTCCATTAAAGGGTTTGCAATCTGTCCTAGGGTCCAACCCTAGGTTTAGCCCTCCATTAATTCGAAATTAACAACAGAAACGTAAATTGGAACGAAACTGAACATAATGAAAACCTAAATACTGGAAACGAAAATAGCAACAGAACGCACTGAAACGAGATGAAACAGAAAATGAAATTTAAGGCAGAAACGCAGAAACAGAAACGAATACGTAATGAAATTGAATGCACTTGTATTCTGAAACGAAATTCCAAAGCAGAGAAGCAGAAACGAAATAAACCCTAAAAAAAACCTAAAAATGAAATACTGTAGTCTGTTTGCAGCTGTATGTTATTGGCTGTATGTTCTTCCTCTGCATGGGCACAGAACCCTAAATATATAGTAACTGCCTAACCTAAAAGAATGAACCTTTTCCTAACAATTTTGGCCCAAAATCACTAAAGATAAAATAAAATAAAAACGAAATCCATATTCTGATATGGAAAATATTAAGCATAAAATAAAAACGAAATCCATAATTTGATATGGGAAATATTAAGCTGATGCTGACGTGGCGCACTAATCTTCAAATCCATAAATTAATTCCAAGCCCAATTAATTATTAATCTGCCCTGAAAATCAAATTAGAATAATTAAACTTAAAATAATCCAAATTAATTAAAATCTGAATTATCGGTCCAATTAAATCCTAAATGAGAAACAATGCAAAATATAAACAATTAAGCACAAGTTAGGGATTAAAATGAGTACAGAAAGATGAGTAAATAGTGATAAATAGTGACTCATCAGCGACATAATCCAATGTCAATGTGAATTCCCCCACAAGCAGATGAAAACTGGATGTTTCAGTGTGTCATCTCTCTACAAATGCAGATAGCAATCCCTGATCTCCAGTCTCCACTGAGCAATGTATCATTGGACATAGGCCAGTAGCAGCCACTAAGCCTTCAATCTCAGCAGCAAGCTTCCCGAATTTAATAACCTTAAGTCCATGGGAAGCCAACTTTAACTCTACACGTTCCTGCAATAAATACATGAAGACATGGTTTACAATGAGTGAGAAGTAAACATATTACCCTAAACTAGATGTAATTCATGATATAAATACCTATCCTGCCCACACCATAAAAGCCACACGATCGACATAATCAGTCAACACCAAACAGTCTTCTGGCCCTCTTGGAAAAGATTCAGTACCTACATCCTCTGTCGTAGGTACATCAGTCTCCAGATGTGGTTCCTCAATTGGAGGATCATTAGGAACATTAACGCCAGCCCTTTCTCAACGAACGGATGCTGTTGGCCTATGCTGCTCAGGGGCTTCCTCTTCGTTACCACTGACATTTCTACCCCCTCCTCGGTCGACAACTCTTCCAACAGGTCGATGCATTCCTCCTCTAGTCCTAGCCATAATCTATACAACATTTGTTTACATGTTAGACTATCACTTCAGACCAAACCACAACAACAACAACACTCAACTGTTTCAGATGATAAACAACTTCCTTATTATCAACGGGTTGAACAAGTTTGATTCACATATCTTACGAGTATTATTATCCCAAAAGCATCCTATAACGGGTTGAACAAGTTTGATTCACAAGCATACTCGATCAAGCCCAATTCTAACAAAAGCATCCTATAACCGGTTGAACAAGTTTGATTCACAAGCATACTGACCAATTAAGTCCAATTCTAACAAAACCAACATATAACGGGTTGAACAAGTGTGATTCACATACATAATAACCTTACAAGTACAATTCTAACCAAAGCAACCTATAACGGGTTCAACAAGTATGATTCATATACATATTCACCTTACAAGTACAATTCTAACCAAAGCAACCTATAACGGGTTCAACAAGTATGATTCAAATACATACTTACCTTGCAAGTACAATTCTAATCAAAGCAATACATGATAAATTATGTTTTCACTTTCTAATATTTTTTTTAATACTACTTAATTGTTTTTATTTAATTATTTTAAAAAGTATTTGAAATTTAAAAATACTCATACGGTCAATCCATATGAGGCTTACGGATTCTCGAATCTGTTTCCTCTACACTACTCCATTTTACAAACCACAACCAAAAGCAACACACCTCGAAGGAGCTGCCACCAATCGGAGAAGACAATGTCACCACGGATGTCGACGGTGTGCCGAAGAAGGAAATAGGACAATGTTGGACCAAGCAAAACATGGTGGAGGAGCGCTGCAGCAGCGGCGTAGGAGAGAAAAGTAAGGTGCAGGAAGAAGCAAGCAAAAAACCAATGAATTTTAAAAATAATTAACCTAATAGTGAAGGGTAATTTTGGAAATTCACTGTAACACCCCGTAGGCCTCCGACGTGTTATCATTAATAATATCAGATTAGGGCTTAAAACAAGAATTTAAAATCTCAGCGAAAGCATAGAATCATTTTCTTGATACATTATGTATGGAATAACAAATTCATCAGTTAACACACACAATTCATATAACATGCCCCTGCTGATCCAGTTTTTAATCAAACATAATTAAGACAGATAACCAAGTTCTTAGGCAGAGTAACAATATACAACTCATATACTCAGGGAAAGTATCATATACATCTCATCAAAGTTCTGTACAATATATATATATATATATATACATCTCAGTTTCACACCACACGCGGTGCTACAACAGAATATCAACCCTCAACAGGGGTATACAGAACTATAACAAAACAAATCAAAATGGAGCCTTCAAGCTCTCCATGCGGCTTCTCAGCCAAGCAGCCTAGTCTCTGATGGGCCTCTTGCCCTGAGACTGCTCTTCTCTTCCTGATGGTTCACCTGAAACCACATAAACCCCACACGGGGTGAGATAACATATCTCAGTAAGCTCAGGATCCATGGAGGAATCTCCTCCACCATAGCCCACTATCATAATATACATACACAAGTATCACAATCAAATGGCCCACTGGCCTAGCCCTTTGGCCTTCTCAATAACACAACATATCATACAAGGTGACTACACATATCAGCACAGGAGGAAACCATCTGCTGTAATAAAGTCACAGTATAGGAGGAAACCATCTCCTTATCAACATCTCAGAATAGGAGGAAACCATCTCCTAGAATGGGAGGAAACCATCTCCCAGTGTGAGGCCGGAACTCACACCTGTGTCATCCCATTGGGTGCTACCCTTATCATGGATGTACATATATGGTACCTCCGAGAATAGCAGGAACCCATCTGAACTATTCCCTTGGTCTAGGGGATCATCATCACCCCGAGATCATCATCACCCATGAGCCAACCATACTAGGAGGAAACCATCTCCTAGGGAGGTCCATATCTATCTATTGGCCAATATATCTCAACACAATCACAACACAAATCAAGCACAGAGGCATACGTTCATCATCACAAGAATGCAAATACCAATGCCTGCATTATGAAATGACCACCACTCCCCCGGAGTGTGGTGTGGCACACATTATGGGAATCATCCCCAGGGACACTGAACTTACCTGGAACAATATCACTTTGTGGTCTAGTCCCTGCTCTGTGGCTCCCGCCACCAATAATCTCAGAATCAACGCCTATACAAGGCATATACAGTTTCATATCAATATCCAGACCACAGGCATCAATCACAGATTAAACATAGCATAATTCCCCTATCCTAGGGTTCAAAACAAGTCTAGCCTATCATTAGGCTTCTCTCAGACCACACAAGGTCCACATGACTGTCTAACAATCAATTGAGTCCTCACAGACTCAATGCAGTCTCATGCTCAATTCTCATTGGAATGGCCTCAGTTTCAACCAAGGCCCCATTCCATTAGCCTCTCAGGCTTATACAATCTATACAAGGCTCTGATATATCAGATGACCAGTACAAGTGACCATACACAGGTCACATAGGTAACTACAAAGCCAAAAACCAAAGTCATCAGAATCAAAAACTGAAAGCTAATCCTTCATCTATTCTAAGCTCTGAACAAATTCCTCTATAGGACCTTGAGCTAATTCTAGCCCCCGCTCATATGGGTCACTATTCACAGGAACCCCCAAAATCAAAATTAAACGGAGAAACTTAAGTCTCTTACCTCAGTAGCGACTCAGAAGATCTCAGGACAGCTTCCTCAAGCTCTACTGTCCTTTCCTAGCCTTAAGTCTCGTCCACTCTCAAGTTCTCTGAGGTTTATCTCTTGAGAATCCAAACTCTCACTCAAATGGGGTTCAAAACGAAAGGATGAAGGATTATAGCTTTCTGAAGGTTTCTCTCACTATCAAAGGTCACAAGGAGGTGTTTAGGACTCAAAACAAGGTCCTAGGAAGCTTGGGCACTCCAACAATGGAGGTTTATGGCTGAGGGAGGAAGAAAACTGTTTTCTCCCTCAGCTTTTCGCGTTTCTGCCCTATATACTCGGCCTGCCCGACCTCTGGCGCCATCAGCGCCAGCTCCGGCGTCATCCGCGCCAGTATGTCGGTTAGTCTGGCGCTCTTAGCGCCACTCCCGCTCTCTCAACGCCGGTTTTCAAAACCTGTGGCGCCCCCAGCGCCAATCCCGCGCCAGCTTCCAGAGACTCTGGCGCCCTTAGCGCCACATCTGGCGTCACCAGCGCCGGCTGGGAAATCTGGCGCTCCTGGCGCCAACTCTGGCGCCCTTGGCGTGGACCTCCAGAGATCCTGGCGCTTCCAGCTCCAACCTGGCGCCCTTGGCGCCACATACCAGAACTCATGGCGCCATTAGCGTGGATTTGGCGCTCTAGGCGCCACTTTCCAGTGGATCTGGCGCCATCAGCATCGCACCCTTAACAGGGTTTTCTGATCCGAATCCCCGCGCGACAGCGCGGGGTTAGGCGCCAAGAATGAGGGTTCTTACATTCACTATTACATAATGGTGTGTAGGAAAAGTTTATGGTGTATGAAGTTCAAGCCTTAGACTTGGTGGGGTAATATAGGATTGGGTTGGGCCCAAATACTGGTTTACTTTTAGTAATAAACTTTATACACCAGCTAAATGACTCATACACCTAGAAAGGAACAGTGAAATATCGGAATTGCCCCTAACGAAATAAGTTAATTACATGCCCTTTCATTTGCCTTGGCACTATTGACTTCCCTTCTTTATGCTCGCCGTCTCATTTGCCTTGAATATTTATGATTTGGTGGATGGATCATATAAAAAGTGAAGATGTTTTAAAATGATTAACAGACAAAGATATTGAAAGTTTAACGCTTATGATTGAAGTTGTGACCTTGTCATTTAACTTGTGTAGTGGATGATTTTAGTTGTGAGACACATTCTTGATTTTAATTTGAAGCACATGATTAACATGAACGTGATACATCAACATCATATATGGTGATTTGCTCGAAGTGTAATAATAATTAGTTGTGGCTTATTGGTCTTATGCTATTATACCAGTTATGATTAATCATTAGTGTTTAGTGGTCATGATGGTTCTGTTGGCTTTGGTAGTGATGATGATGGTTGGCTTTGTCATTGTTTTGTTGATGGAATTTCATATTTTTCTATTTGAATGAGATGTTAATTGCAGATTGGTTTGTTGTATAGCAGATTATGGCTAGAACACGAGGAGGACATCAGGCATTAGGTCGACATGGAGGAAGAGGATCTGGTAGAGATGGAGGCAGAGGTAGTGGGAATGAAGAGGTAGTTGTTGAACGTCGTAGGCCTAAGACATCTGCCCAAAGACAAAGGGCAGCACCAGCTGTTGTAGACCCTCTGATTTGGGATGCACAGATGGGGGCTGTTATGGATGAGGATGATCATGTTGAGGACCCACGTGGAGGCTGATATGCCTACCATGGAGGGTGTTGGTGATGAAGTAGAATCGTTTCCAGGTGGGCCACAGGACGGTTCAGTATTGACAGAGTATGCTGAGCATGTGGCTCTTCGAGTCTGGGAAGGACAGGTACAAGTTGTGTTGTTGAAATTGGTTTGCTTTTTGAAGTAGATCACTGACATTGATGTAAATTGATTGCAGGAGTGCCCTGAGTTGAAATTGGCGTCACACGGAAGAAAGGTTCATAAGTTTGGTCGTCCTGCACCCCAGATAGAGGGACTCGTTGCTGCTAGTGGCCTAGCCCCGTTGATTTCATGCTCAGTTAAGACGGGTGACAGGGGTTTGCTCCCAGCCTTTGTGGAGAGGTGGCACTCCGAGACCAGCAGCTTTCATCTGCCTGTTGGGGAGCTGACGATCACCCTCGATGATGTCGCTTCGGTGTTGCATATCCCGATCGAAGGAGAGCTGTTATCGTATGAGGCTGTTGATGTGGGCGAGGCAGTTCGTTTGACTGTTGATCTACTTGAGGTATCCGCCGAGGAAGCTGGAGCATAGATGGAGCATTGTCATGGAGCATATGTGCGCTTGTCTTGGCTGCGAGACATATACGCAGTGAGATGTCAGCAGATGTAGTGGGATGTAGCAGCCAGAGCGTACCTGCTTCATCTGGTGGGGTGCACACTCTTTGCCAACAAGAGTGCCACACACATTAGTGTGGTATTCTTGGAGGCATTACGAGATGTGGGAGACGCAGGACGATTTGCTTGGGGTGTGGCAGCATTGGTTCACATGTATGCTAATCTGAACTATGCATGTCAGCACCATGGTAAACATCTTGCCGGTTATATCACGTTAATGCAGGTAATCATTTCCAGTCTTCTCATTGTAAATTAAATGTGCAATTCTGTTAACATTCTCTCAATTGCTTTTATTTATGTTGCAACAATTACGGTGTAGGCTTGGATCTATGAGCATTTCCCGTCGGTTGGAAATGTGACTGCTCAACAGGGTTACCTGGAGACACAACCACGTGCTTGTCGATGGAAGGCTACCCAGGCATTACCGTGCACCACGTACCGGAGGCGACTAGACAGGTTGGTTGTCGACGATGTTTGTTGGACTCCCTATGCCGATCATCATGCGCATAGAGAGTTCGACATCATTTCATTATTCTCCGAGTATGTTTGGTGTGGCCCGATTATGGTTAGACATTTACCTAAGAGGGTGTTGCGTCAGTTCGGATATGTTCAGCCAATTCCAGAGACCCACGCTACAGAATCGCTAACCAACACTGTAACACCTCGGACGTGTTATCATTAATCATATCAGAAGCGCGCTATTAGCGTCCACTAAACGCGGTGCGGAAGCGATATAATCATTTTTCTTGATTACATTATGCATGGAATATAAAAACTCAACCCAAAGCATCATAAACAAGCCCTTGTTGATCCAGTTAACTCAAACACAGAACAGCATAGGCAGAAAACACAGAAATCTAAACAGAGATATCAGGAGGAAACATAATCTCAAATACATAAACATAGTCTGTACATGTATATACAACTCATAGTTCTACCACCTCTGTGGTTATACAACATAAATATGTACAGAACAACGAGTGTACACTCACACCCTATCCCTATACAGGGTACAAGACAGAGATCAAAATAAAAACTCTTCAGATCTTCATCTGCAGCCCATGACCACTCCAACACCCTCAGCTAGGGCCTTCTGTCCTGTGGTTGCTCCTCTCAGCTAGAAGCACCTGAAAACCACAACCCACAACAGGGGTGAGATAAACATCTCAGTAAGCTCAGGGCCCTGGGAAACCCTCCCTTACCCTGGTTCACCCCCAAGCAGAGATATATAAACAAAACATAACAAAGCCTAGGACAACATCCTAACTATCACACATATTCCCTAGCTATCTGGGTACTACTGGATGCTATCAGCATCAGAGGCATCCCACCTCATACTGGCTCGCAAGCCATCTCAGACTAGTCTCACAGAGGTACAATACATAAGTGTTAACCACTGGACACTTCTCATACAAGAGAGGCACTGCCTCCTGAACCATGTAAACCATGCCTGAGGACTCTCACTCAGGACTTTACTCATCCAGATATGGCTCATCTAAGAGGCTCTAGGCTCTCATCCCCTCGGGAAGTCCTCTCTTAGAGATACAACATATATGTCTGCTGCCTGGCCTCTCCAGGACTTTCATAACACATGCCTGAGAGAGATCATCCCACACCAGGGGCACTCCATCCCTCAGGACTTTCCAGTCCACTGCCTGAGAGAGATCGTCTCACACTGGAGGCACTTAATCCCTCAAGACTTTCTACTGCCTGGGAGAGATCATCTCACACCGGAGGCACTCATCCCCCAGGACTTCCAAGTCACATGCCCGAGAGAGATCATCTCACAATGGAGGCACTCAATCCCTCGGGACTTCCAGTCCGCTACCTGAGAGAGATCATCTCACACCGGAGGCACTCTATCCCTCAGGACTTTCTAATCCAATGCCTGAGAGAGATCATCTCACAACGGAGGCACTCATCCCTCAGGACTTCCACATACACTGGCCTGGGAAAGAACCTCCTTTACAGGGCAATCATATCCAGGACTTTTCAACATCACTGCCTAAGGAGGAACATCCATACAGGGCAATCCAACCTTAGGACTTTAGGCAGAGAGCAGTGGCACCTCCCAAGGAATCTCAGCTATTCTAGGGAGTCCTCAAACTCTTCCTCTGGCTAGGGAACCTCATCTAGCCCGATACTATGCCAGTATCCTATAGGTTCCATCACAGACCACCTCATGGTATGCGTCCCATCTGGGCCATCTACACCTGCCACATCAGGTGTCTCATTACCCTCACACCATCTCAGTGTCTATCCTAGGGTTCATCCATTTCAGCCCAGTACACACTAGGCCATCATACATTCATATATCTGGAACGGTCTGAGTATCACTCCAAGTACCGTTCATCTAGCCCCTCAGGCTTCAAACACATACATTATCAAAACAGGCCACACTGGCCTTTCATTCCACAACATGCATTATATATATATATATATACATATCAACTATGGCATGCAGTCATCACCCACTTGGGTGGCAAACAAGAGAAAGGGCTAATCCCCAGAACGATGAGCTTACCTGACAGCTTTGCCTCATAGCTCTGCTATTTGAATGATGGTATGCTCCTCTGACACCTCGTGTCAATCCCTATCAAGGCAACCAATAGCATATCACAGACCATTCAAGCACATAAACATCCATAAGCTCATCAGACAGTCCTCAACTGTCTCAGAGAAAGGAACCTCAGTCCTTCCCATCAATCTAGGTTATCTACCTAAGGTTTCTCAGGCTCATCCTCTACAAGCCTTTCCATAGACCCTCAGTGGTCTATCTCAGATCACATATGGCCTCAGAGTCCCCACAGACTCAACACAAGCCAAAGCCAATGAGCATCTCAGCTCACACCATCCAATAACTCAGGATTTTCGTAGGGCTTGAACGGTCTAAATCACGAGACACCGTTCCCATGGCCTCACAGGCACCACAAGCCCAACAACACATCTCTTGCATGTCTCATATCAAGTGACTCAGTCCAAGTCACACATGCATAACCCAGAGCCCAAAACCAACATTCACCAAATCACAAATTGAAAGCTAATCCTTCCTCCTTTCATCATTCTAAACACATCCCTCAACTGGACCCAGAGCTAATTATAGCTCTATCACAGATGGGTCACTATTCACCCAAAACCCCAACCCATAAATCAATCGGAGAAACTCGAGTTTCTTACCTCAAAACTGAAGAGGAAGGCATCTGGGTTACTCTCCCTAGCCTTGGTGCAGTGGAAACATCGTCGTTCCTCGTCCAACTCGAGCTCTGCAACCTCCTTCTGAGAAAGGGGCTTTTCTGGGGTTTCAAGGAGAATGGAAGAAGGATTCTAGCTAAGACTTGGTTTCTAGGAGGTTTGATAGGCTTAGGAAGTGATTTGGGTCACTAAGCAAGGTCAAGGAAGCTTGGGGATGCTCATCAATGGCAGAAAGGCGCTAGAGGAAGAACAAGAGAAGATTTTCTCTTCTAAAAACGCGACAACCCTTATATACTGGGCCTGTCCGAGATCTGGCGCGATCCGCGCCAGATCTCACGCTATCCGCACCAACTGCACCGACATCATGGCGTCATCAGCGCCACCTCCACGCTACCAGCGTGAATCTGCTGAACCTGTGGCGCGATCCGTGCCACACCCCGCGCGATTAGCGCTACTTCCAAACCCAGTTGGCGCCCCCAGCGCCAACTCTGGCCCTCCAAGCGTGAACCTCCAGAGAACCTGGCGCCACCTTCCAGTGGGTCTGGCTCCATCAGCGCCACACCCTATACAAGGTTTCTACCAAAAGGACCTGGCGCTAACCGTGCGGCGCCTCGCGCCACCCACGCTAGATCTCAGGGTCATCACAAACATCAAATTAAGTTAACATTTGTTAAGAGTCTTTGGGCAATAAACAGTGTTCAACAACTTATACCTGAACAAAATGATTTCCAAACACATGTCCAATACAAATTACCCGATGAACATTTACATCTGCAGGTGGTTGGCTTCTTAAAGGAAAGAACGTCATGCTTTGTTTCAGAGACAGAGAAACAAGAACAAGGTTATACCATGATGCAATGACGTATCCCAGATCGGTGATATCCATCCACTTATCAATTGTTACCTAACATGAAAACCACTTAATTGTAAATATAACTACCATGGTTAATGTTTAAGTACAAACATAGTAACATAGAAGTTACCTTTGATAACCCATCAACAAGTAGGGACCGTTTCAATTGCTCAAATCTGTCAAAGCCACCAAACAATGCTATGTATTCACCAGACCATTGTGCAAGTTCTTTAAGCAAATGGTTACAAACCAAAGACCAAGATTCTTTCACCGTAACCTAGTAAAGCCGCAATAACACGAAATCCACAGTTACCATCAGCTTTAACATCAATGATGTCTACAATGTAATCATGCATGAATGTATGAAACTGATTAAGGCGGAGGACACATTGAGTTTTTGTCAGGATATGCAGTTTCTCTCTAAGTTTTGTCTTTAAAGTGACCTTCCTAGAAAAATCAAGGTTATTAAAACGCATAGATATGGCTTCCATCTCTCCACTTATGTCCATCTGGCCCTCATCTACACCTTGATCTTCAAAACTTAACCTCCGCCAAAACAAATCAACAACATCAATAGGTATGGACCCAAGAACATACTTAGCTAACTCACATGCACAAGGCAATCCATGCGTAGTTCTCATAACACATCCACAACATTTTTTGCTTTTGCTTGCGTAATGGACTCGCTCATACTCAGCAGCTAATTGGTTTAAAGCATACTTGGACACCATTCCAATCAGTCATTTATACAGTGTTACTTTAAACACATGACCCACCACATGTGTGCTTCTCTCCAATGATGCCCTAATCTCAATATGTTGCAAGGTCAGCATGTTGTGCATTGCATCCCATACACTACACAGGTCGCCTAGGCTATTCTAACAGCCTCTTCAATGTCCAATGTGCTGACTCGACCCTACAATCCAATGATAACAGTCACAAACTATCCCCTACAACGACAATATAAACCAACAAATTAACAAAAGTTAAACATTTGCTAACCTATTAGTTGTTGTGTTACCCAAATGCATAAATTGTTTGGTCCACGCTGTAACAAAATTTTTCTTTGTGTGGATTAACCCATGTGGTTTTCACATAATCAACAAACACAGGCCATGGAGAACACGCAATGTCAAACTTTTCCATACAATCATCAAATTCATCCTCATTAGCACAGTCCACAAGACTTCCCCAGGCTTCCATCACATACTCTCATGCATTGCTCTGTCGGATAAAAATCTTACACTTAGCCTTCATATTTTTATTAATGTGGAACCGACAAAGTAAATTAGTACACATAGGGAACACAGCTGTAACTGCACTCATCAATGCTAAATCTCTATCAGTGACAATGACCTTTGGGAAAAATTCAGTTTTAATAAATATGCCTCTAAAACGTTCTAGGGCCCAAACAACATTGTCTACATGTTCAGCTTCTAATAAAGCAAATGCAGTTGAGAACGTCATCCCAGTAGGAGTGACACCAACAATGTCCAATAACGGAAGTCTGTACCTGTTTATTTTGTATGTGCTGTCTATGAGGAAAACAACATTATATGCATTGCTTAACTTAACTGCATCTGGATGGGTCCAAAACAGGTCACAAATGACATTTTCATCCTTCACTCTATGTCAATGGATATACATGTCACGTTTAAGAAGCTTAATCAAGTGTTGCAATTCAGTATTACCTTCTCTGAAACGCTTACGATATCTATATCCTGCATTCATTACTTGCTTCAAAGATGTACAACTATTGGGATTATGTTTTTTCAAAGTTAGCAGAATATTCTTAGGTTTCACCATTGCCCTTGTCATATCATGCACAACAATCTTCTCATCCTCTGTCAGTCGACCTGCATATGGGTGTCCACATAATGAGTTTGCCAAAGGATGATTATGTGTCCCACATAATAATTTCACCATCCACCCTTCACCTCCCGGTACTGGTTTGGCTTGCAACTTAAATGGACAACCACATTTTCTACTACTAGTCACTGTAGGCACCATGTTTTTGTTGAATGCTCTATACTTTCCACTTCTTTCACAACCAATTAAAACAAATGATGTTCTTCCCTTCTTTCCAGTATACATGTCTGACCTCATTATCACAGCTACAAACCCATTGTCATATGCAACATTCCTAGCCCATTCTAATACATCTTCGCGGGAAGGGAACGCCTACAAAAATCAATAACAAATTTTTAACTTCCATAACTAATGTATTTAAAAACTTTAACCAATTTACAATTGATATAAATACCTGAGAAGTACTGAAGGTTGCAGAACAATCAACTTTGTCAAACGCACTACGCTCATCTCCAATATCTTCATTCATATAAATTTCTTCAGACATAATGCAATCATACATCCAGTCATCGTTATCCATGTTAACAAACTACAATAAAAAACGCTTTCAACAAGTGACAAAATAAACACATTATAACAGTTAAAAAACATTAACATCATATTATCAAACAAATCCTATCCAA
Organism: Glycine tomentella; assembly: GCA_007407185.1. Lineage (NCBI taxonomy): Eukaryota > Viridiplantae > Streptophyta > Magnoliopsida > Fabales > Fabaceae > Glycine > Glycine tomentella. The sequence continues at coordinate 543,652 of PYAF01000434.1, forward strand.
TTTTAATCACCATCAATACTACAAAATAAAACAATTTCAAATTATTTTATGTAAATGGACAAATCAAATGTTAAGTAACATAAGCCATCCACATAATGCATTCCCATAAATTAAAACTAACATCTATTTTCACCTACTTCTTTTATTGATAATTAAATTCATTTTTAACCAATTAAAACCACTTAAAAGCATTTTTTTTAAATTATTGATTGTCTACGGATCCGTCAATCCGTATGATTCATACGGATTAGTTGATCCATATGCTTCATACGGATTGACAGATTCGTAACTTCCACAAACTCAGCTTACCTTCACCACCACCGCTGTCTGCAACTCCGAGCCACCCAACAACGGCAACCCAAACACCACCGGCCAAAACGCACAGCTACAAACCACAATGCACTTAAGCACTACCAAAATGAAAGCTTTGATAATAAAAATAGGAAAGCATATCGTGTGTTGCAACTGCTCAATCCTCAGTCTATATCAAAAATAATGGAGGGCATTTTCGGTATTTTAAAAAATTCTGGGTGTATGAGTTATTTTACTTGTGTATAAAGTTTATGCCTTACTTTTATCAATAGACTGCGCTTTTCTTTTAAAAATACACGCTGCGAGTGCGAGTGACTCTCACTATACCCCTGTCGGGTGTATTCCATCAACGTCGGGTTTCAGCTTTTCGATTCTATCAGGTTCTTTATTTCTTTCTTACTTTCTTTAGAAATTATATTACCTTCTTTGTCATTGTTAGATTCTATTAGGTTCTTCTCTGTTGAATTTTTTGAAATCATATTTTCTTCTTCCTTCATTTCTAGGTTCTTTCTCTGTTATCTTTAAGTGAATTAATCATATCTTCTTCGTCATGTTTAGGTTCTCTTGCTATTATCTTTATATGATCATATTTAAGTCTTCGTTATTTATCGCTTTCTTTCACTTTTTTGTTGTTCTTGAAATTACCTATTCAATTTAATTCAATCAGCGAATAGACATGATAATTCTTACAGTGGTCCGTGTTTCTGAATCACCGTGTTTCTGAATGATCATGATGAATATAATATTTTTATTTTTATATTCTGATATTTCTTCATCTTTTCGCTGCGTTTTCTCCTTGTGGATTTTAATTGCAGTATACGCCTTTGTTGTGCTTTCGCCTTTGATTCTTGTGAATTTCTTGATTTTGGCTTTGGCTCATTAATTTTCTGTCTTTGTTGTAATATAAGCTATTCCAATTCATAATGTGAGCCGCTGCTATGTATGTATGTCTTAAGAGACCTTAATTTTGTTGTTTTTTTTAACTATTTTCCAACAGAAATTGAAATCTTGTGCTAATCTTTTTAGGTTTTGATTTTGTTTTTTATATGTATGTCTTAAGAGACCTTTTTTTTTGTTGTTTCTTTAAGTATTTTCCAATAGAAATTGAAATCTTGTGCTAATCTTTTAGGTTTTGATTTTGTTTTTTATATGTTATGCAGTGATAATTTCATAAATAAATTCACGTGTCAGACTTCAGACATTTCAAATCAATGAGAATGAAAATTCGGTATTAGAAGAATTTATAATTTATTTATTTATAATTCTGTTGCTGAGAATAATTCAGAACTCAGAATTTATTAACTTATTTATTTATAATGCTGTTATTTAGCAGAATTTATACTTTTTTATTTATAATTATGCTATTTAGCAGAACTTATAATTTATATATTTATAATTTATTTGTTTATAATATATTGATAATTCTGTTAAGCAGAAATCATAATTTATCTATTGAGAACTTTATTATTCAGCAGAATTAATCATTTATATTATTATAAAAGGGGTTTGTTTAACTATCTCATCTTTAATAACTAATAGAATTTAGACAATTGTCTTATATTTTTAATTCTACCTTTAATGCTACGACTATCATGTTTAATTTATCATATCTAATTTCTCTTTCATATCATTTTTTATTTTATTTTTCATATAATTCACATTTATGTATAAAATTAAAACATTATAATTGTTAATTAAAATTTAATAATTAAAATTATACTGAAATACACAAGTATATGTAATCAAATTATAAAATATTAAAATGTTAAAATTAGTATTTTTTAATTAAT
>PYAF01000434.1:555203-565434 GCA_007407185.1 Glycine tomentella
AATTGATGATTTAGCCTTCCATGATCATCATCAATGAAAGCCCCATGGATTGAGTGCACGAAAATGGAAGAACAAAAAAATGAAAATGAAGAACAATGAAGAACAAGGAAGAACAGTAGAGAGAAAATGAGAGCAAGGGTTTTGATCTAAAAAACTAAAGGAAAGGAAAATAAAACTTGTTTATTGAAATTGTAAAGAGTGGTGTCCAAGTCTCACTAAAGTCACTAATATGTAGTGACTGAGTTCTGAAAACGAAATGGGCCACAAACAAGCCCAACAATCTAATTATTTGCTAATTACAACCATGAAAGTCAAATTCGCAGCCCAAAATTACAAGTGCAGAGGTGTTAACTTCAAAGCTAAAAATGACCCTCTAAATGACAGAATTGGCCTCGAGCTATTTGTATCAAACTTGTAGATCTTTTTGTTATCTTTCCAAGGACTCCTAGAACACTCCATTCGGAGATCGGTATCTCCCTATAGGTCCTGCACAAGTCAGATACGTTAAGTGAGCAAAAATCCGAAAATACGCAACAATTAGTAATTAAGCCCACTTACTTGCCTAGGCCCAAAAACTGAATTAGAATAGAAAAATAAGGGTCAAAGAGAGGTCAAATAAGATAATAAGGATAGAAAAATATTCAACTAAAAACCCTCTATCAGTGGGCTGCTGGCCCGGTGGGTTGGCCCACCCCTAGCCCACATTTGGCCCACATTTTTGTGGGCCGGGTTGGCCCGCCCCATTTAATGAATGTGGGCTCAAAGTCTCAACCCAACCCATATTTTTTCGTGGGTTAAACGGGCCAGCCCGCTGGGCCAGACCCGTTTTGCCATCCCTAGACACCCCATTAACACCATTCATACATGTTTTCCTCTCTTGTCAAATTAGATAGCTACTACCGTTTGTGAGGGTACTTAATTTTTTTGTAATTTCTTTCATGCTATTAAAGTTCTAACAAATCATAGACAAGGGAAAAGAAAGAAAGTAAAACTTCATAGAAGAAAAGAGAAAGTATTATTAGGGTACTAATTTTTGTGTTACAATTATGTATTTATAGAGTTAGGTAGTTAGTTATGACAACTGTCAACAACTGTCAATAACTAACATACAACTAACTACAACTAACATCCTAACTACTAACTTGAGAGAGTTGAATTGAATATTGTAACTCTCTGTACAATACTCTAATACCCCCCTCCCCTTAAACTCAATGTGGGTGAGACTTTAAAGGAGTTTCAAGCACTTTGAATTTGGCTCTTAGAAAAATAAATTTGCTTGGAGAAAGTGGCTTTGTGAGAGCATCTCCTATTGATTTAGTGCATGAACATGGTGAACAACCATTTACTTGGTTAGAACTTTCTCCCGAACAAAGAAAACATTAATGTCCAAATGCTTTGTTCTTGCATGAAGGATAGGTTTATGGGCAAGAGGAACAACACTTTGGTTGTCACATAATACAATGGGTGTGTTGAAGGGAACTTGCAATTCATTCAACAAGGTTTGAATCTAGGATAATTCTGCAGTAGTTTGCGCCAAACTATGATAATTTGCCTCTGTACTTGACCTTGCAACCACATACTGCTTGCAAAACTTGAAATTGACCTTCTGTGATAAAGCCCAATCTACAACGCAAAGGGCCCGAACAAAGTAAGGTTGATCCAAAATAACAGTTTAAAGAGGAAGATTGAAGACCATGTAGAACTAAAGTAAGTATATAAAGGATTTAAATCTCTGCAAATCTCTTCTCCTATGTCCTTCAACTATAAACTTACTAAAATAAGGTAAATGATTATCTGACTTGGATCTAGTTTGAAGAAGAATAAGTGTCAGAAAATCAGATTTCAAGAAGGAGAAGGACATGTGTCAGAAGATGAGAGTTTAGTGGTATCAGGAGAATGAGCTGCATTATTGTCAATTACTAATGGAGATGTATGTGTAGTGTTAGGAGACTGAACAGACACAACAACAAAAGCTAACTAAACAACAATATCAGAATTTGACTGAATAGCAATGTCAACAGTAGTTGTAACCTAATTATTTTGAGGAGATTGAGATGAAGAACTAGAAGAGAAGGTAGTCGGATGAGGAGGTTGTTTATTTATGATTGGTATGGAAGGAAAAATAAAGGAAGTGGGGGATGAGGATGATTCAGTGGTAGGAAAGGAAGACTCAAATAAAATAGAATAGGGGTATTTAAACTCATTAAATAAGACACCCTTTGAGACAAACATCCTTCCAATAAGGGATTCACGAGACCTAAAATCCAATTTATGAGTATTGTAAGGTTTGAGTAAGGGGAAACAACCAAAAAAGGTGCTAATGGGCAAAATTCTCCTCCCCAATCAATTTGCGAGGTAGAGAAACGTGCTTCTGTTGGGGGTTAGAAACAAGGTTAAAAAGGTATAATTGGTAATAACAAATTTAATGACAAAAAATAGGGTTAACATAGCAAATATGGTGGTGTATTAAGAAATAGCCCTATTAAAAAGGTCAGGCCCAACTAGGCCACGAGCCCCAACGGATTATTTGGCCTATTTTCAAAATTCCATATTCTTTTAAAATTAATATTTTTAGTTATTCAATTATTGAATCGCTCTAGAAATTGTATAATTTACTACCTTCCCAACGGACAAAAGCCAAAAAGCACAACGTTTGATACAACAACGTTTGATACAACAACGTTGCTAAACTAACAACTCCCAAAAGAAAGCTTACTAGTCATAGAAAAATTTAGAAAAAGTAAGCAAGTAAGCAAATAGAAGCAATTACTATTTTAATTTTGTATGATTGAATTTTAAAAGTAATGAAGATTAATTTTATTTGATTTATTCAATTACTAAATAAAATTGTATGTTACTATTTTAATTACAATCTAAATTTTGAGTTTGAGACTTGAATATAGCAATCTTGTTTATGGGCTTGACAATCATTTTGATTAGATGTTTAAATTTAAATTTGTAAAAAATTAATAATTGTTTTAAAAAGTTATATTTAAGGTGATTAAAGTTTTATACCTAATGTTTTAAAATTAAATTATACTACAACTTACAATTACCTTGACCGATAAAGACCTCCAAAATAAAATAATATTTGGATAAGTTGCCATGATCCATGTCTTTGTTAAAATATTTTAAATTGTTAAAATCTTGAAGAAAAAAAAAAGGTTTTATTAAACAGAGAAGCCCTTGGAAGGGAATGGGCTACTTGGTTTGCTTGTCTCCAAGCAAAACTCACCATTGACTTTGGAATAACTATCATCCTTGTTCTACAATCAAAAAGTATCATGTGGTATTCAGAAGAACCATGTTGATTTGCTTTCAGATTATCAATCAATGTCTTACAATCAGTCTAAAAAATAACCTTTGAGATGTTTAACTCTTGTGCCCATTTTATAGCATGGAGCAAGGCCTATGCTTTTGCTTCCTTTGCTTCTGGTCTTCATCAATCTTGCATAGTTTTTACCTTCAAAAATGTTCTTTTCTCACCATGTAGACAGAGATCAATACCAAATTTGTTCTCATGGATGAAAAGTGTTGCATCTATGTTGATCTTCAGGTACTTCTTTTGTGGTTTTGTCTATCGCGAGTGTGCATCATTTGTTTGAATTGCTCTTGGTGGTTGAGAGGTCCTTTGAGCATGACTTCATTCTTGTTGGTATTTCATAGTGAGAGATTGAGATGTTTGGAGTAATATCTACCTCATTCCAAAGTTTTTCCTTTTGTCTTTTCCAAATATACCACAAAACCATAACAATTCTTGATTGGAGATTAGAATTGTTGGTTTCCAAGAGCTTGAAGGTTAGCTTGCTTGCGAACCACGTATTTTGGATATGTTCACAGCTGAAGAAAATATGAAAGTTGTTCTCAAATTGCCATGACATTAACAACAAGTAGAATGGCATGTGACTCCCTTGGTCTGAAGCCTAACATGAGTAGGATGGAAGTTTCTAAGAACACACCATAAGAAATGCTTTTACCTTGGGTTGAACTTGTAATTTCATAACGAGGTTCCAATTGCTAGCTACCTTTAAGTGGTTATTTTGGATTCTTGTTTGCATGACATTGTGGTAAGTTGATTTGACATTGTAGTCACCAGTTGCAGTTAATCTCCATCGACTTCACTGTTCAACAGGGGGAGGGAAGCAACATTTCTTTGGTCATTGGAATGTTGTTGTAGCACATCTTGACGCCAACATCATTGTTGGTGGTTGATGAGTTAACTGACTTTCAGATTCTTAAGGGCGAGCGGGGTAGATGAAGTGATATATGGGCTTGTCGATGCTCGCACCTAAGGTTGGGTCCAAACATTGATGGAACTACCATTACCAATTCTCCACCAAATATAATCCTTGACTAGTATATGTGAAGCAAAAATACTACGCCATGTATAGCTTGGTTTATGCCCTAGTATGGCAGCTAAGAATTGAACATTTGAAAAGTATTTAGCTTTGAGAATTTTAGAAATCTTAGTATTTGGGTTATTAATCAAATTCTTCCCCAGCATGGCTAGGTTGAATCCATGGAGATTACGAAATCCCATACCTCCAAACCCCTTCTTCATGGAAAGCTTGTCCAAATTGAGGAGTTTATTCCTCTTGTTGATGCACCTTTCGATCCTCACCAAAATGAATTCAACATCCTTTGAATCTCATCCTCTAGAGTGGTTGGAAGCAAGTAGATACTCATGCAATATGAAGGGACAAGATTTCATTAGAACTTCCTTACCAGCTTTGGAAAGATACTTCCCCGACCAGTGATTGATGCATTTCTAAATTCGATCCTTAGGTAATTGAAAACTGTTTTCTTTCTTCTGCTTGTGATAGATGGGAGGCCCAAGTATTTTTCAGACCCTATGATAGTAGAGACACCCAAACCAAACATGATTGTTTGCCTCAAAGATTGTCAAGTGTTGGTGCTGAAAAAAAAATTATGACTTGTCTAAATTGATCATTTGGCCAGAAGCCATTCCATAAGTATCAAGGATTTGAGTAAGTATAGTTGCTTCTTTCTTTGATGCCATGCAAAACAGAAAACAATAATCAATAAATAAAAGGTGTGAGAGGACTAGTGACCCTTTGCACACCTTCATACCAAATATCCCCCCTACACTCACCTTTTTTAAGGGAGAGGAGAACCCCTCTGTTCACAGAAGGAAAAGGTAGGGTGACAAGTGGTCACCCTATCTTAGTCCTTTTTCAGGAGGGATTGGTCCTATATAGTCCCCATTTATTTTGACTTGGTGTTTACAATTTTCAAACAAAGCTTCATCCAACCTATCTATTTAATGTGAAATCCTATTTTATCCATCACCCGCAGAAGATAACTCCATTGGACTCTATCAAATGCTTTGTTGATGTCAATTTTCAAAGCCATCTCAAGTGTCTTTCCTTTTTTTTTTTTTCCATCTCATATGGTGAGTATATTCAGAAGCACTCATTCTCTCTCCTCTCCCTAAGTATTTTTTAATTTTAAGAACAAATAGGGGAGAGAAATAAATGAGTTTTAAAAATATAAACATTAAATTACCTTATTATCCATAAATAAATTTATCATCACAAAAGAAGTAGTTGGATTTTGGTCCAAATAATTTGGTGTAGGTTGTTAAAATGCTCTAACTAAGAGTATGTTTGCATACCCTATTATATTTATATCCTTTTATTTCTTAAAACATAATTCTGAACTATTCTTTCTAAAACAACATATATCAATTCCATAAAGTAATTTTTAGAACTATGTTTTAATAAAATACACATAATTATGAAAATTATTTTCTAGAAAATCATATATAAGTTCTAGAAAGGAATTTTTAAAACTATATTTTAACATATTTAACACAAATAGAAACTACTTTTTGGAATTGATATATGTTGTTTTGAAAAGTAATTTTTGATCAAACATAATTTCCTTCAGGAGCTACAATAATCACTAATCGTGGGATGCATACTTCTTTTGATGTTAGATATTAAGAGACTAATATCCTACATCTAAAATTCCCAATGGACAAAACGTGACAAGACAACTAATGTTTGCCAACAACTTTGATTTGTGATTATTGTCACACATTTTTTATTATGTAAAAAATACATAATAGGTGAAGTCAACCATTAATGTATATTGAAATGTAGTATCACAGGGAGTAAATGTACATTATCACAAATAAATTTTATGAAAAATTCGGTAATAATGAATACAGAGGTTCAACCTTTATAACAAAGGATAAAAAATAGGATTTAAAAAGTAACAAATATGAAGTGTAAAAATAGGATTTAAAAGGGAATAGTTGGTAATCAAAATAAAAAAAAGGGAAGCTATAACTTATAAAACACTCTGCAAATAGGAAGTGCCTTCATTTTGGGGTGTGCTTCATACACCATTTCATTTTCTCATACACCATTTGCTATTTTCATAATACCCAAAATGACCTCTAATGAATGAAAATAATATATAAACGTTAACTAAAAAGCAACAGATAGAGAGAGAGTTGTGAGCTGCGGCGCCTCTTTGCGATCCATTGTTTGAGCTGGTGCATTGCTTGGAGTCGCCATTGGTGAGGTGTTTGGAAGTGTGCGAGCTGCAGTTGGAGGTTTGGTGTCACCGGAGAGGAAGCGCAGAGGTTGTGGCTGAGGTGAGTCGTATTTTCAGTCATACGGATTCTCGAATCCGTTGCGTAACGGTGCATGAGCGAACGGATTGTGTAATCCGTATGAGCTATACAGATTGACCAATCCGTATAGGCCATAAGGATTACACAATCCGTATGAGCAGTACTGATTGTGTAATCCATATAGCCTATACGGATTACACAATCCGTATGACCTATACAGATGGGTCAATCCGTATAGCCCATACGGATTACACAATCCGTACGAACTATCCGGACTATTCAATCCGTGTGACCTATACGGATTGTGTAATCCGTATAGCTCATACGGACTGTGTAATCCGTATAGCTCATACGGATTGTGTAATCCGTATGGGTTATACGGATTGACCAATCCGTATAGAAAGAAAAACGTTTAAAAATTAATTAAAATGAAATTTAATTTTAAAATTATAACTTCAAATATAAATAACGACATTTTAATTATAAAAAGGTAATTCATACAAAATAGATGGAGACAAACATCAGAAAAATGCTAACCAACAATAGCGAAAAAACTAGAGATAAACATGACATGATGTTGTAACAATAACATTTGACAAATGCGAAATAAGCAAAGTAATCATTGTTGATCGGTTATTTGGGCTTCTTGGGTGACTGGCTTGTTGAAAATAGTTAGGATTTCTATTGGACCAAAACGTTTCCAGTAGTTGGATTCGGCTAACACCTTTAACACATCTTCATCCCTTATCAACTCTTTTATGTCATATTGGATTGTGTTGTCTGAATAAGCGTAGTGGGATGGTTGTCGAAAAAATAATTTTCTGACCACCTGTGAGTTGTGAATTCCATAAGGGAGAAGCCCAACAGGTGCAACTTGCTTGATGACATCCTTGAGTGTTTGAATGTTGCATCCTGAAGGTATTTGAAACCTTTTTGGATTTGTTCCAGTGAAAGAATAACCCAGACCATAACCGCTCTGTCGTGTTCTGTTCCATTTGCCGTTGTAATATAGCATTGCATCATGTGTTCGGCCAATTGTAGATTGAAGTAAGTTTAGTATACCGTTGGTTGTTCTGTTGATTGAACAACATATTTCTATAGGACCAATAGTTGACATTTTCTCACTAGACATTAACATTGTGCAAACATCATCATCATTTGTTAGTTGCAGAGAATGAAAAAAAATTTGCTGACCTGCATGGATAGATGGTAGTCGATAGTACATTTCATCAACAAATTGGTCATGGGTTAGTTGAAGTGTGTTGTGAATCCTGGTCTTGAGTGCCTGCAAAGAACAGTCATCAGGAACTCGCATTGGCACTGGAGTAGGACACTGAAAATAAACACCAATTTCGTCATGTTTGATTGATCCATTTGGAAAAACGAATGCTAATTTGGAGTTAGCAATGGTCTGAGTGCTGGTTTCTCCTAAGAATGCCATAGTTCTGAGTGCAGATGTATGTTATGTGGGAGAATGACAAAGCAAGTAGGGTGTCTGTGTTATTTATATTTGGGTAGTTGGGAATGTGATAGCATGTCATTATTGAATTTTGTATTTTATTAGATACACCATGTAGTATGTCATTATTGAAATTTGGCTTTTATCAATATAGTGATCAATATAGTGCATGGTGTAGTCAATTTCGACTGACATTAACTCGTGATATTTGACCGTTGCACATGGTGTGTCAGGCATGTGTCATTTGACCGTTTCAGATGGTGTGTCGGGCATGTGCTGTCTGCAGTTTTTTGGCCAGCAGTGTTGTCTATGTCGTTAAGTCATTTTACCCTTGCACAAGCTTTTTTATTAACTGTTTAATGAATATGATTTTTGTGTGGGGTTTTAACTTTAGTGAATGTAATTATTTACTGTGCATGTAAAGTTGTTTGTTGTTTTGTTAGAATGGACGACGATGAGTGAATGTACGAGAGTATCATGGCTGAAGATATTTACATGAATGAAGACATTGGACCAGATCCTGATCACTTTGACTACAAAGACTGTTTTATTGATTGTTCGGCAGCGTTCCAAACAAATGAGGTGAGTATGTGGATGAGTTACACTTAAATAATAGGAATGTAGTTTAAGTCGTTAAATGATTATATGTGAAACACTAAATATCAATTATCCTTTTGTGTAGGTGTTTGAATCGCGTGATGCGGTTTTGAGGTGGGCTCGTACTGTTGCATTTGAGAATGGTTTTGTGGCGGTTATCATGAGGAGTGACACGAAGACCGGAAAAATAGGAAGAACGTCATTTGTGTTAATTGGTTGTGAAAGAAGTGGAAAGCATATGCTACGGATTGACTGATCCGTTCACTTCATTCGGATTACCGGATCCGTGTCATGCTGCCCAGCTCCTTGCCACCATTTTCGCCATGCTCGACCACCACGCACCACCATCCACAACCATAAACCAGCCAACGCACACGCAGAACACACGCACAAACACCAAACAAAAATGCAGCCATTAAAATCCGTTCACTTACCTCCCAATGTCGTGCCCACGAAACGAAGAAGACGAAGCACACCTGGGGTCACCACGAGCTCCTGAACACTTCCAATGCAGCTGCTATCACCAGTTGCAGCAATGTCAGCGCAGCCAGCAGGAACAGCGACGGAGAGAACACAAAATGGTGCAGGAAGCTATCGGAACAGGACACTCAAAATGGTGCAGGAACCTAAAGGGTGCGTGAAGTGAAAAGGGGAAATTGATTTTCAAAATAATAAGCTGAGGGTAAATCCGGAAATCCACTGTTAAAATATGGTGTATGAGAAAATGAAATGGTGCAAGAAGCTCACTCCAAACACTATTTGGGATGAGCCCAATCCTATATTAGGCCACCAAACCCAATAAATAGCTAACTTACATAAAAATGAAGGGGGGTGAGCTACATACACCATTAATTTTTCTTATACACCATTCATGAACAGTGCGTTTCCAAAATTACCCTTCGTTTTTTTATTGCTTTTATACACGGATCCGTATTATTCATACTTACGGATTGACGAATCCGTAAGAATCTTATGGATCAGCGAATCCGTAAGAATTTTTTTTTTGCATGTACAGATTGGGCAATCCGTAAGCCCAATCCGTAAGTTTTTTTTTTTTTGAAAAGTTAAAATATATTTTCGAAAATAATGGTGTGTGCATCGAACTTGTGACCTTTAAGTTATTAATACGATGCTCTAACCAACTGAGCTAATAGACCAATTATGTTAAAAATTAATCGATGTTGATATATATATATATATATCACTAAATTTATTTAATTTTAAAAAATTTATTATGTTAAAAATATATGTGTATTAAATATACATTGAAAAATTTAGTGTTATATTTAAAATTTAACATATATTTTTTAAATATGTTTTTTATTTATACACTTTTTTGTAAATTTCACTTTTAATTCCTAAACAATTTTTTTTAATGTTTTTTATCCTTATTTTTGTAGCTAACAATTTATTTCATATCATTAACTAATTTCACATATATGTAAATTATATGTTAAATTTTACTTATAATTTATAGATATGTATGCATGCATTAATTCAACATGTAATTTTAACATATAATGTTATTATAAAATTTAACATAATAAATTATTTTAAATTAAAAATAATAA
>PYAF01000434.1:569183-588191 GCA_007407185.1 Glycine tomentella
TATATAGTTTTCTTTTATTATAACTTTGGAAAAATGAATTTTTAAGTTTTTCAATGTAGTGAAATACATAAAATAGTTCTCATTTTACATTTGACATTACAATCTAATTGTTGATATTATCTATATGTAAAATGACAGCTAGTTACCGAAAGTTAATTTTACATATTTCAATCAACTAAAAGAAATTAAACTTAAAATGTTTCTAAAGTTAAAATAAATGAAAACTTTTTATATAGATTTTTATAATTTATTAAAAATAATTATTAAGATTTTAATATTTTATAACTTGTTTAAATATATTTGTATTTTACTATAATTTTTATTATTAACTTTTAAGTAACAACTATAAAGTTTTTTATTTTATACATAAATGATATGTCAATAAATAAATGATATGAAAGAGAAATTAAAAATGATACATTAATTGTAATGGTCATAACATTAATGATAGAATTCAAAATATAAAATAATTGTCTAAATTTTATTGGTCATTAGAAATGGGGTGGTATAACCCCATTTTCACATGGAATCAGTTAGACAAATCCTTGTAAAAAAACGTTTTTAACTCCGCCTATGTTCTCATAGCCGGTCCCAAGCCCGGACAAAGGAGGAGGGTTTTGATATTAACAAATGAAAATTATTACAGTCTTCTAGATATTGACAAATAATTAGTTTCAGCACTGCTTGAACTTATGCAACAATAAGGTTGGATTAATTCATTTGGTATTTATCACGTGATTAATTCTCTGATAGTTAAATTTTCTTTTTGAAAATGCCTTGTGCTTTATTTCTCTCTTTATGAATTTTTGAGAATACGATTAATCTATAAGTGAAGAGACATGATCAGTTTTACATTGCTCCGTGTTTTAGAATCACAATGACTGATAACAATTGCCAATTTCTGATCTCCAAATGCAGATAATTTTTTTTTTTTTTTTTGAATTTCTAGAACATTTTGTTGCAGTAGAGAATTTTGCATGTTATTGGCTTTGGTTTTCTGCTTTTTGTTGAAGTATTGGTATTCTTGATGATGTGAGTGTAGATTTTATCATGCATTAGAATCGTTGCTATATATATCCTTTGCAATCTCAATTTTTTCATTTCTGTAGATGTGTTGCAATTGAAATTGAAATAATTTATTATTGTTTTATCTTTTGATTTTGGTTTCTGCAGTTCTGCATGTGAAAGTTAATCAAACACTGCATTTTATGATTATATGATTTAATTTTTTAAATGAGTGTATTTTTATGAATTGAATTATATTGATACAATGCCAAAAATTTGAATATATAGCATAGAATATAATGCATTTTTGGAAAAAAACGCTGTATATATAAAACACGAAGGTGATATACACTGCTTGTTTGAATGAGTGAGGTCTAATGTCCCTAATACTGTGTTTATAAATTGTTTGGACAGAAAGCGGTGTCTAAGTTCTATGTTTAGTGACCTCGCAGTCTTGCACCGTTGCACTCCTCATTATTGTCCAAAAATTTCAGATCCTCGCTCCCATCCCTAACACAACCTCGCAGTCTTGCACATGGCGTCGCAGCCACTACTCGAGCTGTGGCCAACCCGATCCGGGAGATTTAGGTTGGGTGTTTTCTGAGAAGCATTATTTCCACCAAGTCTCAACGATGGGTGGCTTCGGTTTTCTCATCCTTTGCCCGAGTGGGTCCAACTCATGAAGTGCTTGCTTGATAAGGGATGCTTCTGTCATGAAGAGGGAAATATGTTCCGCAATGTTGGTATGGGCATTTCAATGTCATTAGAATCGTGTTCCTCAATTGTGGTAGAGACCACTTTCATCTTTTAAGGTAAAATATACATTTAAAAAAGTGTTACTTGGATTGCTTATGGCATATGATATAATCTGTTTAATGTTTAGTTAATCATTGGTTTGTTCTGTTTGTAAAAAGGTTTGGCTGTGATTTAGAACTCTGTGACAGACTGTGATATCCAATTGGACACGAACCTAGGCTTGATTTATACCATTTTTGTATTCCATATTTGAGTTTGTACCTTCATGGAAACTTATATATACCATTAAGAAACGATGGAGTATAGCTCCTTATTATTGGGGAAATCCCTCTTAATTACATAGTTTGGAGCGTAGGTTTATTTCAACAAATAATGCATGCTAGGAAATTGGAGAATCACCCGTTAAGGTAGTGGGCTGAACATTAGTTAATGACCTTTTTGGAGACCTATTCTGTTCATATTGTTTTTATTGGTCTAAAATTTCCCACGTAGCCTTTAGTGTGTAAGATTGAAATAACTCATTCTCCGGAGAATCTCCACTTTCATGCTAGAGATGTCATTTTTGGTTCTCCGAGTTGTGTAATGGGAGAAGGTAAAGGAATTGGATTGGCTAAGTGGAAATTTTATTTTATATATATTCATGAGACTTGCCATTATATTATTTAAATGTGAATAACAAGGAAGATGCATTTGATTACAAAATGGGAAATTTTATGACTTTATAAGTGGAGTTTTGTGTTAAAGTGAGAAGCATAGGAGATTAAGAGAAAATGTTTACATGAAAATGGTGGATGACTCAAGCAAAATATTATTGCTATGCTGCTTCTCAATCATTTTGTTCCAAGTAATATGTTTGGAGGTCATTAAGAAATTCTATATGTTTAATTATTTAGTGTCCTTTTAATTGGTTTTATTCTATGCACTTTTTAGCCTAAATTATAAAAATAAGCTTCACTCAGCGTTTGATTGATCCTGTTCTAATTAATTTTTAACCTAGTACTAGTACTTTAGTTTACAAGGATCACCTGTGTGTTTCTTAATATGATTTTGTATGATATATGCAGTATACAGTTAACTATCTTCACATAGTATATAACATTCTACATGAAGACAATTCATTAATTTAAATTAGGCATAGTGAACACTTTGTTTATTTGTAAATGGTCACAAACTTGCAATTAGAAATAATAGAAATCTACCCGTTCATATCTATAAACATGCTACCTGAATTTTGGTAATGAATTTATGCCAGTATAGTAAGAGAAGCTTTCTGAGGCATCATTATATCAAATACAAAACTTATCATGCAGTATCTTAGGGGGATAGATGGTAATCAAATGGGTCAGCATAAGATAGAGTTTATTGTAACGTGTCACATGACCACTACTACAAAAAGTGTTTTTTACGACGCATATATTTATGCAGGGAATTAATGACGAATCACCAAATCCACTGAATAGGTTCACAACTCAAATGAAAAATCGTTATGGTACAAACGAAGTTTGCTATTTCATTAACAGCACTCCTTTGGGTCATATATTGGTTACCTCAACTGCTTTTCTGTTCATCTTTCCAGAATTATTGTAAAGTTCCCCTTTTTTTTTTGTCTTTTCATTCTTTTTACAAAGTGAATTCCTGGGATTTTTTGTTTTCAATTGACTGGAATTTCAATTTGTCTTGCTGGGTCCCTAAGATTTGAAGTGTGTTGTTTTCCTTTTGGTGGGTGGATCCTAAGTTCATGAATTCCCTCTTTTCTCCATCCAATTTGTTTGATGCTGAATTAATTAGTTGTCTGGCAAAGGTTTGGGTCTCTAGTGCTGGAGAATGAATCTTTGTGATGATTCATGGTCTTTTTTTTTTTTTTTTTTTTTTTTTTTTTTTTTTTTTTTTTTTTTTTTTTTTTTTTTTTTTTTTTTTTTTTTTTTTTTTAACTGAGGACCTTCAATTTTGGTGATTTCATAGGGGTGTGCTGTTAAATTTCCTGTTTCTTTCATATTGAAGCTCAATTCTGGTTGTGGGATGGAAGACAGACTTTGAGGTTATTTGTCACCCCAATAATTGTTCTCTTGTCTCTGCAACTTAAATCCAATCAATGGGTGTTAAATTTCTCCAAGATCTCTCTAGTGTACTGCATTACTAGTCAAAAGTAGGATCTCTGAGTTTACAACATGAATGATTGATTTTTCTTGTTAGAATAAGAACCTAAAGTAATCCTGAGGGTATATGCTGAAAATGTATTGAGAATTGTTTCCTACTTTGCATCTTTGACATTTAAACTATTACTTTGGTTTTAGAGTTTTGTTTTTGTGCCAGATCATTTTACCCTGTCAACCAATCAGAAACTCATCCTCCTTGGTAGTTTGATATTGAATGATTTTTGTAAAAACTCTTTATAGTGGCAGTTTATACACTATTTACTGTTTGTTTTAAGAGTTCTGCTTCTTATTTTGTGTCTGCTAATTTTGTTTTTTTGGCTTCTTCTAGTATGATGCCTTATTTTTTAATTTTATTTCTGTAGCCTAATATTTAATCACTTTTCTTGTGTATACTCTTTATTAAAAAAAATTATTTTAGGTGAACAATGTTAAAAGCTACTTACTACGGCGTTGTGTTCGTGCTTTTAACTTGCTATTGTTTGAGGTATGATGTTTTCCGCATTCTTAAGATGGTTTAAATTGATCATTGTTTGAATATTTATATGATCATTATCCATGTCAAAAAAAAAGTGGGGGAAGGTGAAGTTGTCTTGATGATGAGCATGTTGCTATTAGGAGTTTAATATTCAATTTTGAGTATCTGGTTAACTTTATTTTCTCACTCTTTTCTCATATGCTTAGTTTATATGGGTAATTTTCACTTTTCTTCTTCAGAATGAAATCTTATCCTCCTCATAACCTCTAATTTGGGTGTCTAGGGTGTATCTCATCTCTTTAGTTATAGATTTTCTTCTATGAAATTCATTTTAGGCACTTGTTTGGTGTATGGTGTACTCCATGTGGTGTGAGATTCTGTGATCGTAATGACAGGTGAGAACACAATTTTCTGGAATTGGAGATGAATCATATTCGTACCTGTGAAAGATCTCTGAATCTGTATTTCTAGCTATTCTCAAATTTGCACCAAAAGCTTGTTAGTGGATTGGGCAGAACAGAATAATACCATGTCCAGCCCCCACCAAAACTCACACCTTGACTTAAACCACCCAGTTCAGCATATTGAATTGAATTTCACCTTTTCCTTTCAAAATCATCTCCCTTTCAACAACGCTGACGAGTTACAAAAGGGTAGTGGCTAGACTACTGTCATCATGCTACCACTTAGGAACTAGGCTATATAACCTATAATCAATTTGTGGTTTTCTGGCACCAAGTATTTGTTATTAGGAAAAAAAAAATGTTTGTTGCAGTAGTTGTGTGTTGTGTCTGTCAATCAGTGTAGAAGATATTTGCAGTTAAATAAATGCTGTAATGTGAAGTGTAAAATGCGTAGAATAAAGTATAAATTGCCCATAACACTGTTTAGATGATACTACACCAATTATTTTTATTTTTCCACACACTAGAGAGAGAAATGTTGTATCATGTAATTGGAAATTGTTTGAACATTTCATTTTTTAAAAACGAACAACTGAGATAACTTGATCCCAGGTGCTCAATCCCAGTGGCCCTTTGCCTTAACTTAGCCTATCTTTCACAGTCCCCAGATCTTGGACTCTTGTAAATTATATAAAGAAGAGAACAACATAGAAAGAAAAAAAAAAGTCACTGACTAACCAGAAGCAAATGTTAGACCAAATTCATACCAATGAAATATATAGGTGCATAGAATGCCCAGCATCAGCAAGTGATAGGCAAAGACTAGAGGGCAACATAAGAACACATAACTCACTTTTGTCACATAACAGGACAAGAAAACTTAGATAAAATGAAAGAAGTGAATAACCTCTTTGTTTTTCATTTAATTCTCTTTATAACCTCATTATTTAGTTCTAATGAAATTAAAGAAATGTATTGTTTGTTAGAATTGTATAATGGCATGATAGTAACCATAAAATAGTCAAAATTCCTCCTTTCTAACCTTATAGAGTAATTCTTGAATCTTATTAGCTTCTTTTTTATAGCCTAATATTTGTTTCTTAGATTAAATTATACTGGAGATATGGAGATGCGGCTCTATACTTAATTAAGGAATAAGAGTCATTCAAAAAAATATACAGTATATATTATATCATTAATAATTTAATATAAAATATAATTTTTATCTATCCAATGTTATATAATTATATATTATTTTAATTATTTGTGTTAAATTTTATCAAGTCATTTCTCAAGGCATAAATACGCCTGTTGCAATTTCAATTAATATTCAGCCTAGATTCTAACACAGCTGATCATCCATTTTTTATATTTGTTTTTTATGAATTATTGGTTTTTCACCTATCACGTATAGTTTCCAGCTGAATTCTTTGCACATGCTGACATCCCAGCACATCAAGATCCTTCTCTTTATTCGATTCCTTACTTACAGCTAACATTTAATTTAAACTGCATACTTCTGCCTAATGTTATACTTCTACCAGAATGCCTATATACAGTTCCTTCTTAATCCCTGAACATATCATAATGTGATCGGCTTTTGCATTAAGACAGGACACAGGGTCATGGAACCAGCATGTAAGTGCATAATCAAAAAGCTACATTTGTTATTTAGCCATTGCAACGATTGCAATTTCACTAATTTCACCATCTCAGCCACATGCTTCTTTTGCTTGTTGTGAATACCACTGCATTCCTAATTGTCCAAATAATCTAAGTTGCTACAAAAATTTACCATTTCTTTTATTTTAATTTATTTATTTTAAGGATATTATAATAGTTTATATTTAATTATGAAAAGAGCAAATAAAATTAATTTTCTCCCCCCTACCTAATTTTTTTTATATCATTGTATTTACTAGTTGGGCAAGTGGAGCACTAGATCCAGAAAGAGATGCATATGGGGATCTGGTTACTTCTGTTAAAAGGTTTGGTATTTCTAGTTTACTTAGTGCTCATTTTGCTTTGTTTATCACTTTGCTTTGTAAAATTTGCATGATGCCTACAAAACTGTTTCTGTGTACGGGTGTATCGGCAATGATTGCTATTTTTCTTGCTTATTGCCTACTGCAAGCTCCTTCTACGTGAGTAATCAAATGAATTTATAGCTTTTGTTTGATATTTTCCATCTACTTATTGTTTTAAGATGTATATATTTGTCTTGTTGCTTTTATTATATTAAATTTAGTTATATGGTATATTTGTTGAGTTTAGCTTTAGATTCCAAGTAAAGGTCTTCCTATATCTTAGAGAGGTTTGAGTATCTGATCTTCTAGTTTCTGGTTTGAGAGTTGGTGTTTAAGATTTTAGTATGTAAAATTTATCAGTTATTTTTTTTTTTAAAGTTAAAGAGTTGTGTTAAGAGAATAATAATTTATTTCATTTTATGTTAAGAGAATAATATTTTTTTTTTCATTTTTCAAATTAAGAGTTTATGTTAAGAGAAAAAATGCAACCGCTCGAAACACACACACAACACTATTTTAGAACATTATAATAGGCCAGGTTATTTGGGATAATCAACATATCATTCAAGCTTAGATGGTTGCTGCTAGTTTACTTGCAGAGAAGAAAAGTTTCTGGAAGATGATTCTTTTCAGACTTTTATCTACATAGTGATTGTTTGTTTTACTACGGTTATACAACCAGGAGATTCAGGGCCGGCGGGGCGGGCCTCATATATTTCCAAAAAGATGCAAATGCATCCCCTCACTTTGAGAAAAATATAATTATATATATAATGTTATCTTTTTGACCCTTCTGATTTTATAATTTGATTCTAGTGGTTCCAATGTTTTATGTGTTGATAATTTTTTCTTTTATTGGCTAGTTGCTCTCTTAGATTTTATTTTCTTCTCTTTTGAACCCATTAGATACTTTTAGGCTTTATTTAACTAGAAATTTTATTTTATCTCATCTTTATATATATATATATATATATATATATATGTATATATATGACAATTATTATTATTAAAAAAATGTCTTCATTGACCTCGGATCCTAGATTTGCCATTGAGGAGATTGCTTGATAATTAATATATGAAGTGTGTGTGTAATTAGATTAAATACGTCATCAGCTCTCGAAGGAAACATGTGAGAAGTGATAGTGACTAGTGTGACAGAAAGACTAAAAGTGTGGTACTGGTTATATTATATATATATATATATATATATATACTGTTCTATAATTCTATAATTCTATAATGCCTAGTTTAAGAGCTTTGTACTAAAGCCCCTCTTTATTTTACTTGATTCTTTTTTCTTTTTTCAAATCAAAGATTGGAGACTATAGGATATTGATTCTTCCTGTAATTCCTAGTCTCTTTTGGCTAAACTTGATTTTGAAGGGAAAGTGCTGCTGATGTGAAAATACTTGTGATTAATAGTAGCTGCAAATCACCCCAGTGACCCAGATGCTGATGAGGTAAGGTTATTGCTCTGTTGTTAAGCATGAGATGAGATATGATGGATTGATGTTAGAGAATATTACAGAAGTTATTTAAAGAATATTGGAAACTTCCTGAGGTACTTTCAAAATGTTAAGCTCTTCTATTTAGCAATTTATATTTCTCTGTGTATGCTGTCATACGTTTTCTCGTAACAGTCAGAACCTTGTGTGCAGCCTGTAGCATAATTCCTATGCCTTAATTAAGGTAATGCCTTGTCGATCTGTGTCATCTCAGCATTTTGTTGCTCTTCTATTGTCCTTGCCTTTGTGGCTATGGAAACTCTTAAAGTCTAATACTATGATATAAGGACTGGTGGAGTCTTTGCTCCACTTCTCTCATACAAATTTGTTTTTACAATCACAAGTCATATTGAACTGGAATCTTCAATTTATATTCAATTATTGTGTCCGAGTGAAAAGAAAAAACAAATAAAAACAGGAAACATGTATATGAAAGATTTTATATTCAAATTTTCTGTCTTTGATTTTTTTAACAGTTATTTTTGTATTTATGGATAAAGTTAAATGATTTTGCAGGATTCACTTGGAGGCAACAGCAAAACTGTTATGATAGGTTGGTGGTTTTCCTTGCATCTAACCTCAATGTATTAAGAATACAGCTAGGGATGCATTAATATCATGCATATCTAGTCTTCTTCTCAGCTAAAATTGGCTATTTGTGAAATCAGGAAGTAAAAATGCAAATGACATATGTTATGCTAGTCTTCTCATCTTGTGGTATTCATTCTTTGTTTGTTTCCCATATTTGGTTTTGCACTGTACTGCTCAAAGAAGATAAGAAAAATGGGTGTAGAGGATAGTGGAATTGGTTCAATATTACCTCGCTTATTTAGTTATAATGTGTCATGTAATAAATTTTCTGTTCACTCAATTATTGTAGTATGATTTGAATCTGGTATTTCAATTTTGGTTTTAATTAAGCCGGGAATGAAATTTTCTTAATTGGGATTAAATATTATATTTGTTAATGGAATTGAATGATACTTTTTATGTAAATGGAATTATATATATTTAGATGTTTATCTTGTTAAATATGCTATGGCTGCATTCAAGTTCATGTATTAATATAAGGTTGGTTGGGTGGTTGGGTGAAAAGTCCCAAGAAGGGTGGGAGGGAGAGGTCGTGGGTTTGAATCCCTCTGCTAATAAAAAAACTAACATTTAACAACTAACTTTGGCCGATCAAAAAAAAAAAAAAAAATTAATCTTTTATGTATTCTTTAAGTATGCAGGTAAGGGTCCCACGGTGCATGAGACTCCAAAATCATGACACCTTCAAGGTGACAGATGGGCAATGTAGGTCATCCTTGGTCCAGATGTCTCTGTCCTTTTTAATGTGAATTGAAAATGCTAATCTTTTACAATTCTTTACTGTAAATCTTCCAAGTTTTCTGGTTTGGATCATATGTAATTTTAAGAGTTTAAAACTTATATAGTGATAGTAGATGAAAACTCTCAGTTTAAAGCTATCAAACTTTTATACTGTCAAACTCTCAGTTTCATCAAAGATAGGTTGTGAAATGGATATTCCAAGGTATGCAGTGGACATGGTGGCTAAGGATGATTAAGATGGTGCAATTCATTTACACGATGCATGGTCTGGAGGTAGTTTGACTTTAAAATCATGTTTTATAGTTTGACTTTAAAATCATGTTTTAAAAGGTTTACTATCTTCTTCAAGAGTGGTATGTACAAACAGTCAGGCACCTAAACATTTGAATCTTGCTCATGCATCCCAGTTCCAAATTTAGTATTGGTCTTTGTATGTTGGAAATCAAATATGGGTACCAAAATAATTGGTCCTGTAGTAAATTATGTCCCTTGCATCTGATATATAATTATTTATACTATCTATAACCTGAATATTTTGGGGCATTGTCTGACTCCCCAAAGTCTCATCATAGATCATATGCCCAATCATAACAATTTGTCTTTAAATTATATCCCCTGCATATGATATAACATTATTTATACTTTATTCTCCTTAGACTATTATAACTTAAACATTTTGGGCCATTCCCTGACTCCTTAGACTCCCATTGTACGCACAAGGACATATACTAAATACAACATTGATGAATTTCCAATAGGAACAAATCCTATAGTTGCAGTTCTGGCATATACTGGTGGTATTGTCTGCAAGTGCAAGTACTCTCTCTTCCCTTCTTTCAGTGACTTTATTTTATTTTATTTATTTTCTATATTTATGCTTGCAGTTGCTTCAATGTGCTGTTTAGTAACCTTTTGAATTTTTAATTAGGTTGGAACTCTTGTTATACTTATTCTCCTCTTCTGTTTAGCTAATGATATCCTTCTTGTATAATGTCTAATCTAATTTAATCTTTTGTACTAGAGAAAATAATTGATACTTGATTTGATCACACTAATTGACTGGTTATATGATATTGATTGATTCTGGCAAGACTTTATTGTGACTAAAATGGGGGACCAATGGGAGGTGGGGTATTTACAAAAAAATATGTCACTTAGATTAATTAATTAGAATAATAATATATAATAAATGAGAGAGGGAAATTACTATAAGAATAATTTAATAGTTTAAAATGAATTTTTCTTTATTTAAACATTTTATATTTTTATTTATTTAATCATTCTAATTTGTAACTTATATTTAAAATAAAGGATAAAATAAGAAATAATTTTGTACATATAAATAAAGACGATTTTAAGTCAAAAATCGTCTTTGTTTATCTTTATTTATTTTGACATATAAACAAAGACAGTTTTGATTTTAAAACCGTCTTTGTTTATATGTTAAAAAAACAGTAGGGGATCAACAATGACGGTTTTAAGACGAAAATCGTCTTTGTATGTTTAGATACAAAGATCGTTTTGACTTTAAATTTGTCTTCGTAGGCGTTTAAAAAACAATATCAACGAAAACGATATTTAGAATCTTCGTCGAATGTCATGCTTTTCGATGACACGCGCAACAACAACAGTTCTACAACTGTCGTCATACGGGGTTTATAACCGTCGTTGATTGGCTCCCCTGTAGTAGTGAACCTTGGAAAATTAGATATAAACTTAAACATATTTTTGTAGAGAAATTTTTTGAACAACTCCTGATAAGAACAGAGATGGAATAAAATAGAAAACATGAAATAGACATTTTATATAAGTAAATTGAGATATTTTTTTTACAATACAGGTTTTCGAGAGCCTGTCTCTCCACAATTCAGACTTATCCTTCTTTGTTTTTCCCTCTTCCTTTCTAATATGGTTTACTTCTATTTATACTGCATCTAACATCTATTTCTAATGACACAATTGTTTAGATTGATTATGACTGTTCTCTTTTGTAACTGCTTCAAATCTGATGTTGTTTTGGCTCCAAGGGTTGCACCCTTTCTCCACCGGTTGCACCCTTCTGAGTCGCACTTCCTGTCCCCAAAGGGTGTGTCTCTGCACCAAGGATCATGTCCCCTTGATTCACATCTCTTGACCTTGCGCCCCTTGGGTGAATTGTGTCTGTTGGGTGATCACCAAGGGTCATATCCCCTTGATTCGCATCTCTTGACCTTGCACCCCTTGGGTGGATCGTGTCTGTTGGGTGGTCAATACTCGTTGGGTGGTCTAGAGCTGTTGCTTCTCTTACTCACTGCTTGCGGGTGTACACCCTAGCGATGGGTGGCTTACACTTATCAATACCCTTCCCTAAAAGACTTACTTTGTCTTTAAGGTGATAAGTTGGAAAAACCTCTTGTAATTTAGCCACAAATTCCCAACTATTTTCACTTGTAGGGAGATTATGCCATTGAATTAAGACTTCCATGTTGTCAGGTTGTAATTCATGTATATCTAAAATAGAGTTTGGATAAACCTGTAATTCCTGATCCTCAGATAACATAGGTGGTAAATGTTGGGATTGGAAAGAATCACCAATGGCCTTTTTGAGGAGAGAGACATGAAAGACGGGATGAATTTTACTGTGAGATGGTAGATCCAATTTGTAAGCAACTGCACCTACCTTGTTTAACACTTGGAAAGGACCATAAAATCGAGGGGAGAGTTTTTCATTAATCATTTTAGCCAAGGACCTTCTCTTATAAGGTTGCATCTTCAAGAACACCCAATCACCTGCTGCATATTCTATATCCCGGCGGCGTTTGTTGGCT
Source organism: Glycine tomentella (assembly GCA_007407185.1). NCBI lineage: Eukaryota > Viridiplantae > Streptophyta > Magnoliopsida > Fabales > Fabaceae > Glycine > Glycine tomentella. The sequence continues at coordinate 581,651 of PYAF01000434.1, forward strand.
GTCACATGCATGACATCTTGAGACTTCAACAAACTTTCTCATAGAGCAACCAATAATTCATCTCGAGCCATTGTAAGTTTGTTGACTTCTTCAAGGCACGAAGGAATGGTGGATCCCTTAAGAATGTGAGGGGGATCATGTCCATACAAGGCTTTGAAAGGGGACATTTTGCTTGAAGTATTGTAATTGGTGTTAAACCAGAATTCTGCCCAAGGTAGACAAGAGACCCATTTCTTAGGCTTTGTACCAGTTAAGCATCGTAAATAAACTTCCAAGCATCGGTTGACAACTTTCGTCGGTCTGTTTGGGGATGATATGTTGAACTGAACTTTAGCTGTGTACTTGCCATTTTAAAAAGGGCCTTCCAAAAATTGCTTAAAAACAAAGGGTCACGATCTGAAACAATGGAAGACATGAATCCATGCAATCTTACAATTTTCTGTAAAAAAATTGCAACCACTTCGGTAGCGGTGTAGGGATGTCCTAAGGGTATGAAGTGGGCATATTTAGTGAGTCGGTCAACCACCACCAGAATTGTATCCTTCCCCAAGGATTTGGGCAGTCCTTCAATAAAATCCCTAGAAATATATGTCCATACTTGTGTAGGAATGGGTAATGGCTACAACAATCCTGCTAGAGATAGGTTGTAACTTTTGTTTCTTTGACAAACTTCACAAGCAACAACGAAATTCTTGATGTCGATTTTCATCCCTTCCCAATAAACTAGACTTGCTATTCTTTTGTAAGTCCTGTAGATTCCTGAATGTCCTCCTACCAAGGAGGAATGAAATTCTTTTAAAATAATTGGAATATGGGAGGAAGATTTGGACAGTACTAATTTCTCCTGAAAAAATAACTTATGCTCTCTCAAAGTATAGTCAGTATGAGATGTGGGATCGATAATTAGGTCTTGCATGATTTTCTGTAACTTGTCATCTTGTTTGATTTCTTCAGCCTATTCCTTGAAATCATGAATTTGTAAAACTGACATGGCACAAAAGGAACACCTCCTGGAAAACGCATCACTGGCCTGTATTGTATTTCAAAATCGTATCCTGTCAATGTGGAAATCCATTTGTATTGTTCCTCGCTTAGCATCCTTTGATCTGTCAAAAATTTCAAACTTTTTTGAACAGTTTTAATAATGAAATGGCTTCCCAACAAGCAGTGTCGCCATTTCTGGACTGCTTTCACGATTGCCATCAATTCGTGATCATAAACTGATTTCCTCTAGTTCCTTTCAGATAAGGTAGTGCTCCAAAAGGCTAGGGGTCTTCCTTCTTGCATGAGAACAATCCCTAATCCGGCTTTGCAAGCATCAATTTTAACCACAAAAGGCTTTGAAAAGTTAGGTATTGCTAATGTGGGTAACCTGGTCATGGCTTGCTTAAGTTGTTCAAAGGCAGTTTGCGCCTCTGGACTCCATTGGAAGGCATTTTTCTTCAACAAGTTGTTAATGGTTGTGCTATTCTTCCATAATTATGAATTAATCTCCTGTAATAACCGGTAAGGCCTAAGAATCACCTTAAGCTAGTGATATTCTTAGGTGTAGGCCATAGCGTCATTGCTTCCAACTTCTTAGGATTCTCGGATACTCCTCCAGAGGAAATAACGTGTCCTAGATATTCCAAGTTTTCTTGGCCGAAGGAGCACTTCTTGTTGTTGATCTTCAATTCATTCTGTTGTAGTAATGTCAATACATATTGCAGGTGTTGCTTATGTTCCTCCATGGAAGGGCTGTATATTAGGATATCATCGAAGAATACCAAAACGTATTTCCAGAGAATCGGCCTTAAAACTTCATTCATTAATGATTGACAAGAAGAAGGTGCGTTAGGAAGTCCAAATAGGAGTACCATAAATTCATAGTGACCTTTATGTGTGCGGAAAGTGGTTTTTTCAATGTCATCTTCCTTCATTATGATTTGGTGGTATCTAGATCTTAAATCCAGTTTTGAAAAGAGGCTGGCCCCTCCTATGTCGTCCAACAATTCCTCAATTACTAGGATGGGAAATTTGTCTGAAATGATGATTTTGTTTAGGGCCTTGTAATCTACACAGAACTGCCAACTGTCGTCTTTTTTTTCTGACTAGTATGACAAGATTGGAATAAGGACATGTAAATGGTCGGATGATTCCTACTTCTAACATTTTTCAGCAACCAATTTTCAATTTCTATTTTTTGATAGTGAGGATACCTGTGTGGTTTGATATTCGGTATTTGGGCTCCTTCTTTGAGGTGAATGGCATTGTTCTGATTCCGTCAAGGAGGAAGTCCTTCTGGGGGTTCAAAAATGGAGGGGAAATAAGTAGCACATCTTTTAATTCATAAGGAATTGAATCCTTCCAATCTATTTACGTTTGAATGTGACAATAATTGATAAGGAACCCTTCTCCCAGTTGTAAAGCGTTCAACATAGAATTAAATGAGACATCTTTCTTTGATGGTTCGGGTTCTCCCTTTAAAATTACCTTTTTTCCATCAATCTTAAAGGACATGCTTAGTTGTTCAAAGTTGGCTCTAATCTCTCCCATGCTCGCTAACCACTCCATGCCTAAAACCACATCTACCCCTCCGAGGCCGAACAAGAAGAACTGTTGCTGTATCTATACTTCTTTCACCTTTAGGGGAACTTCTCTGCAAACTCCCTTACATTTGATTTTGTGGCCATCTCCAACTTCTACCACGTATGATGAAATGTCATCCACCTTTAATTGTAAATTTTCCACCAGTTCCTTGGAAATGAAGTTGTGGATGGTGCCGCAATCTATCAATACTATGACTTTGTGATCACCAATATTTCCCCAAACCTTTAAGGATCGTCGAGAAGTGAATCCCACAATACTATTCATGGATAATTGGGGCATTTCTCTAATCTCTGGTTCGGGTTCCTCTTCAGAGTATTCAATATTATCTTCATCTGTTACTAACATTACCCAAAGTTGTTTATTTCAACATACATGAGAGGCACTCCACTTATCTTCACAGCGAAAACATTCTTCTTTCTTCCTTTTCTCTTGAAGTTCTGATTCGGTTAATCATTGAAATCTTCTAGGTTGGTTGTTGTTTTCTGGTTTGTTCACGGATGTACTGCCAGCAAAAGAATTAGATGACTCGTTACCTTTCTCTCCACCTTTTTGACTAACACCATAAGTAACGACCTTCGTATATGATGGACTTTGGTAAGAGTTGTTGAATTTTGAATTTGAGTTTGAAGTACCATTCGGTCCCACGTTCCAAATTGCTCGATTTTTCTGCTTGATCATTAATGGCTGGAGGGCAACAAAAGGGTTAAGAGTGGCTGAAGTTTGGAACCTTTCAAGAATAGCAAGTTTGAAATCTCCCCATCCAATATCAGAATTGCAATTTTCCCACCATTGGAACCAAGATAGCGCCTTTCCATCTAGTGCCACCATAACTGCCCAAGTTTTCTCTTTTTCTAGTATATCTCTCATTTGAAAGAAACGTTCCACAATTTATTTATCCAACTGTAAGCATTGGATTCTCCATCATATATTGGGATTCCACTTTTCTCCAACATTTTGTTTTTCCTTCTTCGCTGTGGCCCTTGGGTGTCTCTTTTCCATTGACGGAAACTCCGAAAGTGCCTTATCCCGACTGTTTAGACAAATTTTCCACCATGGCTTTTAGGTGTGCAAAACACGTTTCAAGTTGTCGTCGCTCTGCATCTCGATTTTGTCGGTCCGCCATTAGCATTTTCAAAATTATCTCCATTGTGTCTGGATTATCAGAATTAGATTGAGTTGTCACCATTGTTGGAAACAAAGCATCTGATCGGTGCTCTGATACCAAATTGATAAGAACAGAGAAGATGGAATAGAATAGAAAAGATGAAATAGAAATTTTATATAGTAAATTGAGATATTTGTTTACAACACAAGTTCTCGAGAGCCTGCCTCTCGACAATTCAGACTTATCCTTCTTTGTTTTTCCCTCCCTCTTCCTAATCTGGTTTAATTCTATTTATACTGCATCTATCATCTATTCCTAATTGACACAACTGTTCAGATTGGTTGTAACTGTTCTCATTTGTAACTGTTCCAGATCTGATGTTGTTTTGGCTCCAAGGGTTGCACCCTTTCTCCACCGGTTGCACCCTTCTGAGTCACACTTCTTGTGCCCAAAGGGTGCGTCTCTGCACTAAGGGTCATGTCCCTTTGATTCACATCTCTTGACCTTGCATCCCTTGGGTATATCATGTCTGTTGGGTGATCACCAAGGGTCATGTCCCCTTGATTCGCATCAAGGGTCGTGTCCTCTTGATTCGCATCTCTTGACCTTGCGCCCCTTGGGTGGATCATGTCTGTTGGGTGGTCAGCACTCCTTGGATGGTCCAGAACTGTTGCTTCTCTTACTCGTTGCTTGCAGGTGTACACCCTAGTGATGGATGGCTTACGCTTATCAACTCCGATCTCCTGGTTTAATAGTCACAAGCATCAATTTGTATTCAGTGTGAATGAGATATGTCTCATGGTAAGGAACATAATAGAAACAAAAGTATAATGGGAGTAATTATGGTCAGAACAAATTCATTATCTTATGTTATATTTTATGGTAATTCCAGCTGCATTGGTTCTGTACCAGCTAATTTTTCTCAGCCTTCTGCTACTTCTATAGTTCTACTGGAGCAATTGGGTTGGTTGAAATGTTTAGTTGCTGACCTCATTAGACTATTGACTTGAGTCATTTGTACGTGCTATAGTACCGTTGGTTTTGTTTCCAAAGGTTGATTGTTCGTCATCTTATTATATTTATCATGTGCTAATTTTTAATGTTGTTTTCTTATAAAATGATTGAAATGTATGGAAGCTTGAAGCTAATTGACATGGTTGGATATTGTCATAATTAGGAATTAGGATATGTTCAGTTTCAAAAGTTGTGTTAGACATTAATGAATACTGTTGTTTGTAAACATTAGCCATACATATGCTAAAAATAATGTGTATGTGGTAGATTAGCCATATAATAATGATAATTCAAATTTGGCTGGAAAAACATGAGAGAGTGTTAGTGTGAGAGAGAGTGGGTGGGTTAGAGTAGGAAATAGGAATAACAGAAGGGAACGATACCAGACCAATGGGTACTATCAACAAGATACGACGGTAGTGGTGACTTGGCCCGAAGCAGGACGGAAACTAAGGTGGAGGGAGGCTTCCGATATAGTCTCCTACTATTTTACTCGTTTCCCGGATGATTGCGGAGAAAAGGATTTGTGGGTAGAATTTAAAAAATGGGGGGACATAAGGGAGGTCTTTATCACCAAGTACAGAAACCGGAACGGCAGGCGATTTGGATTTGTTAGGTTCAAAGGTGTTAATGATATCATACATCTAGAACAGCAACTTGATAATCTGGTTATTGGTAGCCTGAAACTTCACGCCAACCTACCCAAACACAACAGACAACGCTCAAAGGTTTTGACTACTACGGCGGATACTGATGACAAGGAACCTCTGAAGGTTGGTTATTCCCGTGCATACCATGCTCCGTCTCAGAACCAGAAACCATCATATACATGCTCCGTCTCGTCAGTCCAGCTAAAGATCCCTATGAAGGAGATGTGGTGTCGAGATGCCTGGGTGGGTAGACTAAGATGCCTGGCGGAGCTCAACGACTTGGAGGCCAAATTTCTCTGGGACGGAGGTGAAGATATTACACCCAAGTATTTGGGTGATGACATGGTCCTTCTTCCGGGCCTTACTGATGAGAAAGCAGAGGAACTGTGTCGCAATACGGATAATAATGGTCTCTCATTGTTCTATTCACTCTAAAAATGGACTCCTGAGTTGCGATCTGGATGCCTCCTAGTTTGGGTGCAGTGTTGGGGGGTTCCATTGCATGCATGGGACATGGAAAACATCAACAAGATTGTGGCTGCAGTTGGAGACGTGGTGGATATGGATGTTGATGTAGCAGAAACCCATCGCATGGACAGGGCTCGTGTTCTTTTGAAAACCCCGTGGCCCCCTATGATTAATCATGAGGTTGTGGTCTCTGTGAATGATGATAAGTTCCTAGTCCATATTGTGGAGGAGTCATGCAACCATTCCCAACAAGTGCAGTGGTCCGGCGAGTTTTCTGATGACAGTTTTCTGGAGTCCAGCGAGTCTTTAGAGGAGGACACAGGTCACGCGGAGGCTCTGGTGGTGGCTGTAGCGGAAGATGAAAACAACTGTGTGGTGGACGGCTGTGATAGGCGAGATCAGTGTCGGAGGAGTGAAAACCATGGGTCTTTGACCGCTGGACAATACACAAGTGAGACTGCTGGACAATACCTGAGTGACGGGTCTTTGACCACTGGATAATACATAAGTGTGACCGCTGGACAATACCTGAGTGACGGGTCTTTGACCGCTAGACAAGACACACGTGAGACTGCTGGTCAATACATGAGTGAGGTGATTTGCTTGGAGAAAAAGCAGTCTGTCCTAGGACTAAATTCAGAAAGTGCAGCAGGAGGTACAAAAGTGAATTGCCTAGCACCTATCACTGAACGTATGGCAGAAGGTGTGATTTGCT
>PYAF01000434.1:596421-608234 GCA_007407185.1 Glycine tomentella
GTTAAGGGTAGCGTCCGGTGGGATGACACAGGTGTGAGTTCCGGCCTCACACTGGGAGACGGTTTCCTCCCATTCTAGGAGATGGTTTCCTCCTAGCCTGATATGTTGATATAGGAGATGGTTTCCTCCTATTTGGTGACTTGATTACAGGAGATGGTTTCCTCCTGCTCTGAGATGTGTAGTCACCTTGTATGATATGTTGTGTGATTGAGAAAGCCAGTGGGCTAGGCCAGTGGGCCATTTGATTGTGATATTTGTGTATGTGTATTGTGATAGTGGGCCAGGATGGAGGAGATTCCTCCATGGATCCTGAGCTTACTGAGATATGTTATCTCACCCCGTGTGGGGCTATGTGGTTTCAGGTGAACCTTCTGGAAGAGAAGAGCAGTCTCAGGGCAAGAGGCCCGTCAGAGACTAGGTTGCCTAGCGGAGGAGCAGCATGGAGAGCTTGAGGGCTCCATTTTTTATTTGTTTTGTTATAGTTCTGTATACCCCTTCTGAGGGATGATGTTCTTTTGTAGCACCGTGTGTGGTGTGAACCTAAGATATATATATATATATTGTACAGAACTTGGATATTATGTATATGAGACTTTCCCCTGAGTACATGTGTAGGTTTATTTAGTTGTTACTCTGCCTAAAGCTCTGTTATCTGTCTTATTTATGTTGATTTTGATAAACTGGATCAGCAGGGGCTTGATTTTATGGTTCTGTTATGTGACTCCATATAACGATCCTATGTTTCCGCTGAACTGATTAATTGATATGTTTATACGCTAATCTGATATTATTAATGATAACACGTCGGAGGCCTACGGGGTGTTACATTAATTGTCATTGATGGATGTTGTGATAATTAAGAACTAGGATAAGGGCAGTTTCAAAATCTGTGTTAGACACCAGTGAATATTGTGGTTGTTAAATGTTAGCCAACCATATGCTGAAAATGATGTAAGTGGTAGAGAAGCCACAGAAAGGTCAACTACTCTCTTTGTAACACCCCGCATGCATCCGGTGTATTAACATATTACTTAATCAGATGAGTGCATAATTACTTTAATTAAAAAGCCGCGGAAGCGATTTTGAAACCATATTTCTTAATTCATTATGTATGATACGTATAAACAGTACAGTAAACGAATGCCAGATTACCACAACAGCCTTAGTGATCCAGACAACATAAAACAACGACAGATAAGACTATAATATCCAAACCGATATACCAGGAGGTTATAAACCATAGATATCCATCTGCCTATACATAGATTATATGTACATTCCATCAAAATACTCGAACTGTATCCATACAAAAAGATAGGCATCAATGCCCTGATATCACATATCAGATCCTCATATGAGGGTACACCATATACAAAAATTCAATATATGCAAACATACACACTTTTCCCACAAGGGTACAAAATAACAACACATATCATATAAATGTCTGTACACAACAGTGAGCAACCAAGCTCTCAAAACACTGCTCCAAGCAGCTATACCATGTATGTCCCCTACTAGGGCCTCTCGTCCTGGGGTCCCTTATCTCTGTCAGCTGCACAACTTGCAAAATATAATCCCCACACACGGGGTGAAATAAAAATCTCAGTAAGCTTAGGGTTCTTGGAGCTTCTCCTTCACCCTGGCTCACTTCCATGATCACAATACATTAATAGGCATCACAACATTATCACAACAACACATGGGCACACACAAGCTCTAATGTGTAACATCATAACTATCCAGGACCATCTCAGTCCCCTAGGACCATCTCAGTACCCAGTAAGTCATCGTGAACCATCTCAATCCATAGTGTGAGGTCGGAACTCATACCTGTGTCATCCAACGGGAGCTACCCCTACGCAAGGATGCACGCCATATGGTACCTCTGAGGATAGGCTGCTACAACATGAGACCACCTATCTCTTGGTCTTAAGGAATCACTCATATGGAGCAAAGCAAACTAGGAGTTGCGCTCTACTCTTAGGGAGGTCCATATCTATCTACTGGCCAGAAGATCTATCCGAAAGGCAACCATACACAAAGCACAGATACATGCATACATATCATCATGAAGAAAGCTGTAACAACCAATTCAATGCATGTAAATCATATATGCACCCATCACTCCATCTCGGAGTATTGGGGAACACAAGTAGTGAGAAACACTCCCAAGAACGAAGAGCTTACCTGTCACGGTAGTGCTCTGCTGTCCAATCCCTGGACTATGGTCTTCGCCACTGATACTCTCGGTGTCCCACCCTATATACAGGCACACAATCAATCAACAATAACGACTTTTAACCGTTCAAAATATAAGAAGAGCAATTATCTATATCATTCTAATCCCTTATTACTCTATATCAAGTCTTGAAAGCTAGTCACCCAACTGGTGACTTACAGACCCTCAACAGGATCTATCTCTGCCTAACCAAGGCACTAGAGTCTCCCAAAGACTCTGCATAAGTCAATTCAACCAGTTCAATTGCCTTTATCCAGGCCATATATCAATAATAATCCAACTTAGCTAAAACAGTTATTTCAGCATGTTTTCACCGTTTATTCAGCCTCATGAATATCTTTTGTAAAAGCACTTAGGCCCATATATCTCATAATACCCATCATTTAGCCCACATTCTTCCTACTCATACATATCTCAGAGTCAAAATCAAACTTCATCTAAAGTCATGTTTCAAAGTTCATTCTTTATCAGAACAACCTCCTGAGCATACTTTTCTAAAGAATCCAAGCCTAATTTCAACCCTAACACAAATGGGTTACTATTCATCCCATTGCCAATTTCACAAATCAATCGGTAAAACTTAAGTTTCTTACCTCAAAACAGTCGAGGTAGGCTAGAGGATCGCTTCTCCAAGCTTTAGCGTCCTTGAACCGCCTTTTTTTTCCTCAAAACTCAAGCTTTGTAAAGTTCCCTAGAGAAAGGGATCTCTCCGATTGATGGTTTTCTCTAAGGATTGAAGATGGAATTTAGCTCATGGAGGAGTTCTAAACAACTTTCTAGTTGGGTAAGAAGTGTTTAGATGAATTATGGAGGAGATATGAAGCTTCTCTAGTCGTTAATGGCAAAAAAGGCTCAGAGGATGAAGAAAACCAAGTTTTGGCCTTCAAAACGCGTGAAATGGCCTTTTATAGGCCTCCAGTCCGCGTTCCCACACTAATAGTGCCACACCCCACGCTAATAATTCGAAAGAAAGGGCTTCCTGGAGCATATTGGCGCTAATCGCGTCATATCTGGCGCTAATCGTGCCAGATGTTCGAATCAGGGGGTCTCCAGGGCTATTCTGATGCTAACCGCGTCATAACTGACGCTAATCACGCCACATGGTCTAGTCCTAGCGCTAATTGCGCCAAATGTTCGAAAGAAAAGTCTTCTGGTGCAATCTCACGCTAACGACGCCACTTCCCACGCTACTGGCGCCGCTCCCACGCTAACGGCACCACTCCCACGCTGTTAGCATGAGATTTTTTTTTTTTTTTTTACAAACTTGGGTTATTATACTCTTGTTGCTCACAATGTAGTCATCACCAGTTTTGCCACTATCTAGGCAATCTTTACTGAGAAATTGCTTTTAACTTGCTGTTTCAAATGAGAAACTTTTTCGCATCTAATCAAATGGAATCTAAGTGGCATTCTGGAAACTGGGAATGATGTTTGAACATATGAAGTTGGGAGGTGAGGGTTTCCTCAATTTTGGAAAGGATTGAATGCGGAGCCAATAGTCCAATTCAAATTCAAGCTCTAGATACAATATTATAATCTTTGTTTTTTTTATCTGTTTTTGGATGCATTATTTGGTACACCTCAGCCAATAGTTTTTTTGCCTTAGCTATTTTGAGTAGGGGTATTCACTGGTCCAGATTAACTCGACGAATTTAACGATCCAAATCAAACCAAACAAAATCAATTAAATTGATTTTGGATTTTTTCTTAGTTTGGGTCTAACCCGAACTAAATCAATTAGAACTAATGACAATTGGTTTAGGTATCAGATGGAGAATTTTCAAATCCAAACCATATATATATTATTTATTAAATGTTAATGTTACTTATATTTTTATGTCATTTTGTGTATCTTCTTCGTGTTTTATGTCCATTACACTCACTCACAGATTCACTTTGACACTTTCGTTTTCCTTTCTTATATAACCCTAAAAGGGTGTTGCACACGCACACTCAAAGAGCCTCCTCCACTTGTCATTTTGCCACTTCACGACGATCGTTGACGTTGTCGAGCCTCCTCTTGACCTCCACCAGTCAATGTCGACAATACAACTTTGACCTTTAGACCTCCTCATGATGGATTTGACTAATTTATTGTGTGTCAATTGATTATATGTTAATTTTAGGATAAAATTGTTAATTTATATTTTTTTCAAAACAAATATTTTTATTGTTTTTTTATTGGATATCTAATGATCATAATTTAATCAATCCGTTCAAGATCATTTTTTTTTGGTTCGGGTTAGGAAAAAACAAAAAATCTGAAATTCGAACCAAACTGAAATCAATTAAAATCAATTGGTTCAAACTTTATTTTTCCCTTAACCCGAATCAACTGATCCACAAACACTACTACTCCCTCCTAGTCGCATTGACAAGTACTATGGGCACCTATAGCCTCATCAATGAACCACTATATTGGTCCCACTAGTGCCTTCAAAAACCCTAATCATCCATGATTTTCATATATAAAAAAATATTAATAAAGAAAAATATATTAAAAAAATATATTTTTGAGTTATTATTTACTTTAAAAAAATTCTTGTAGTAGATTATATCTCTATTTTATCAATAAAATTAACAATAAAATATTTATTAAACTTATTATTCATTAATAATTATTTATTTAAACTTAAATATTCAAATAATTATGTAAAAAAATTTGACCATCCCTTTAATGCACTCTTGGATTCGTCCCTTCGTCCGTGGGTGTACCTCTCACAATTTCTTTGAAGCCGACATTGCATAGTGGGAAAATCCTTTTTCAAAAAAGAATAGAGTTGAGGTGTAGCCATTGGGGATACGGCTAAGGCTGAGATAGTGAGTTGCGCGAACAAGAGGGAGGAGAAAGAGATGTGGGCATTGGGGGCTGGTTTGGTTTAAAAGAATATGAAGGGCTGTACAAGTAAAATGGGGGTGTAAATAGCAATGGCCTATACTGCAATCAACGTTGTATTTCCTTGTGGAGTTACTACTCACCAGGTAATAAACCTCTTCCCAGCTTATGCTTTTACAAAAATAAATAAAAAGCCATTTTTGTTGCCAATATTTTTCAACACCTCTGCTCCTTAACCTTTCATTTTTCACTCACAGCTCTCCTCTTACATTCTACCATCACACCCTCTTCCATTTTTCTGTCTCTCCTACCAAAGTGAATCCTCATCATTCCTCACCATCTGTTGTAGTTTGGTGCCACTATGTAAACTTCTTATAAGCATATGGGTTTGATCATTTTCTTGCGTCATTGTTGTCTTTGAAACCAAAGAGCTTTCTTTTGCATTTAGATTCAACGGATTTGCATTTTATACCAAGCGATTGAAAGGTTGAATATGAACCTCCAAAGAGACTATCCTAATAACAATGAGTTTTTCACCACTAAAAAGGTATGAAAAATGTTTGGTGGACACCTTACATACTATCCAACACCTAGACTAGAGAGAATTAAAAAAGAAAAAAATATAAATATGATAGGAATTATGACGTGAATGATTCATGTATCCTTACTTTGATCGGGGTATATGAATTAAACTTATAACTGACCTTTCATCACTATTTTTATCTTGAAACTCCTGGATAATATGTTCTATATTAGCGTCTTATTATTAACAAGAGAAATGTTATTAGTTTCGAAATTTTTAGCCGAAGTATCCTCCTAACCTCTTAAAAGTTTGACACTTGTCAAGTCATTTAAATGTAAATTATTTATTCACTTTAACTTTTTTTTTCTCAAAGATATTTCCAAAATTAACCCTTGTTTCACACGAAGTGAAAGAGGTTCTACCAAAAAGACAACCAAACAATGACCATCTCTCTTTCTTTATCTTTTTTTGTTGATATATTCATGGTATTTCTTTCTAAATTTACCGTTGAAGACCCTTAATTAATCATGGATGAAGGTATTGTTTTGAACAAAGAAATGAACAATCTCACCATAAGAGTTCATTTTCGTTCACAATCTCAAAAAATGGGTTGTTGCTGAGATAGCCTTGCAAGTTGGTTGCCCATGGTGGGAGATACAGCGGAACACATATTAAGTGAAATAATTGACAGGTGACAACTTCTTAATGATTCGGAAAAACTTTCGGGTGGTTTGTTTCGTAAGATATAGTAATAATCTATTAACAATAGATTGTTGTATAATGTTTATCAGTCCCACTGAGATCAGTTTTTACACTTTTCGGCGCCTTTTGGAATTTGGAGTGCTAAATATAAAGGAGAAAAAAGAAAAAAAAAGTTATATAATATAAATTTTTTTATATAATTATTTAACTATAATATATCATATATGATAACAATAATTTATAATTGAACATGATATAAAATTATTTATCGTATATAAACACTCTATAAAATATCTCTCTCGTTGTCATGTATCTGCCACTTTCTTTGGAGTGATTTTATCTTTATTTCGCTCTTAAAAAGAAAAGAAAACGCTAGAATGTTCCCCATCCCTCCAATAATATATACGAGTAACTTTAATTTAGTGTTGCTCATAAAAAAATTATTAAATTCCTTTTCAACTTATTCTTTGCATATTTTTATCGTTAAATTCTCCTAAGATTTATTTAGATTAGAGCTAGTGAAACATGTTATACTTACGATCAAATTGTAATTAGTAAGGCTAAATTTAAAATTAATTTAAGCAAAGGGTAAATTAGGATATTAATGTTTCACTTTAATTCAAACATCATGGAGTTAATTGATATATAAAGAGTATAACGAATAAATTGAGAGAAAGTGTAAAACTATTAAAAGGATTAAAGTACAACTTTTAAATTGTAGGGAAAAAAAAAAGACAAGTAAAAAAACATTGAATTAATTTGTTGAATAATTTTTCATAATTATAATATGTTTAAAAAATTCGACTAAAGGAAACACTATTAGTAATGGCAAGCTATAAAAGTAATCAGTTTATTAAATATTATAATTTAAACTTAAATATGTCTTTGTTCCTGAAAAATAGTTGAATTTTGCATTTAATTACTTTCTAATATTATTTATTTTTACTTTAAATTCCTGAAAAAATTGACAATTTTTCAAAGAAAATCTGAAAATATTTTAGGGAGAACCAACATAATTGTAGGGACGAAATGCAAAATATTTTTTTTCAAAGACCAAAAGCAAAAAAAAATAAAAATAATAACCAAATACAAAATTTGACAATTTTCTAAGAAACAAAACATATTTAAACCTATAATTTATAATTTATATTTAATCTCTTTATTATATCAATATTAAATACTGTTGGTGGATTATTATATCTTTCTATATCTTTCTCTCCGAAAAAAGAAAATCTTTTTTCTTCTTCTTAGAACCTAATTATATCCCGATATTGCATTGGTCGTCCACCAATCCAAATTAAATTATACTACTACTATAAGATCAATATACTAGTACGTTAGTAAGTGTAAAATTAAGATAGAACAACTCGTACGTAACAATTGATTTACCTACTCGTTATTGAAGTAAACACTCACGAGTCACGAGTAGTAAAACTCTTTTCAATTCACTAATCTTCCTATTCAGTGTCATCATTCAATAGAATACCCCTTCAAACAATAGTAAATTGAAGTCATTTTCAAAAGCTCTATTGCCTCATCATTTTTCTCTTCACACACTTTAACTTGCACCATGTTAATTTGCAATTTCAGGCATACTTTTCAACCAGCATGGGCACACATCTACGGATATGGACAAAGGACAATAACTTTTGTAACATTTAAATACCATATACCAAAGAAGATGAAGTAAAACACTGGCCAAAATTGAATGAGATTGAGTAGTGATTGACCTTCCAAGGGAAAAAAAACTAGATACTGCAAAGGGCCATAATAGCAGAATTCTACAAGTCCTTTTCAAGTAGGGAATCCAAAGGTGGCATCCACGAAACCATTATTTATGATTTTTGTACAAGCATGATGATGTCGTATAGGGAAATACACAAACATCACGCATTGAAAATTTGTTTTCTATGGAACCAAAAGACAATCAATACCTGCAAAAATAGGGTGTTATGTTATCCCATCATGGTTAATTCTAAGTTTGAGAATATTGTTGTCACTCTCTAAATGTGCTTCCCATGACAACCCTTTGTTGTTGTTGTTGTTTTGGCCTAATCTACTAATATCACTCTAGTTGGTATGCTATGGAGTATGGACCAGCAAGGGTTTCGAGCAAAAGTTCTATCAGAATATGTATTAAACCTGTGTCACAACTTGACAGTTGTTCCATGTATATTTTCCTAGTTTAATTAATGTGCCTTTTATCCTTCAAAAATATGTGAGGCCTAAGTGTTACTCATGTGATTTATGGGGCAGGCTTTATTTGTTCAGCAAAACAATTTTTTATTACCTACTAATAATTATAGGGAAATTTCTCCATTACAATAAGTTAAGCACCCATTAAATGTCTTAACTTTTTTTAGTTTGATCGAAATTGACTTTTCGTTTGCACAAATTGTCATTTAGTAAGTACAGATTTCGTTTTTTTCCCTTGCTTTCTTGTCTCTGAAATTTATGATCTAAAATAAACCACATGATTAATTTTGATTAAACTGTTGCAAAGCTTCACGATAATTATGTTTAGATGTACTATCCATGTGGGGCCTCGCATTATTATTTCATGATAAAGTTACAAATTGGAATGTGACCAATTGGAATTAACCAATATATTGTTGTTTAATAATTGAGTGTCATAAATATACCCTACGCTCCGGAGAAATATTTGCATGTGAAATAGGTGAATTCCCATTTATAATTGCAGCCAGAACATGTGGTGTCTATGTGAATGTAGTAAATTCTTACTATTACTACTAGACACCAGTTATTAGCAATTGCTATTCACGAGCCACATTTCACCACTTCCATTATTGAAGCATAAGTACAACAATGACCCTTATCTGAGTTTCATAAAATAGCCCAAAATTCTTGGTGCGTTTTCTATCAATGTCAGGAGCCTAAGCCTAGACCCTGTAGCACAAAAGTTTTATACCATTCATCCTCCATCGTTATTATTATTATTATTATCTCTTCCTCTCTCATCACACTATAACTTGACAATTCACAAAACCACCCACAAAACCAAAGGGTTATCATCATCATCAAACATGGGTGGCAATGTTAGCAAGAGTGGGAGGAGTAGTAGGAGGATGAGTTCTGAGAAATATGTGATGAATTTGAAGGAGAAAGTAAGGCTCTTGCAAGAGGAGATAAAGGAGATGATGTATGAGAGGGAGAAGGAGACAAGGAACTATGAGAGGGACATAATGGTGTTCACTTTCAAGGAGGCAGATTGGAAGCAAGAGGGGAAGAGGCTGAGAGAGGAAGTGAAGCAATTGAGGAGTTTGGTGGAAGAGAAAGATGAGAAGATAAGAGAAATTGAGGTTGGAATAATGGAGAAGAACAGTGAGAAAGAGTGGGAATTGATGGGAACTAAGCTCTTGGTTGAGCAGATGAAGGAGGAGAGGGCAAGGAGAGATGAAGCTGTGGAGAAGTGGAAGCAACTTTATCTTGCAATTAAGACTGAGCTAGATGAACTCATTCAAAGAACATATGATGGTCTCTCTCTCTCTCTCTCTACTTTTTCTACTTATTTAAGAAATTTATAATTTGTAGAACAAGAATTCATGGTGACTTGCCTTGTGCTTTTATGTTATGTTTTTGAAAAGTAGTTTGTGGCTGGTGGGGTTCAATTCCTAGCCCAATTAAGAAGTTCAGTGGTTTGGTTATTATTTAATTTTTACTTTGCTCTTTAGGAAATTTCAATATGTTACTAATATAACTAACTACACAAGGTTGAGGTAAATGTGTGTGTTGTTTTTTGATTTGGTTGGGCTTATTTGATTTTTTGGCTGTGTTTCACAGGGGATGGTCTGTATTGGAAAGCAGAGGAAAATGATATCCAAATGGAAAATCTGAAGAAGGAGTTGCAAGAAAAGGAAGAAACCATCAAGGCCTTAAAAACTCAATTGCTTTCAATGGAGAAAGAAAAATACAAAAAGGAGAGGGAGTTTGACTTGTTAAGGCAAAGCCTGAGGATCATGAATGGCAAGAAGAATTCAATTCAAACGAAAGAGAAGCTCTTGAAAAGCAAATTGGGAAAATGAAATGCACAAAAACTAGTTTTCCTATC
This sequence comes from Glycine tomentella, assembly GCA_007407185.1. Taxonomy (NCBI): domain Eukaryota; kingdom Viridiplantae; phylum Streptophyta; class Magnoliopsida; order Fabales; family Fabaceae; genus Glycine; species Glycine tomentella. The sequence continues at coordinate 606,794 of PYAF01000434.1, forward strand.
CAAAATTGAACAACGTGGTTGAATATGTATTATTGTATACTGGGTTGGTTTGTATCTCGCAACAGCACCTATTTTCCTTTTATTTTCCGCCCTCCTTTTTCTTCAGAAAAATTAGCAAGCCAATACTTCCAGAGGAAAAAAATCTTCTTGTACCTTAAAAAAAAAAAACAGAACATGGAGGAAGATTAGCAATTTTTCCTTGTGCACTAGCTTAGTTATTGAATATGCCAGATCTAAGGACTGGTGAAGGAAATTAAGATAGAAAAAAATTGTTTTCACTTTTGCTTTCATTATTTAGATTCAAACAAAATTCGTTTCTAAAAGAAGTTTCTGTTCCACTGATTTGATTTGGCATGTCTCCCTTCAATGGCAAAAGGTGGGGGTGGCCACCTAACCAGTGAATCGTCACATTCCCTAGATTGGTTCCCTTTGACACAGGGAAAATAGATTCTATGCAAACCTATCAATCTCCATGCAATGATTTCATTCCACCAAAAGCCTACAACAAGTGTACAAAACGCAAAAGCGCCATAGAGCTATAATTAGTAGTATTTAGTACAATAAGTAAATAAATAAGCAGTAGACAAACACCAGTTGTGAATAATTAACAAAAAGGAATATTCAATAACTAAGATGAACTATTTAATTGAATTATAATTTTAATTATTGAATGATAAATAAAAAAGGTAATGAAAAAGCAACCCTGACTAAAATTTAGAGAGGTTCATCTAGATTAAAATAAAAAATGATTCTAAAACATTTTTTTACATAATGTAAAAGCAAAAAAAAAAAAATACCAATAAGCAGATTCAGTACAGTTAGTAAATGATTGTATTCTTTAAGTGATATCTAAGCTTTGCTAGTTAGTCTTATGATTTTCGGTTGTGAATATGCTTGCTTCAAGCAAAAAATATTTGTTTTACTAAATTAATGAAATATTGCCTTTTCATATTCTTTACTTGTGCTCTACAGAAGCGATCCTTTTTTGGGTTCTAGATAAAACTAACGGACAAATGTATTATAAAAATCTGTGTTTGGATTTCTAAAGTTAGGATAAAAATAAGTAAGAGAAATGCTAGTTACAGACGTTGATGAAAAAAATAAATGATTATTATTTTAATATACGGGGAGTCTTAGCTACTTATTTACCAATTTTTTACATAGTTTTTTATTGATTAAAATTTATTAAAAATTATAAAGTTGTGAGTGAGGCTGATTAAATAAAGATTAGAACTCACATAATTTTGTAGTTTTAATAAATTTCAGTTAATAGCATAACATGTATTATAAAGAATATGATTATATTTGATAAAATATTTTAATTAGTTTTTAATTTTTTTTATTAACTAAAATTTTTGTTTTATTGTTCGATAAATAAATTTTTTTAATAATTTCTTAATAGTTTCTAATATTTTTTGAATGAAATTTTACTCTTGAAATA
>PYAF01000434.1:608334-624101 GCA_007407185.1 Glycine tomentella
TCATGATTTATTATTTTTATGTCATTTTCCACTAATTCAACATTTAGTCTTATCAAGTATTTACAATTTAGTAAGCTAATTTTTTTTCAATTTTTAGCTTTCAGCTATTACACTATTAACTAATTTTCAGCTTTTAATTAACTTTTAACTTTTAGTTAATTTTTTAACTAATTTTCTCAAATATAACCTATATCAAATAATGTATTGATGATATTTCTCAAATTTTATAATTTACTGTGCACTTGCATGTTTAATGATATCTGCATGTAATATTAATGATTATTTTTTCATCAATGACTCAAATTACTTACTTTAGACTCTAAAGTTAACTATTCATTTTAGAGGATTAAGATCCATAAGCATAATGGACCACAAAAAAAAAATCATAATCATTATTGGTAATGATATATTTATAAAAGAGAATTCCTTTTACATAATGGATTTTGTTGCATAAATGACTTTGAGGTAAGAGTTTTCGCGGGGTAGGTCTACATATGTATTCCTACCGAATCCAAATTTTTTGAAAGCGCCAATTATTTGAATCTAAGCTCAATCCGATTAAAATCCAATAATATATGATACAAGATCGAGTCAATTCAACTTGTTGTAATAATATATTAATCATAACATTATATATAATTAAATTTTATAGTTAAAGAAGTATACAACTACCCTAAAAAAAGAAATATACAACTACAATTAAAGTATATCGTATAACATATATTTTAAGATAAATAGTATCAATATAATTATAACACCATGTTAGATATATTATTAATTGATTCAAAAAGTTGTATTATTAATATATAATTATTTCAAAAATATTTCTTTTAAAAATATGATATTAGACGGTTGAGACGAACCAAAGTATAACAAACTTTTTTCAAATTACATCGGGTCTAATTTCTTTAATCTAAATACGTCAAAAGTTCCCTTAAGATGGTTGAGTTAATGGGACCGGATGAGTCATAAACACCATACTTTTTGGTAAAAAAAAATTAACTATGCAAAATACTAGAGACAAATTAGAATTATCTTTAATATGAGAAAATAATAAAATTACAAAGAAAAAATTTCTATAAATTCTCATCTCTCATGACTCTATTATCAAAGGATTGAATTATTTTCTGTTTTTGAATGAATCTTATAATTCCTTTATGTCTATTACATTAGAAAATGAACTAAATAATGGTAGGTAATAGAGAAGTCTTATTCTAAGTAATTCATTATTAAATTTATGTTAACTAGACCATTAATTTTATTTACCACCACTATAAAGGAATTACATGCCACAAATAAAATAAAAAATCTACATTGGCTTTAATACCTTAAGTCATTTAGCATTCATCTTCTATGGTGTTACTTCACTTTTTTTTGTCTTGATAGATACTTGTAAGGTTGACTAAGTCTAAACAATATTTGAACTTTAACTCATGGAATGACTTTATTCATCATATATGCTTGATTATCAAAAGTGATAACCTTCTCTACTAACATATCTTGTGAAGTAACATCACAAATGAAATGCATTATAATATTATTGTGCTTTGTCCATTGATGATACATTTAATTCTAACATTGATTAATGTAGCTCTTTTGTAATAAGCACAACCTTTTAACTTTTCAATCTGTCATGATCTCCATACAAAACTTTTTTTTTATAATCCATAACGATCATACTTAACTAAGATTGTTTTCAGTAAAAAGTACTTGTAATTTAGACCAAAAAAATATTTTTGTTAAACCTAAATCTTTCATCTCAAATTTACTACTTAATTGTGTCTTTACCTTGGTCATTTCACTTGAATACTATTATATAGTTGACAAACATACCAATTATATGTATTCCATAAGTAAGATCGTCAAAATAAGCATTCTAGTTGGACACTATTACATAATTGGCAAGCATACCTAAATCGTTTATTTTATTATTATTAATATTTTATAAAATCAATTTTACATTTAAAAATATAAAATTATGAAAAACATTTATTTGTTATTAAAATTATTATCAATTTTTTATTATACCTATTATTTATTAGTTCATTTATTTTTGTTATCGTTGTATTTATTTAAATATTAATATAAATATTATAAATAAATTACTAAAGAATTTTGGAAGTAATGTTAGATGCATAATACAAGAATGATGGTAACATTTTTAGTGTATCATTAGTTCATTACATCTATTAGAAGGGAAGAAAAAAAGTTTGTTCATTCTCTTATTTTTCTCTTTCTATACGATGGTTTTATACTTTTACAAAAAAGACATATAAAGAAAGTAAAAAGAATGGTGTAAAGCATGCGTAAATAAATGGTGCAAAGCAAAGAAAGGACGTCAGCCGTTAATACCAAGAATATTCCCTTGAAATTGAGAACAAACAGGTTTATTTTAAACAAAATAAAATGAAATAAAATGCAACTTACATTTTAACATAGGCACATGCACGTACTTAAAGGAAAAAGTGTAACAAAAAGTATTTTTCATTCTCAATTATTTTTTACCTCAAAAGGAAGATCCATTTTATTGAAATGGAATCGTGATGTATGACATTTGGCTAAGAAAAATTTCCATCACTTTCATCAATATTAATTCCGTTTTATAGAACGTTATTGGGTGTTGAAAGAAAGAAAGCCTAATCATAAAAAAAGTGTTTTGTAAGTCATTAAATCATTAATGTATCAAAAGTCTAATGTATAAGAAATGTATATGGTTTTTAAAAAAGAAAAATATGCAAGAAAAAGTGCATTGATAAAAGGAAGTATAATGTTATATTCTTTATATACTTCATTCACGGACTTGAAAATTTCTATGCACACTTTAAATTTTGACCAATCAAATACAAATTTAATACAAGCAAGGTAGTACATTTTTGAAGACACTAGCAAACCCACATTGATTTCAAATCTTAACACATGTAGTATATGGGAATGCTCCTATCTCATCAATACTAAGTCTTAAAATTATTTCCTTTTCATTGTGGGGGTATAAACTCGCCTATCACAAAACAACAAACTTCCCTTGCTTTCAGGTCCCATATGGGGAATCTAAAGCATTATTGAAGTTACTTTATGTCATTATAAAAGAAATTTTAATCCAAAAGCAGAGGTTTTTCTCCGTTTTGCTCGGGTTTTAACATTTTCTATCTATCGGGTTGTTGTGACCGTTTTGTGGTAAGATTCAATTGAAAAAGCAAGAGAGAAAAAAAAAAAAAAAAAAAAGAGTTCTGTACTCAAACTTTACGTACGTTGCATTTCTACATCAATGGTGATACATATTCCGCTCAATAGTGGCAACAACCCAATAGATACCGGATTACCGGCCTAGCTACTTGAATTTTTTTACAATTAAATAAACATTATTTGTTGTTTATAAAAATATATTAGAAAACATCAAATAAAGGGGCAAAGTGAAAAAATTGTTTGGGATCTGAATTTTAAATATAGGGTATCATCTTCTCTCTCACGCCCAAACCATTATCATCGTTCTCCCAACCCAGTATATTGTCTTTCTTGCAAATCATTGCCATTGTTGTCGGACATTTTCAACACCATTGAACGTCCTAAACACTATAGTAAGTAGTGACTCCCTCTCTCACTCGCACCTTTGTTTTCAAGTTTGTTTCACTCACACGCACACCTTGGTACGTTGTTTTGTATCACGGGTTGAAGTTCTCATATGTTTATGCCTATCTCTAGTTCAGATTCACTTCTTTGAGGTTAGGTTTATCTCTCTTTTGTATGTGGATTCATTCTAATTTCATGTAAGGTTTATTGTATGAATTTGTGTTCTTATTTTATATGAGAACCTTAACTAGCTAGGGATTCTGATTCTCATAGGATTTGTTCCTTCTCTGACCAAATAGGATTAGGTCACATAAAAGATAAACCTATTAACCAATTAGTTATGAAAGTTGACCATTTTTCACTAATGTTGTTAACCAACTAACGACAATATTGTATTGAGAGAGAAATGATGTTCTGGACTTTAGGGGATTGTTTGAAAATATGTCAGGTTAATAATTAAGGGAAGGAAGAGGGATAAGAGTTGAACTTTAGATAGGACAGGTGGAGGCTAAGGTAAACAGGGTTTGAGGGAGTTTGTGGCTAAGGATTAAGGTTGGGAAGAATGAGGTTATTGGCTTGGGGAATGTGGCTTTAGTGGTTGAGTGCTATGATGCACGGACACCGACACGATACTCTGACATAAATTCTAAAAAATACCGACACGTTAGGACATGTTTTTAATTTAATAATATTTTTAATATATATATAATATAATTTATATTTAATACATATAACAGTCTAAAATAAGTCATATAATCATTCAAATATTCAAATTTCATAACATAAATATTAAGCAAAAATAATAAAACATCCATAAAATGTTACTAACAAGTTCAATTAATTTCATCTCTATCTCGAAGAATCATAGCCTCTATCTCTAACTCATCAAGTGAAAGACTGGCAACTTGAAGATCTCCAACATCATCAAGTGAATCAAATGTATTTTCAGCAATGTCCCACATTTGATTGCTCCTTGTTCATAACTTGGACTCTTTCTTGATAAGAGTCGAAGGTTGCTATGCACATAAACCAAGTCTTCAACATGTTTTGGAGTGATCTTATTCCTCTTCATGGAATGTACAAAAGAATATGTACTCCAATTGCATTCAACACATGATGAAGAGGGAGTTTGTTGCACAAGTCTCAGTGCTATCTTTTGAAGCATCGGTGTAAAAGTACCATAAAGTAGCCACCAAGATTTTGGATCCATAGAATATTGAGTATTGATAGCATCAAAATCGCCAAAGTTTCCACTATTGCTAATAAAAGCTGCATACTCCAAACTAATCTTGTTTCGGTCCTCCATGTTAGGAAAAAATCTCCTTAAACATTTTTGTCGCTCTTTAGTAAGATCTAGATCCATGTGTGGAGCAACTCGACTAGAATCTTCCCGAAGCCATTCTTGACTGTAGTATCTAAAAGAGAAACAAAAAAAAGTAACAAATTATCAAATTATATCAAGAGAAGTATTAATTTTAAACTAAATCATATTTAAAAACTTACTTGGGATTTAAAGCATGCGTCAAACAGTGTAGTGGAGTTGAATTTTTTGTCCAACGATCCACAAGAATGCGATGCACCACATCATAAAAAGAGGGGATCTCATCCAAGCTCTTCCCCCTCTTTATGGTATATAGCTTTCTTCACTTTCACAATAATCCCATCCCACATATCATATATCAAGTGAAGACGAGCTCTATCAGTGTCACAATCTGATCATATCATAAATAGGAGTAGTGAAGGCAAGTATGTAATCAATTGAATCCCAAAAAGAATCATCCAATAAGTTTTTCTTCACAAGTCTGGCCCTCCCAAGATTATCATCTCTATAAATACTCCACTTTTCACTTATCACCATATTTTGGAGACCACTCTTTATTAACTTGAACCTCTTCAACATCACAATCATTGAAGCAAAACGGGTGTCAGCAATAGAAAGCAACTTCAAACTCAAACTCATTAAACATGACCAATCTCATAGAATGATTCATAATGAAATGCTTTATTACAGCAACATCACCTACAAGGTTAATTGTTACCTTTAGGTTAATTGTTGTCATCTTGTGATCAGATAAGATATAACCTCTTGATTAGATAAGATATACTCCCTGATTGTTGGGATTAAGATATTTGTTGGTTAGGATCTCCTTCTACGGTCGTTCTGCACGTTGAGATTTTCCCATTTATTGTTGAGATTTTGAGCTAATGAGCCCTTAATGAGACATTTTAATAGGCCCATATATTGGATCCGTAACAATATACATGTGATAATAGATTTTAAGTGTGAACATTATACAACAAAAAATAAAATTTTGAAGTTGCATGCCCCCGTCTACAAACATTTATCATCTTTTAGGTTCATAATAATTATTAAAAACTTAAAATTCTATTAAATATAATTAACAATATTATAAGAAAGGTTAGTCAAAAGAATGCAATGGCTATTAAAATTCATAATTAATAATTTTTAAAACTTATGTTTAATTAGAAACAACTTAATTTTGAAAAGCAATTTTTTAAAATTTTTCTTAAAAGCTATAAAAAAAACACATTTAGAAAATAAATTAATTTAAGTTTTGAACGGGCAATTACATTCATTTTGTTGCTAGCTAGCTACCCTTGAAGACATTGCGTGGTATTTACTAGGCAATGTATCAGATCTCAGTCCTAATCTCATAGGATGTTTGCTCTATCTGAGCTACTTTCCAGCGACAAGGAGACGATACCATAGGTCCTAACATATTGGTTTACAAATTTATATGCACTCATCATAACCTAACCTTGGCCACAGATTCATATCTGTCATTCTGTTGTGCATCTTATTCAGAACTATATACTTAGATATTATTTTAATTATATTATTATTTATTTGTTGGAGTTTTTATTTAAACTCCATAGGTTATGAATAAGAGGTGGTTGGAAAAAGGTTAGAAAAATAATAACTACTCTCAATCGCTCCGATAACAAACAATTGTGATGGTTCATCACCAAGAGTCGCGATGGTTTACCGGCAACTCTTCAACATGATTGTTTGTTGCCTAAAATAAATACAGAGACAGTTAGAAAATAAGTAGAAAAAACTGATAGAGTTTTGATAGTTAATATTTTCTGATATTCTCGCTTAGATACTAGTGCATTTTCATATCACATAACTCTTCGCTCTTCTGAGTGGTTCCTCAAGTATTAGCTTTATTCGTTTATGCTGTTGATTTGAAGTGCCATCAATCTTCAGACGTTGATCAGTTCTATCATGGGAGACAATTGTTCATCAACCTTTGGCATCAATTGGAGGGAACAAATTGTCTTAAGGAGACAACATTGTTGGGCTCAGATCATTTCATCTCTTTGCATTTGTTTCTAATTCATACTTATCATACATGTTCTGTTTAAATTGGTTTTTGTGCAGTTGTAGTAGATTATATTGTTCCTCTTGGCCACTCAGATTCTGACCCTTGTGCAATTGAATATATTCCAAATCTAAATTAACTAATAGATCTAACAATCTTAAGACAATTTGCTTTGAATCCGGGTTCAGTATATTCTATCCTTTTGTATTATATACTGTTGTCTACTCTCTGTACTTTTGAATGATTAATCTGTGTGATTAATCAGTGTTTCTGTTTGTGTAACAAAATGACTTCGACAAGTGAAAACTTGGTCAACAACAACAAGGCTCCTTCTATTTCAACTCTTGTTGAAAAGCCTAAAAAATTCAATGGGGTTGATTTCAAGCGTTGGCAACAAAAAATGTTGTTCTATTTGACAACCTATGTTTGGAACGTTTTCTCAAGGAAGATGCTCTGAAGTTGAAAGAAGGAGACGAACATGATAAAGAGAAGGTCGTTGCGGTTGATGCATGGAAGCACTCTAATTTCCTATGCAGAAACTACATCCTCAATGGTCTAGACAATTCCTTGTATAATTTGTATAGAACTTTAAAAACCAGTAAGGAATTGTGGGATAGTCTAGTCAAGAAATACAAAACAGAAGATGCTGGCTTGAAGAAATTCATTGTTGGGAAATTTCTGGACTTCAAGATGGAAGACTCTAAGAATGTGATGAGTCAAGTGGAGGAACTTCAAGTGTTAGTGCATGAAATTACCACCATCCTGGAAGGGTTTCAAGAACTATCTCAAGCATAAGCGCAAGGAGATGACACTTGAAGATCTGATAATAAGGTTGAGGATAGAAGCAGGCAACAAAGTTGTTGAAAAGAAATTTGGCAACAATCCTATGGTCTCTAGGGCTAATGTTGTTGAAGAGGGATCAAAGTCCAAGAAACGGAAATATTCCAATGTTGGAAATGCTAAACAAGGCAAAGGTAAAGGCAAAAAGTTCAAAGGCAATTGCTACAATTGCGGTAATCCTGGCCACCGTGCAAAGGATTGCAAAAAGTCACAGAAATCCAAAAAGAAGACTACTCAAGCCAACTTGGTTGATACCGCTTGTGGAGAAACTGAAAATCTCAACTTAACAGCGGTGGTGTTGGAGTGTAACCTTGTAGGGGACACTAAAGAGTGGTGGGTGGATACCGGTGCCACTAGGCATGTCTGTTCATCCAATTGGATGTTTTCCTCCTACACCCCTGTGAAGAATGATGAGAAACTCTATATGGGTAACTCTTCTACTTCAAAAGCTGAAGGTATTGGAAAGGTGGCTTTAAAGATGACTTCTGGCAAGGTTGTGACATTAAATGATGTGCTTCATGTGCTTGATATTCGCAAGAACTTAGTGTCTGGATCCCTTCTGAGCAAGAATGGATTTAAACTTGTATTTGTTTTTGATAAGTTTATACTTACTAAGAATGATGTGTATGTAGGAAAAGGATACCTTAGTGAGGGCCTTTTTAAGATAAATGTAGTGCCTGTAACCAGTGGTGGTGTTAGTATTAATAATAATGTTACTTCTGCTTACTTGCTTGAGTCTTCTAATTTATGGCATCAAAGATTAGGACATGTTAATTTTAAATCAATTAAAAGTTTGGTAATTTAGATTTATTGCCTAAAGTTGAATGTTCTAATACTAAATGTCAAGTATGTGTTGAATCAAAGATTTCAAAATTACCTTTTTCTTCTGTTGATAGATCAACTGAATTGTTAGATTTAATACATACTGATATATGTGATGTGAAAATTGTACCATCTAGGGGTAATAAGAAATATTTTATTACTTTTATTGATGATTGCAGTAGATACTGTTATGTTTATTTACTTAATAGTAAGGATGAAGCACTTATGGCTTTTAGACAATATAAAAATGAAGTTGAAAATCAACTTAACAAGAAAATTAAGACTATAAGGAGCGATCGTGGGGGAGAATATGATGGCCCCTTCGAGGAATTCTGTATAGAATTTGGGGTTATACATCAGACGACTTCTCCTTATGCACAACAATCAAATGAGATTGCAGAAAGGAAAAATCGGATATTAAAAAAAATGATGAACGCTATGTTAATCACGTCCGATTTACCACAGAACTTTTGGGGGAAGCCATTTCGACGACAAACTATATTATTAATAGAGTTCCTCACAAGAAGACAAAGAGCATACCATACGAAGTATAGAAAGAAAAGCAACCAACCATCCTTAAAATACTTGAAAGTGTGGGGGTGCTTGGCTAAGGTCGCGGTTCCTAAACCCAAAATGTTGAAGATCATACCTAAAACCATGGATTGTGTATTCATTGGTTATCCACTTAATAGTAGTGCTAGTCGATTTTTGGTTTATAAATCTGATGTCTCAAATATACATGTTAATATGATTATTGAATCAAGGGATGCTAGGTTCTTTGAGGATATATTTTCGTATAAAAAGACATATGAACCAAGTGGAAATGACAATGATAATGTCGTGAGACCTCAAGAGACTACAACCAGTGTTAATCCTGTAGAGGAAGAACCTAGACATAGTAAGAGGCAAAGGACCACCACATCCTTTGGACCTGATTTTCTAACAAATCTGTTAGAAAATGAGCGTCAGACATATAAAGAAGCTGTAACGTCCCCAAAGGCACCATTCTGGGAAGAGGCTATCAATAGTGAAATTGAATCCATCCTGTCAAATCACACTTGGGAATTGGCAGACCTTCCTCCTGGCACTAAGCCTCTAGGAAGTAAGTGGGTCTTCAAAAGGAAGATGTAGGAAGATGGCACTATTGATAAATATAAATCTAGGCTTGTAGTCAAAGGCTATAAGCAACACAAAGGTCTCGACTACTTCGATACATATTCACCTGTTACAAGGATTATATCCATTAGGATGTTAGTCGCGCTAGCAGCATTGTATGGGTTAGAACTACATCAAATGGATGTTAAGACATCTTTCTTAAATGGAGACCTAGAAGAAGAGATCTATTTGGAACAACCTGAAGGATTTTCTGTTCCAGGACAAGAACAAAAGTTTGTCGCTTAATTAAATCTCTTTATGGGTTAAAGCAAGCTCCAAAACAATGGCATGCAAAGTTTGATAAAGTTATATTATCGAACAGTTTTAGTATTAATGAATGTGACAAGTGTGTCTACATTCAAAATAATGCTAAAGGGTTTGTTATAGTCTGTCTTTATGTAGACGACATGTTGATAATGGGTAGTAATAATCAAATGATTAAAGCTACTAAGCAATTGCTTGCCAGCAAATTTGACATGAAAGATTTAGGAAGAGCAGATGTTATTTTGGGTATCAAAATCCATAGAACATCAAGAGGTTTGGCTTTATCACAGGCTCACTATATTGCTAAAATTCTTGAAAAATTCAAGAGTTTAAATATAACTCTTGTGAATAATCCCAAAGACTCTAGTCTTCGACTATTGAAGAATACTGGCAAAGCTAAAGCACAAAAGGAATATGCTCAAGTATTAGGCAGTCTTATGTATGTTATGAACTGCACTAGACCTGATATTGCTTATGCAGTGAGCATGTTGAGTCGCTTTATGAGTAATCCAAACGTGTATCATTGGAAAGTTATGGTAAGAGTTTTAGGATACCTAAAGCACACTAAAAACTTTGGTTTTCATTACGAACAATACCTTGCAGTTATTGAAGGATATTGTGATGCAAATTAGATCACCGGTTCTAATGATACTAAATCCACAAGCGGATGTGTTCACCCTTGGTGGGGGTGCTGTATCTTGAAAATCGTCCAAGCAGACTTGCATTGCAAGATCAACTCTGGAAGCTAAATTTATCGCTTTAGATAAAGCCGTGAGGAAGTAGAATGGCTTCGTAATTTTGTTGAGGATGTTCCAGTTGGTCAAAAATAGTACCAGCTGTAGGCATACATTGTGATAGCCAAGCCACCATTGGAAGGGCTAAGAATGTCTTGTATAACGGCAAGTCTAGACATATACGTCGTAGACATGATACCGTTAGACAACTACTCTCGAATGGAATCATCTTAATAGACTATATCAGGTCTAAAGAGAACATAGCAGATCCATTAACTGAAGGGATTCCTAGAGAGCTAGATGAAAATTTGTCAAAAGTAATGAGTTTAAGGCCTATCATTTGTTGATCATCGTGGTAACTCTACCTTGATGAGTGGAGATCCCACGAACTAGGTTAAAAAAAATAACTAAGTCATGATCGACTATTAAACACTGTATAGTTTTTAAACTCATACTCATTCCTATGACAATACAGTGTATATGAGGGTAAGCATAACGACTTTTAATGGTTTCTTAATCTGATGTGTTCAGATGATGTATGTGGAGGTATATCACAAGAAATCACCTATGTGAGTGTGAAGTAAGGGCTGCTTCAATGAGAACTTAAAAAGGTCGATTCTCTACAACACTTGTAGAACCAGGAAGGTGTCCACGGCCAAAATGGACACAACAATGAAGACGAGCAATGCTAGGGAAGCAATTGTGTGTTTCCTATTGTCTTGGTATACACCATAAAGGTCGACGGTTCAAGGCATCACGACCACTAATTGACCTAGTATACCAATAGGTTTACACTAGAGAAGGTTCAAAGGTAACCCCTACCTATCTCGATGCAATTGTTTATCGTCGAGGAATCACACTTAGATACATATTCATATGAATTTAGTCATGTTGAATTGATCTCTTATTCATGTGGGGGATTGTTGGAGTTTTTGTTTAAACTCCATGGGTTATGAATAAGAGGCGGTTGGAAAAAGGTTAGAAAAATAATAACTATTCCCAACCGCTCCTGAGAAAGGTTAGAAAAATAATAACTACTCCCAACCGCTCTGATAACAAACTGTTGTGATGGTTTACCGGCAACTCTTCAACAGGGTTGTTTGTTGTCTATAAATAGATACAGAGACAATCAGAATATAAGTAGAAAACACTGATAGAGTTTTGACAGTTAATATTTTCTGATATTCTCGCTTAGATACTAATGCATTTTCATATCACATAACTTTTTACTCTTTCTGAGTGGTTCCTCAAGCATTAACTTTGTTCGTTTGGGCTGTTGATTTGAAGTGCCATCAATCTTCAGACATTGATTCGTTCTATCCTGGAAGACAATTGTTCATCAACCTTTGACATCAATTGGGGGGAACAAATTGTCTTAAGGAGACAACATTGTTGGGCTCAGATCATTTCATCTCTTTGCATCTATTTCTAATTCATATTTATCATACATGTTCTGTTTAAATTGGTTTTTGTGCAGTTGTAGTAGATTATATTGTTCCTTTTGACCACTCGGATTCTGACCCTTGTGCAATTGAATATATTCCAATTCTAAATTAACTAATAGATCTAACATTATTTGACTTTAATTTTTATATATTATTAGTTTTTTTAAAAAAAAAGTACAGTCAATTTTCAAATAGAGCTTATGGTCAATGTGTCTTTTAATATAACTATTTATATATACATGTCTAAGGATACACTAGTAATTCTTTATGTTGTTTGTATTCTTTATCGTTCTTTGTTGTCTTCCACAGTGAGGCAAAGGCAGTGAGTATTTGCAAAGACAGTTTAATTAAAGCAAATGAGAAAAATAAATAAGAATAAACAATGTGTGTTATTTCAAAAATCTAACCTTTATATATTTATACACACACACACATTCCAAATTGTCTCATTCCAAATTGTCTCATTCCAAATTGGTGGGTCATTTGGAATATTTTGTCGCATTCTAAATTGTCTCATGACCCTCTCTACTGGGTGCCATTCCAGAATTGCATAACATATGAGAGGCACTCTTGCACGAATAATCATAGATATGTCTACATTATTAATTAATGGCCTTATATCAGGGGTGTCATATGGTGTCCACAAGAACTGCAACCAATATTTACTGTTATCACATATTTATTAAAGAATAACAAAATTTTAAAAATACTAAATATGAAGATTAAGGAATGAACCTTGTTTATATATAGTCTATCAAATATCCCGCATATCAATGTGACTGAATTGGTGGATATGTTTGTTTGTGTCATCGAATGAGACCACCTTCAAGCAAGCCGAAATCCAAGACCTTGTTGTACTTCTTCGTCCTACAGGGGAAGTATATGTGGGATAATGCATCTAATGCAGTCCCACACCCAGGATTGCAATAGCAACAAACATCCACCTATTTCAGTTTGTGAAGGCTTAATAGCCCAATCTAGTGACTGAAATAGGAAAGTTAATACTGTTGCACCGCAACTATAGTCAGCTGCCTCAGTCAAGTTGGCTAATAACAACATATACATAAAATGCACACGTGCTCCAGATGTATCCGACATATTGGTTGATGACAAACTTATCAGCATTGACAAGAAGGTTTTGAACTAGTTGGCGCAACCATGTTAGATAAATAGTTTTGCCCTTTATATACTTATCAGGAGGAGTGGCTCCTAATAAGACCTAACATGCTTCACGTATATCACCAAGACTCACTTTGTTACAACAACCCCGTCTATCTTCAACCCTAATTGCAGGGCAACTTCTTGTAACGTGATGGTTGCCTCTCCATATGGAAAATGGAATGTGTGCGTTTCGATTTTCCACCATTCAACAAACGTACTAATCAAATGAATGTTAATTTCCACTTGTCCAATCGCCATGACACGACCAAAGCCAGCTTGATTTATGGCGTTCTTTACACGGTCGTCTATCTAATCGAAGTGTACCATGCCCTAGAAAGAATGAATTGGACGAAGCAGTCGCTCCTCGCCTTCCCATATTAAGTTGAAAACATGATTGTCTTGGAAGTGCAACAATGAACTGTCAATAGGTCCTGGTTGTGTATTTGCCATTGTATGAATTTAGGGAAAAAACTTAGCAAAAGGATGAAGAAGGCTTCAAATATTGCAAGCCAATTGTGCAGGTAGATGGAACATGTTTAACTGGAAAATATCATGGAACTTTGTTGACTTCCATTGCACAAGATGGTAGTAGAAACCTTTTTCCAATTGTTTTGCAATTGTTGAGAGGAGAGCAAAGAAGCTTGGATGTGATTCTTTCGTTATTTAAGGAGACATGTTACACCTCAACAAAATTTGTGTAGGTAGATGGAATATTTTTAACAAGAAAATATCATGGAACTTTGTTGACTTCCATTGCACAAGATGGTAGTAGAAACCTTTTTCCAATTGTTTTGCAATTGTTGAGAGCGAGAGCAAAGAAGCTTGGATGTGATTCTTTCGTTATTTAAGGAGACATGTTACACCTCAACAAAATTTGTGTATTATATCAAACAGGGAAACCGGTTTGCTAGTAGCTTTGCGATCAGAAAGAATTGGATGGCATGAACACGATGTATCTTCTGTTTACTGTATTCGCCACATTGAGTCAAATTTTAACAAACAGTTCAAAAAATGTGGATTAAAAAAAAAATAAGTCATAAACATGGGTAACCTTCTAACCATTTCCTCCATGTATTCTTGCATATTATTAATTGTTCACCATTTTTTATTTTCTATTTTCTCTTATTCCATAGGATCGGAGTTGCGGAAATCGCGATTTGAGGCAAAGTTGCTTGCAATGCGATCAGAGTTTCCATTAGCAGCAGACTGGACTAAATCTCCAAGAGTAAATGGACTCAGACATATGATGAAGGAAAATGGTATGAGCATATGACTACCAACCTAGCCGAATGCATGAATTATGTTTTGAAAGGAGCCTAAGCATTGCCTATTATTGCCTTAGTCAATGAAACATTTAATAAAATAAATGACTCATTTGTTACTAATGACATGAAATTTATGAATATGATAAAGGCATGACATAGGTACTCTGAAGACGTGTATGTCATGCTGCAAGAAAATCAACGTATTGCTACCTCGCATTACGTTCGCATGTACGTTTCGGAAACAGGGGAGTTTGAGGTTCAGGAAATTGCTAATACGCAACATGGGCAACGAGCAATGACATGCACTATCAAGTTGAATGAATGGTCGTGTGAGTGTGGACATTTCTAGGCTTTTCGAATTCCATGCTCGCATGCAATTGTAGGATGTGCGTCTTGCAACTTAAATTACGATGAATTTGTTGACCCTGTATATAAGTTGGAAAACATTTGCAAAGTTTATCATCATCATTTTCATTCCCTTAGAAGCGAAGAAAATTGGCCTCAGTATTTGGGACCATATTTTATGCTTGATGATTCAAAACGACAAAAAACATTGGGAAGACCAGTCACTACGTGTATATATAACGAGACGAACAAACCAATTCCAAATAGGCCAAAAAATGCTCATTGTGTAGAAGTGAAGGACACAATCGTCGTAACTATCCATACAAGGAAATTGACAACTAATATTATTTGTACTATTTTACTTTTCTTTTTTACTTTCTCATTTTCATTTGATGTTCATTAATCTTTTTGTGAATAGCGTTTAACTACCTTTATTACTTAAATTATATTTGGTGTTAATATAACAATTATTCTTATAATATATTTTTAACATTAAGATACCAAATGATTAATTAAGATAATGACAATTGGCAAAATTAATAAACAAAATCAAAATAAATATAGCTTAATTCATATTTTACAAGTTAAATTTATTACCAAACTATTTTCATCCAACAATAAATCTCTACAAATTTTAATTTTAACATTACTACAACAATTTACAAAATTAATTAAAATATTAAATATTATTCAAAGTATTTAAAACATAAATTACTAAATTTTTTATTACAATGATTTAAATTATAAATAATTAAATAAGAAATTATACTATTTTTTTCCATTTTAAAATTAATTACACGAAAAAATATTATATATAAAAAT
>PYAF01000434.1:627894-662014 GCA_007407185.1 Glycine tomentella
GTTTTTTATTTAAAAATTATCTGCTTGTTTTTTGTTTTGATTTTTTAGTTCACTAATTTATATATATTAAATGACAAAAAAATAATTTATGTAGAATAAAAAATGAATATATTTAAACACGTAATATAAATATAATTTAGTTAAATATTTATCAAAATCAATATATTTAAGTGATCTAATTATTTTACCAAAACAAATAAAAAGTAAAACATGTTAAATTTTGATAGTTCGCTTTAGTATAAAACTATGAGTATTTAAATATGAATTAATCTACAATAATATTGTTTTTTTAATAAAAAAATAATAAATCCTTAAATGGAACTAGAGGATTTTATTGATGTAAATTATTTTTTCAAATCCTTAATACATAAATGATAATCCATAAAATTGAACAACATTACATACGATAAAGTCATTGATAAAACACACTTGATGACATGTTGCACGCATGAAATACTGACTTCTTCGTAAGCGGTCAATTCTCCTTCAAAAACACTTGTGTCAATATGAACAACATATGAGTATGCAATGGAAATTTGTAAATATCAAAATTATTGGTAACCTAAAATGTAAAAACATTACCTTCACAACATTGTGCAATGTAATATTCAAATAACATTTGGAGTGAGAATGGAAGGGACAAAACACAACTGCTTGTAGAATATACCGTATAGTTCAATAAAAAATAAATTATATACGAAACAAAAAGTAAAAATTTAACAAGAGTAACAAACTTATGTCTCACAGAACTAAGACGGAATCAACGTGAATGTCTGTTATATATGAGCTACAATCTTGAACTTCTATGATTGTTCACTTCATGGTGGCATCAATAATCCCCATAGGATTCTGAAATTAAAACTCTCATGAATGAATATCCGAAAAATAACAATGTAATCGTCAAGAGTCTGACTAATAGTAAGCTTACAAATGCATTTGTTTTGTGTATAAACGATTAAAAAAATTCAACATTCACTAAAACACCTATTATTGACAAGCAACATTCACTAAAACACCTACTATTGACAAGCAATGTTCACTAAAAAACCTATTCTCTATACGCATCCCCCACCCCCCCCTGTCTCCTTCCTCAGCATTTCTTTTTTATTTTCCCTTCCTTCTCCACCCGCCCCCCCTCCCCCAACTCTCCTCCCTCTCTCCTTTATTTTCTTTCCTAGTCCTTACACTCCCTAAGCCTTACGGAGACTTATTGCGGTGAATAGAGAGAGGAAATGGGCCTAAGAGGAATCATTCTCCTTCCTTCGAAGACAGTGACGCTCCCTCTCTAGATCATTTTTTCGTTTTTAATCATTGATGATTTGAGATTTGCGTTGTTGTGTATTTGGTTGTTTTTCTCCTCCTCAAAGCTCCATTTTTTTTTCTGTTGCTAGTAGTTGCTTCTCGCGAGGATGTTGTGGAAAGAGAGTAAAATATCAATTTCTTAAAAAATTATTGCAGATCTTAGGAGTTTGTAGAAGAACTAAAATGCTCCAATAATATATCTTAGCAAGATCAGAGACTAAGATCTACTTGCAAAAATCTTTATTGGAAATACTCTTAATCACACTTAAGGCTCCTCATCCCTTCCCAAAAGTGTATTATGTGAGGATCAAACACATGTTCTTCTCCATAAACTCAATTTGTGTTTCTAGCTAAGTTACACCCATTGTGTAGAAATCTTTAGAAAAATAATTTGAAATATGGTTGAAATAAAGTAGCAGGTTCATATTTCAGAATTTGGAGTATGCGAGTGGAGGGTGGTTAATTTTGGTTTGGGACAATTGATGTGGCTCTAAAATTGGTTTTCATATTGTTAATACCGAGTGAGGTCAATAATGAGTTTCTTTTCCAGGAACCTGTTTTTCCCATAGCTTTTCATAGAAATTTTCTTTAGATAGCTATTTTCTATACAGAGAAAAATAATAATACTTCCGTTGGGATGGGTAAAAGTGAATTGAGATGGTGATATATTGTATTATCCTAAATTTAATAAAAACAAAATGTAGTTGTTAAACTTCTTCTACCACTTTAGAGAATCATTTGGGTCTTTTTGCCCCGGCCAAACTTGAAATATGGCCTCATACGTAGTAGTGGTGCTGCAACATAACGATTATGAAGATATTGGAAAATTACATGATGACAATAAAAATGGGGAGCTAGTGTTTTAAACTGAGATGATATAAGATTGGGTTAATGAAATAGGATGAGATTCTGAGTCATGTGCAGATAGAAAGAATTACTAATTTTCGATGACACCAAGTTAACAATGTAGATTAAATAGCTTACAATGTTTTTCATGCTCATTTAACGGAACAATTAGTAAGCATTGTTAGTCGAGAAATTATTAGGTGGTTCAACTCACCACATCATCCATATTTTAAATAACAATCAGTTTTTGACACGTGACCTTCCAACCAAAATGAAATTGAATATTACTTGCACCCTATGACTCCTTGTAAATGATCTTCTGATTCTTCCTTAACAAATTAAAAACCATAAACTAAAACCACAACTCACAGAAAAGAATTACCACTTACCACAACAATTAATAAATATGCAGATCATCAACAAGCCATCAACAAAACAATAGTCTCAACATCATATTGACTAACTTGAACCAGCATCCTCCACTTCCCTGAACAAAGTACAGAATGCTACTTACATTCAGAACCAAAATCTCAGTCAAACCACCCGTCATAGACAATTCCTGAAACCTGACATATTTGTATACTACTACCCACAGTGCACCATAGGATGAATTTGAGAACCTCATCAGACATATCTAACAGCACTTCAGTACAAAACAATCACATATCATAAGAAAAACCAGACTTTTTGCAAAATGAGAAGTTGAGAACAGAACCCACAATATGCATTCCCTTTCATAAGCCAGAACCAATACATGTTTGTACATTAGTGATGTAGAGATTAGATACCAATTAAGGCCTACATCCTCGACGTACGAAAACAAAGTGACAGATTTTGAAATATTTTATAATAACACTTTTATTCTAGAGAGGAGTCACGAGATAAACAGTTTAAACGAATCTGAAATTGGAAAATCAATTAAACACACAAAAATATATTTAATAAGAAACAACAATAAAATGGTCTTTGTAGTAGTATTTCGTAGCATTCACTGAAAATTTGTCGACACATTTGAACACAACATATATACACTCACATAGTCTTCCAATAACATTCACATCTAATTAACATAACACAACCCTAACTATATATAAAACTATATATCAAGACTTATAAGTCAAGTCAACATTGTACTAGTTTAATTCCACACATATGAGTGTGTTTGGTTTAACTTTAGATTGATCAGACACATTCTCATCCATGCTCTCATACACATATTGTCAGCAGTTGAAGTTCAAAACTTTTATTCAACGACCTTTTGGTATTCTCTAAACGGAAAACCAAACACGCACGTTATACAAACAAAATCACCACAAAGGAGAGCCACAAGCCAACAACACAAAGCGCAGGATAGCGTCCTTCACGGTGCTTGCGTGCGTTGGAAGCGATCATGGCGACCGGGGAGTCACCGAGCCTGACTGGTTTCCAGTTCACCATCAACCCAGAATCATCAATTTCCAAATTTGCCCCTCCTTGCAAACGGTCCCGTGTGTACCAGACCCTGTACTTCCCCTTCTTGTACTTCACCGCCGTGGCGAAATCAACTCGCCAAAACGACGCCACGGTGGTGAGTTTCCCAGCAGCGGCTGAAGCAAGGAAGGACCGGTGCTTGAGGTCCTTCCTCCAGCGGCCCTGGTAGAAGCCCTCGACGGTGGCATTGCCGAGTGGACGCGTGGCGTTGGGGCCCACAAATATCTCAAAGGAGAGGTGAACGTCGTCGTATTGGACTCCCCTGCCCATGTTGCGGTTCACCAGCTTGAGGGTAAAGAAGACAGTGTTGTTGAGTGGGGAATGAAGCGACTTGTTGAGGGCAGGAACGTAAATGTAGTCAATGTATAACCTTGGCTGTTTCACTAGGAGAGTCGGCCACAGAGACGTAACCACGACGACTATGGTTATTATAAAGATGCAACAGCACCAGCATGCGACGGGGGAATAGGCCGCCGCCATCTCCGTATGGTGGCGGGAATATGCGAGAGACGACGCAAAAGACGCTCACAGTCACTGTGGTTCTTGATTATCATTTGATGAATAATGGTGTGTGTATCAGAAATGGTGTTGTTAGGGTTGCTTATTATGGAGCTGTGTTTAATTGAGTTCAAAATCAATCAACTCTCAAAATGGCAAAAGAAATTGATAAAGGAAAGAGGCATCAAGGGTTTAAAACAAATACATGCACGGTAAAAGATATGGTGATTTTCGTCATTTCGACCAGCTTTTAATGTTACACCACCTACAATAAATGCTAGAATCTGTTTGTCAATTAATGCATGTACTATCATTTCATTGCTTAACAACACATTTTCTAACAAACAATTAGTTAAACTACAAACGTAGAAGAAAGAGATTAAAAATTTAATATGGAAAATCAATTGAATCCGTTAATATATTTACTTCAAATAATTAATTCCCCTAGCTAATTGAAAACCAATGATTTTTTTTTCTTTTAATCATGTTTAACTAACCCTGAGTTTCCAACCAAGACATTCATAATAATACAATGCTATGCCTCCAAGTTCCATGATGGATGCATGTTATGGTAAGACCTAGACATGCTACACCCTGAGAATGTCTCGTGTGACCATCTCCCAGTTTCACCCTCATGAACTACGTAGTCTTAGAAAATGGTTGTAAGTTTTAAGGCGTTCACCAATTCATGGTAGATAAAGCTTTGAATGGGTCGTTTGAAAGTATACTCACTATTCTTACTATTGAAAGTATACCATTTAATTTCCTCTATCTAGGTCACTCCTATCCTGAGGCTTCTGATGAAAATTATGATAATAACTCCTTGTTGGATGACAACTCAAGGTCAACTACACTAATTACTTGCGCAGGAGCACATGAGCATATGCATGCACACAAACTCCCACTCCATGTGCTCCTTATGCTGGCGTATGGCAATTCTTTCTTTCGAATTGCTTTCTCGGTCCATGACATTTTTCTATTCTAGATTAGACCCTTTTGAGAGTAAACCTTCAGCAGAACTTCTTGAGAATCCAATCCAGCCTTCCCAATTCTACAAGATATTTGCTTTCACTAGTCTTGCTCTAATGCATCTTAGCTTTCCAAATACAAAATATGTTCTGATTGAAACGCGTATTTATCCATCTTAGTAGTAGGATTAATTTCTCATTAGAATCATAATTAATGTTAGTTATGTGCGTGTTTATAGTTTTATTGCAAACCTTACTACTTATACTGTATATAGCAGTAAATATTGTCAATATATAATAATCAAAGTTTTGCAAAAATAAATAAATAAATAAATAAATTTAATAAAATAATAATATTTTCACTGTAGCTTGGCGTTACGAGCGTGACACTGTAGCTGAAGACTATTTTTCGCGATTTTTGGCGCCATCAGCGCCAAAGTGGCGCCATCAATGCCACAAATGCTGGAAACTAGTGTCAGGAGCGCCAAAGTGGCACCAAGGGCGCCAAATACACTGGATTTTGGCGCCATCAGCGTTAGAGTGGCGCCAGGAGCGCGGCATGTCGGTCAGGCCTAGTATATAAGGGCCAAAACACGAAATTTTCAGCATTTTCTTCCTCTCTTCTTCCTCCTGCGCCCAGACCTCCATTGTTGAGTAACCCAAGCTTCTTAAGCTTTTGTGTCTTCACCAAATCACCTCCTTTGATCTCAAATCTTGTGAGAAACATCTAGAGAGCTATAATCCTTCATCATACTCCCTTGAAAACCCCTTGATCAAAGAGTTTCCTCTACAAGAAAAACTCTTAGAACTCGAGTTAAGCGAGGAATAGCGGCATATCACGGACAACCAGGCTAAAGGGCGAGGTCCAGAGGCATTCCTTATCAGTTCTAAGGGAAGAAACTCGAGTTCTTCCGGTTAATTTGTGAGTTGGGGTTTTATATGAATAGTGACCCACTTGAGCTGGGGCTAGAATTAGCCAAGGGTTCTGTAGAGAAACTTGTTTAGAACGATTTAATGATGAAGGATTAGCTTTCAGATTTTGATTTGGTGAACGTTGGTTCTTGGCTCTGAGTATGCATGTGTGACTTGTGTTGAGTCACTTGTTAATGATTATATGACATGCAAGACCTTAATTATGGTTGTGTTGTGCCTGAGAGGCCAGAGGAACGGTGCCTTGGATGTGATATGGATCGTTCAAGCTATATTGGGATTCTTAAGGATTGAATTGTACAGAGCTTAGAGCTCTCTATCTTTGGCTGGTATTGAGTCTGTGATAACTCTAAAGCCTTGTTCTGAGCTGTGATGGACCTCTGAGGGTCTGTGAGAGGCCTAGTGTGAGTTGGGCTATCATGAACCTTAAGTTAGAGGACTTCTGGTTATGCTTGTGCTGGTTGTATGATTGAATTGGTTTTGATATGTGCATATATGCCTTGGTTAGGGCTTGACACCGAGGGTGTCAGTGGCGTGTGCCATAGAGCAGGGAAAGAACTGCAGAGCTCGACTTTGCCAAGTAAGTTCTTGGTCCCTGGGGATGATTTCCCGCTTGTTTATGCCCCACCACACTCCGGGAGGAGTGATGGTTGCATTCATGATGCATGCATTTGGTTGTTGCATCCTCATAATGATATGCATGTGCATCTATGCTTGAAAAATGTATGATGCCTGTTATTAGATCTTCTGGCCAGTAAGATGGATATGGACCTCCCTAGGAGACGGCTATTCCTCCTAGTTGGTTTGCTCATGGGTGATGATGATCCCCTAAGACCAAGAGATAAGTGTGTCCTGTCGCGGTTGATTGCCTATTCTCGGAAGTACCATATACGTGCGTCCATGCGTAAGGGGTAGCTCCCGACGGGATGGCACGGGTGTCAGTTCCGGACTCACACTGAGGTTAGGCGTTGATGATGATACGCCGTACATAGAGCAAGATGACTTGCTTATATTGTTATGAGGGCCGGGAGGCCAATGTGATTGTGACTACCTTGATGTTTGTGTCATGGAGAGTGAGCCAGGGTGGAGGAGATACCTCCCCGAACCCTGAGCTTACTGAAATGTGTATCTCACCCCATGTGGGATTTATATGTTTTCAGGTGACTCTTCTGACAGAGGAGAGCAATCTCAGGGCAGGAGGCCCTAATAGAGACATGCATGCATGATTTTGGATGACATGAAGAGAGCTAGATAGCTCATTTTACTTGGATGTTGTGTGATGCTTGTTAGTACCTCTACCCTGTAGAGGGATGCTGGGTGTGTATGCCCACTTGATATGTTTGTACCCGCTTATATACCCTCGTGTGAGAGAGGATATTTTTGTATAGCCACGAGAGTAGTGTTCAAACTGATGTATATATATATATGTGTGTGTGTGTGTGTGTGTGTGTGTGTGTGCAGAACCTGGTTATGTAATGAAAATGATGTTCCTCCTGATTATATCTGTGAGATACTCTCATTATCTGCCTATGATTATGATGTGATAAACTGGATCAACATGGGCATGTGTTATATCGATATGCTGTTGAATGTTTGTGTGTGTGTGTGTTTTATATTCCATACATAATATAATCAAGAAATACGGTTCAATCGCTTCCGCATAGTTTTCAAATGACGTTTTAAGCGCGATTATGATATTATTAATGTCAATACACCGGACACGGGGTGTTACACAATACCAATACAATCTCTTTGGTTACGGGTTATTGGAGTTTCATTACATTTGATCACAGCCACCCTGCTTAAATTACAATCTACAACTAGTTAACCCATAGGATAACCCACTCCAAGGCAACTCAACAAATAAAACGTTTAAAAGACTTTGAAATTGGAACTTAAATTAAACAACACAAAAATATATAATAGGAAACCACAATAAAATGGTCACTGTATTTCATAATTTAACATAAATGAATTACTTCATATATTGAAAAAAATTACATCCTTGTACCAATATAACGCACAAAAAAGCCATCGTCTGGACACGGTTCAACGTATGTATCAATTTTTGGAAGGGGCGCCTTCAACTTAATATTGATTTTAAAATCACGCAAGTGCTCTAATTGGGTCATCAACACATTTGAACAGAGATGCATTCAAACCTCCTATAAATCTGCAAAGAAGTTGTTCGAACCACCTACGGCATTCCCATTATTTGCATTCTTTCTCTTGTTCCCTGAAATGTTGTCAACACATATTTAAGCACAATGTATGATGCACATAGCCTTCCAATAACCATACCATGTCTATACTCCCATTTGTGATGGACATTATATAACATTCACATCTATCACAAATCATATCTCACCTTTACTAATCTTTGAAGGATCATCATCTAGATCCATCTCATCGTCGTCACTGTCGGCAGCTCCTCCAGCTTCATTTCTTTGTGTGTTTCCTGAGCCTTGTAGAAAATGTTGGATGTTCACACAACTAATTTGTTAGTATAATCTGTACAAAAATATATAGACATACTTGCATAGGAAGACACATGCAACCAAATGGTTCACATTTTTAACAGTGACCCACCCTCCATTATTAATAAAGACACCTCAGATTGACAGACCATATTTTAAGCATAGTTATCAATCCCGGATAGCGGAACGGAGCGGTCACCCTCAAAACTGAGATAGCGGGATAGCGGTAGCGGGATGACCGCTATTCTCATGTTTTCATATATGTATTAAAATATTTATAATATAAATATATAAGAGAAATATAACTAAAAATTCATGCACTAATTGTCATTAACAATAAAAACTAGTCAAAGAAACACAATGTCAATTAAAATTTGTCAAATGTAACTGAAGTTCTAGAAATTCAAATTCAAAATAAACAAACACAATCTTCTTAAATCTTAATTTAAATCATCATCCTCCTCCTCTTCAACATTGATGTCATTGTCTTCTTCATCACTCCCACTAGCATTAGAAATGTAATCTTCCTTCTCCTCATTCTCACTTGTGCTATTTCCATGCTCTTCTTCCACTGCTATTTCTTTTCCCTTCCTAACACACCCTCTAACATAAAATGCATGGTTGAAATTAATTTAAAAACATGTTTAAACCATATCAATCATTTATTTATTTTTTACTAAAATTAATTTAATCTTATTTTTAAAATATGTGAAGATAAATGATTAAGATATGCATAAAGAGATTTTATTATCTTTTGTAATCATTTTAAAAAACATATTTATGTATTTTTTATTAATTTTTTATCACAAAGATTTATAATAATTCACAATTAGTCCAGATGAGTTAACTTATAACACACATTAAATTAAAAAACTTGTATTTAATTTTTGTAGAATATATTTTTAGAAAAAATAATAAACTTTAAATATGATTAAATTTTATATTAAAAAATATATTTATAATGGATTAAAAAATCTGAAACTTGTAAAAATAACTCTAAAGTTATCCATCGGTAACTTTTTAATTGATTGATTGTTTAT
The DNA here is from genome assembly GCA_007407185.1 of Glycine tomentella. NCBI lineage: Eukaryota > Viridiplantae > Streptophyta > Magnoliopsida > Fabales > Fabaceae > Glycine > Glycine tomentella. The sequence goes on from PYAF01000434.1 coordinate 637,426, forward strand.
TGGGAAAAAAATTGACTAAAAAACATGAAATGAAAATGTTAAATTTGTGTAGATATTTGAACGGTCCCAGGCAGTAAGGTAGGTCCCTAATCAGAATCAGCTGATGTCGGTGATTGTGGTCCTATCAATACACATCCAAAAAAAAAGAGATGAAAAGGAAAAAGAGGAAAAAGGGAAAAAAAAAATAAAGAGGACAGAATGGCAAAATCGTGATTATCATCCACCCACAAAAAAAGAAAATAGAAATGAAAAGGAAAAAATAAAATGCAACAGCAGAAAGCGAGAGTGTGAGACGGAAGCGGAAGAAAGAAAGAAAGAAAGGATGAGAGAACAACAAAAAAAACGAAACTCATAGAGGGAACCAAGGAAGGAGACGGTGCTGAAGAATGAAAGAAGAAGAATGGCCGTCGGAGGTCGCCGGAGGTCGCGCCGGAGGGAGAAGATGGAACCAAGGCCGCGCAGGGAGAAGAGGGAACCGCTACCGTTCGGGGTCGCCGTCGCGTGGGAGAGAGAAGAGAAACACTCACAGAGCACAGAGGGAGTTTCGGCAGTTTCGATTTCGACAGAGGGAGAAGATGAAAACCTAAATCACTTAATTTTGGGCCGTTTACACATTTCAGACAGCGCCCAAGCAAATCGCACCCGCGACACCCGCAATCGCGCCCGCGACGTAGCTTCCCTGTAGCGGCCGCGTCACCCGCAATCCCAAACCGCGCCGCTACAGACCCCACCGTAGCGGTGCCCCGCCGCTCCGCCCCGCCCCGCCGCTATAGCGGCCGCTCCGACCGCTATTGATAACTATGATTTTAAGCCAAACCATTGCAAACTCATCTAACTAGTATGGTAAAGTATAAAAGCTCTATAGACCATACTAACTGATTTAACCTCTATATTTACGCATCATAAACTATAACCTACGCAATCCCATCATACTTATAAAAATATTAAACATATGGCATACAACCATCATTATAAGCACATAATTTTGAGCCTTACAACTAGACCACCACTCGAGCTTCATTGCATACTACGCAATCCCATCATACTTATAAAAATATTAAACATATGGCATACAAACATCATTATAAGCACATAATTTTGAGCCTTACAACTAGACCACCACTCGAGCTTCATTGCATATCATGATTCGTCATTTATCCCCTTCATGGTAGTCAAAATCGAGACTTTACTCAAGATTGGGAAAGGACGTATGGATCGCAAATCGGGGGATCGTAACATGGACCGTAAGATCCTACAAAATTTATGAAATTCATATAGATGCACATATAATCATATATGTGCATATATAAAGTAATATAAATCAGAATATGACACTTGAAAGACATAATTAAACATCAATTCAATTCAACATCGTAAGCCAAAAAAAGTACTGAAGAGATGAGAGGGAGTGCAGAAAGAACTGAGAGTGAATGCTGAAACCGAAAAAGAAAAGAGGGAATTGGGGAGAGTCATGTTGAGTGGAAGTGAAAGAGAACATAGGAGTATGATAGGTAGGAAAGGATCATGGAAGGGAAGAATGAAGGAACAAGTGATTTTTGTGGATGTAATGAGGGAAAGAGAATTAGTGGGCGATTAGTGGGTGTGTATTTTCATTTAGGGTTTTTTGGCATGGTAAAATTTCAATTTGGGGGAAAAGGGGGCACGGTTATTTTTTTCAACAGAGAATCAGAAACAGTGGGCTAGGGTTTTTTGGACCATGGATTATTATAACAGGTCGCAAACCCAGCTGGCAGAAAAGGCAAACACCAACTGAAGAAGAGCTGTCGCCCATCGATCATCAATTTTCAACAGCGATCTTTGACGATATGGAAAAAACACTATTTTCAGCACTCGCAAACTTGGAGATGGTAAAGATCGTGAACTCGTACGATCTTACGAGACAGATTGCGATTTTGACTACCATGGTCTCCTTTTTGGTTGCAAATGTCCATCCCAATTAAGCAATACAAGCACTTCTGTGGAAAATATTTACTTAAAATTCTAACCACTTAGAGTACCCTTTACATTAAAAGGGTTAAATTATATAGTCTCTATATCTGACACCGTTTTTTGTTTTAATTCCTACATAAAAAAAAGTCTACATTTTGGTCCCTATATGAAAATCTATTTACAAAATAGTCCAAAACATTTATTGACGTTATAGCAATATTGGAATTTATTTTTTTCATATAGGGACCAAAACAAAAATGATATGTTAAGCGTAGGGACCAAAATGTATTTCTTTTATGTACAATGAAGTGTAAAATTTATTCATGTAGGGACTAAACCGGAAAAATGATGTCAACAATAGGTACCAAATCTAATACCGTTATAACCTTGACAAACAATAAGAATCAATTTATATTTTTTTTTTTCATGTAGGAACTACAATGTAGGGTTTTTCATAAAGGGACTGAAACAAAATAGTGAGGTAAGCACCAAATTTTTAATTTTACCTATTTAAGGCCTATAGTTCTTGATAACTAAGTTATGAAGCCCCAATATGATATGATCAGATAGGGGTTTACAGTTACAATCATGGTAGTAAGTGTCTAGTATAAATGTGCCAAAAAGCAGGGTAAACAATTTTGAAAAGTACCTTTAACATGTGATCATGGGCAATGCTTCCAAGGAACTTTCTATCATGGGAGAATGCTACAAGACCAAGAAACCATAAGTGAAGCTTATACTAGAAGCTAGGAATAAGAAAAGACATCAAAACAAACAATAATGCATCCTAGTGCTCGAGCACACAATAATGAGACTGAAAACTTGAAAAAAAGATCATACTCATACATGAATCTGATAAGACTCCACCTAAATTAAAGGTTTATCGTAGGAGAACATTGGCTTGTGTTGAATTAATTGAGAAAGAGGAGTCACGTGCGCATATTGACTCAGCAGAGGAGAGTGGGGAAAGAAAAGCATGACTAAGGATATTGTTAGTGATTCTGTTACGTTGGTAAAAGGTGGGCAGGTAGTGCGCGCACTAGGGAGTATATCAGTGAGGTACTATTGTTCAGAGGGGGGTACTTTTTGTCGTTTGGGAAATTTGGGCACCTTTCGTGGGTGAATTGGGAGAGGCTAGGAGCTCTATAATTCTTCTAGACTATCTTATCGCTTACTGCATTTATCTTTATCCATTGTTGCTTTCATTCTGTATTTAGGTGGAAGTAATAGACATTTAATATCTTTGGAGAATTATATACCATCTGATTACTCTTTGAGTGTTGTTATTGTGAACTTCTGAACCTTCCAGTTAGAGGAATTTCAGTTCCTTACAGAATCCCAAAATCATCTCACTAAGACAAAAACTACAAAATTCATGCTAAGAGACAGGAAAACTACAGAAGAAATTGGGGCTTGAAACAATAGAGTCCACATGCAGACTGAACCATTCAACATTAAATGCTAAGAAGAAGAGACTGTATGTTACCAAGACACTCAACAGGATACACTGAGTATTGTGCAATTGGCTGAATGACTCTGTTGGGTAATATCCCAACCAGGCTGAACATTAAAAAAGAACACATTAATATAAATGAAACAGAACAAAACAAAAGAAAAAAAGATTCAAATGTGATTCAAACAATAGGAAAAATTCTCTCAAAGATAGAAAGACTCACTTGATAATCCCATTCTCTGATCCAGTAATAATCCTATCTTCATCAAGCTAAGATTAAAAAAAAAAAAAAAAGTTTAATACAAGACATAAGGTTGGTAAGAAAAGCCTACTGAAGCTGAAATAATCACATTATGTTATTGATTCACCTTCAACATAGCATCAATAGAGTTAGAAGAGAGATCAGTAAATCGATCGCTGGAATTGAAGCATATTAGTTAGAATATCAGCTGAACAGGTACATAAGAAATATGGGAGAATGAGAACATCATTAATGTCTCCCAGACTCCTCCAGAAACAAAATCATTCTATCAAATAATTCTGACATGTTCCACATTATATACCTACAATCCTTGAAGCATCCCCATGAATACAATAGAATGACTCCAGTTTGCGATCCGCATACAACTTTCCTACCATTCTTGTCAACCAGCCAAAAATACGTAGGCATCAATCATGTCATCATTTTAGGTTTCAATAAAGTTCTTTATGTCATAGCTCTTTTACATAGAATTTAAAAAAAAAAAATCCTGCAAAAGCATTAAAATTCAATGCAAAGTCATGAGCTTAGACCATGATACCTTCATTAAAACCACAGACAGTAGCTCATCTTCAGAAAATTCAGATTGAGCTTGCACCTGTCAATAAATCAGGAAAAGGTGAGTTAAAATCAAATGCAATAAATAGCGTTTACGTTTTAAAAGGAACCAAAAAACACAGATATAGAGCTTACTTTATTTCTTCGAAGATTGCAAACAGACAGTGTCCCATCTCCACTTAACAACAAAAGACAATTTAAGGGGAAAAAAGAATGTAGACTACATTGATATGTAGGGAAGTAGACTTTGAAAAACAAATTGTTATGATATTCATCAAGCATATTCCAAGGCAATTCAATTATTAACAGCAAATAGAAAATTATCTTTCATAATCAAGGAAAACAGCACTGTTAAAATGTGAAAACAGTTTTAAGTAACTGTCACTGGTCAGCACTAAGGTTATTATTCAAGGATATAAAAGGGGGGCGGGGGGGGATAAGGATAATAAATTAAAGCACAGCTTTGGACATGCTAATACTAATTGCAGAACAGTTCAAATATGAAATAAACATATTTATTCATAAAATCCAACCCGCATATGTGAAGGAATGGACCTAATTTACATAATAAAATTTCTACAGCGTAAGTTACTATCATAAAACATTAATCAATACAGAAATAACTTGCGGGCAAAAAAATGCTATAAGAATTTCAAATATAAAATATATGATTATTTTGTACTTATGGTGTCTTAAGTAAATGCAAGTGTGAATTTGTAAGAGAACACACATCATGCTTTTTATAATTACAAATCAATTATAAATTGATATGGCATCCCTCTCCACAAAAAAGTTTTAAAAAAAATCTTTATAATCACTACCTAGTGACAACTAAGTAATTCTTTTCTATCCATTGGTATTTTGGGGCAGGTGAAGTTAGAGAATTAGCTACCTTGTCGCCAACAGTTTCATTGCATCAGACACAAAAGTCATGTCTGAAATGTAATCTGCATGAGCATTAAAAGAATTGCAACAAGAACGCTCTCTGGTATCCCATACCTACAAGAAGAAAGAGCTAAATGAAAAGAATTGAGAAAACACTATCCCCCAGCCTTCCCATAACCCTAAAACATCAATACTGCAACCATCTTCAGAAAAGTAATGGTGGGTGGCTATAAGTAGAATAATGACATAAAGATGACATAAAAGTAAAAATGTATGACAAAAAGGAAGGAAAAAATAAATAAAAGAAGGATAAATGAAACAATATTCAAATAGGGAATGGTGCTCAATGGAAAAGGGATTATAGATGAATTGATTGCAATAATTATTATTGTAGTCCAGATATACATGAGCTGAGAATGAGAAAGTGACCGTTTGACACGATACTTTCTGTGCTTGCTAGGAGCATAGCATAGCACTTTCAAATGAGTCAAGTTGGAATGACTAATAAAGCTTTCATTAATTTCTAAGCAGGGCAAAGATTGTGAAGTTTTAAAACAAATGAGCAACCTATTATTACCATCCACTACTATAAAAATGACTGAATATCTAAGTCAAAATTTATCAATGCGGATCCTAACATAATCTGGAATTCAGAGCAAATAGCCAAATACAAATGCTAATAATTTGAAATTAAAAAAAAAAAAAAAAAAGTTACCTTTATACAACCTTCATCATCTCCTGAGGCAACAGTTGACTCAGTCAAGTTTATCAATCTATTTACTGCAGCCCTGCATCACAACAAAAACCACAAACAAATTCTAAAGCAATGAGGATAATTGTGATTCTTCTGTAACCCAAATCATGACAGGTGTAAGTGCAGCAAACCCACTCACTCATGAGCATCATCAAGACGAGCAATTGCATATCCAGTTTCCACATCCGTAGCCAGTATTGAGCAATCAGGAGAACCTGTCAAGATCGCTAAAACACAAATATAGCAATAAACATTTAACTTCAAACTCATCCAAATGAAAGCATAAACATTTTAAGTTCAAACTCATCCAAATGAAACCATAAACACAATATACAAAATAAAGTGCTTTACCATGTCCACCATTGATGAATCGAGCAGCCCTGCAGGACTCAGTGTGAGCATGAACTTCCAACATCCTGAAACAAAAAACCAAAACGATAATTGCAACACAGGATTACAAATTAGCAGCAAATACCAATCAACAACCAACACTCAGCAAACAAAGTAAAGTCAACATTCATGCAAGTTTCACATATCCAACAATTTCACAAACAAAAAGGTTCAGAATTTATACCTCACAGGGGCGCTATCAGGAGTATAACGGTATCTGCAGCACATGCAATTCAGTATAATCCTTACCTTAAATACAAAAAGGTACAAATAATAATAACAATTAAATAAAAGATTAAATGTATTTTAGGTCCCGCTATTTTCAATCAAAATTAGACTCTAGTCCCTACATACTTCAAAAATGATGATTTTGGTGAATGTATTTTCCACAATTGGTGAATTTCATCCGTCTTTATTTAGGGAACTTAGGATACTAGAGAGAGGGACAAAGTTAACAGTTCACAATTATCTTAAAAAGCATTAGTACCAAGATCATTGTCCTTAAAGTATAGGGACTAAAACCAATTTTGACCAAAAATTGAGGGGCCAAAAACACATTTTATCCTTAAAATAAAATCCGGGCGAGCTGCGACTCCAATCCAAAGCAACATACAGGTGAAGGTCACCGGTAATTAGACCGGCGGCAACGAGATTATCAGAGGGATGAAAATCAATGTCAAATGCGAGTTTCCCCAAACTTATATCCATTCTTCACCTGTTCAGCAATGCAAAGCATATATATTTATATAAATTCGGGGGGGGGGGGGGGGGGGGGGGGGGGGGAGTATGAAGCAAGCTGGGAAGATAGAATCTCTGAAACTTAAAGCATTATCCAAAAAGAAATTCGTTCCTTCTTCATTCAACAACACTCACAAAAAGAATTGAAAGAAGAAGAAGATGAAACAGAACACGTGCGTGACTACCTAAGCCAAGACTATGTTTGATGTTTCAGTGAACGTTCTTGATTCTAATTGAGAGTGATATCGTATACTACGGGAAGCTGTAATCACTTGTCTTGAATGGGCGGAGAGTGCAAAAACCCTAAACCCTCCAAAATGGACGTAGTAGCATTGGCAAATTGGATCTACCCGTAAAATTAGAGCCCCCGTGGGTGGACCCATCTTTGAGAAATGGTTTAATAATTTGTTGGTTGCAGCTTCATACACCATTAAAAAATCTTATACACCATTAGGTAATAGTGAGTTTCCATTTATACCCTTAAGTTTAAAATTAATAATAATTTAATTTATTTTTTTATTTGAATATTTTCTTCCCTCTTCTCTTCTACACCATTTCTTTCCTCCGCTGCCCACCATTTGGTCTTCCTCGTGCCTTCCGTCTGAGTCACCGGAGCTATTCCGACAAGCAGCAACATTGTCGTCTCTTCTGTACGTTGTTCCTTCTTTACAGCATTGCTGAACTTCAGTAACACCCGACAACCACCGCTATTGGAGTAAGCAATTGTCCATATTCGGCCGGTGAAGCTTATCGGAGGTGTTGGTATCCATCGGTGCTGCTTCCGGTGAGTCATATTTGAATTAAAATTTGTGAATGGTGGTGTCTGGAGGATGAAATTGGCCTGCAATGGCGGAATCTGAATCGGAGATCGTGGAGCAGGGGCGGACGGATTGGTTGAGCCGTAAGCTATTTACGGATCAACCAATTCGTGAGGGTTCAGTTGGGTTTTTTTTATTTTATTTTCTGAGTTTTTCCCTGGATTTTTTTGAATTTTTTGCTGGATCTACAATGTTTTTTTTGGTAACATGACTTGCAATGGTTGAGTGTAATTGTTGCATTGGTTTTGGACATAATTGAATATAATTTAAGTTTGTCAATACGTTGAGATATGATAATGCATATGTAAGTGGTATTGTTGGTTTGCTTTCGTGTGCCTTGAACTGAACCAATACAAGTAGTGGATATGGATTGATGTTGGTTTGATTTATTGTGGTTTGAAGTGATGAATGTCATATGGTGGTTATGAGTTGCAATGATGTAGTATCATTTTCAATGCATATTTATGTGGTATTGTTGGTTTGCTTTGGTGTGGCCTGAAGTGAAGTAATACATCTAGTGCTTATGGATTGATGTTGGTATGGTTTAGTGTGGTTTGAAGTGATGAATGCCATCTGTTGGTTATGTACCAATTTTGATTTGCTTTGTAGTGATGAATGAGATGTAATGGTTATAGATCGGTTTGTAGTCATGAATGAGATGTCATGGTTAGGGATTGATGCCTGACATATGTACAAATGATACGCAGAGATCATGGCTAGGACTAGAGGAATGCCTCGGAGAGTGGGTGGCGTTAGTCGAGATAGTGCAGATGATCCTGGGCAGAGGCGTAGGCCTACAGCATCCGTCCGTAGGCAAAGGTTAGAGGAGGTTGCTGTTGAGGATCCTATTCTGGAGGAGTCTCAGGTGGATACGGATATCCCTCCGACACAGGATGATCGGACACAGGATGTTCATGCTGAGGCACAACATGTTGATGCTGAGGCACAAGATGTTGATGGTCAGATTCATTCATTTCCAGGTGGACCAGAGGATTCTTCGTTGTTAACCTCTTATGCAGACCATATTGCCGTTAGAGTCTGAGCCGGAGAGGTACATTTTTATAATTATCATCGGTTATGCATCAATTATTGATAAGATACATGAAAACTGAGTTAGTGTTAATTGCAGGAGCGTCCTGAGCTGAAGTTGGCTTCTCACGGACGAAAAGTGATTAAGTTTGGGAAGCCAGCTGCAGAGATCCAGGGCATAGTGGCTGCATCGGGACTGGCCCCTCTTGTTTCTTGCTGTGTGGACACTGGGGACAGGGGATTGCTATCTGCTTTTGTTGAGAGATGGCACCCTGAAACCAGTAGCTTCCACCTGCCTATGGGGGAGTTGACAATGACCTTGGATGGCGTGGCGTCCATCTTGCATCTTCCAGTTATGAGAGCGTTGCAGTCGTTTGAGGCTATCGACGTAGGAGAGGCCATTAGCATGCTGGTGGATTTGCTACATGTGACAGTTGACGAGGCCACTGCTGAGACGACCCAATGCCATGGGGCATATGTTCGTCTAGCGTGGCTACGAGACTTGTATTATCAGAGGTGTGAAGCCAGGCAGTGGACGATAACTGCGAGGGCTTATTTGCTTCATCTGGTAGGCTGCACGCTGTTTGCTAACAAGAGTGCCACACATATAGGTGTGGTATTTTTGGAAGCTTTCCGCGACATAGATGAGGCTGCCAGATACGCTTGGGGAGCTGGTGCTCTGGTGCACATGTATGAAAACTTGAACTACGCATGTCAGCACCATGGGAAGCATCTGGCAGGCTACATTACATTGTTACAGGTATAGGTGGTTATCAACGATGATGGATTAATTTATATTTTATGTTATGTTATTGATTATGTCTTAATTAATATTTTATTGTCGTATACAGTGCTGGATCTACGAGCATTTCCCTATGTTAGGGAATGTTGTTCCGAGTGATGACTATGAGGAGGCTCAACCACGTGCCTGCCGGTGGAAGATGGCGAAGGCGTTACCTCTGTCAACTGTTGTGCGATTTATGCGAATGTATATACGGCAAGTGCACCGATCGTTTAACAAGTAATAAAGTGTAAGTAAAGTATCGTCTCCACAGGGATTGGAAAGATTCCGTAGTAATTAGAAAGATTATGATTGAAACAAGAACAGAATAATACGCAGAAGTTGTTGAATGATTGTATTGATTAAAAAGGAAAATCAAACAAAACAGTAAATTTAAGTTTGAGAAATTACCAATGAGAAATAAATGTGGTCAGGCACAATCCCTTATAAGTATTACCTCCTTCAATTGACTGATTATTTTATCTTGAAGTTTACATAAGATAAATCTCTCCTATATTCGTAAATCCTAGAACTACTAGAGTCATAACCAGCGATTTAACCCTTTAATTTGATCGAGAACCCTAACCTTCTTGCAATTCTGTCAAACTAAGAATTCAGAGAACAAATCTTATGGGTTCGTGTTATATTTACTCGGAGAATAAGTCTTTTCTATTTTAGTTAATCCCTAATGTCTTAGTGAATTAACCCTTTAAACTGAATTCATAACCTAATGTCTTAGCGAAACTAATCAGTTCAAGCAATTAAAGAACATATTATAACCTCCGCACTCATGCATCCCTATGTCTAGGTGAAGAACAAGTGTTATTCTTAACAAGTCAGATATCATAATTCCAACGTGTCCATTGCAAATTATAACTCTCAATACTTATTCAGAGTGATCAATTCTAAACAAGATTATATATAAGCACAGAAAAGAAGTAAAATAAACATAACATGAGCATTTAATACCAGTCAATTTACAGAGGGAAACTCATAAGTTCATGGCCTTTCCACAATAAGATGATTAGCTGGCCATAGGCTTCAAGAACACCAAAACAGCAGATGAATTCATGATTATGCAGAAATTGGCTTCCAATCTTGATTCCTAGGGTTTCACTGACTAAAGCTCTCTATTCTCTGTGTGTGTATGTGTCTCCGTATCCCTATCAGGCCAGGAAACTCTCCTATATATCGAGTATTTTAATTACAGTGATTGAGCAAAAACCCTCTCCTATTTTCGAAACAGATATCTGTTAATTTAGGAAGGAAAATCATAACCACGCGATCGGCGCGCGATTCCACGCGAGTCGCGTGGACTGGCAGAAAGGATTGGCGCGTGTCGCGTGGATTGTGAAGTGCATCGCGTGAAGTGACAGTGAAGAATTGCTTATTGCTTTGAGTACTGACGCGACCCGCGTGGAATACCAAGTGTGTCACGTGAACAAGCAGAGCTGAAATGGCTTAAACCTGGAAGTTCCCACGCGACTCACTTGGATAACGGCGCCACCCGCGTGATTGCACAGAGAAGAATTCCTTATTTCCTAGGGTTCTGACGCGACTCACGTGGATTCCGCGCTTCCTACTTGATCTTCTCTGGTCTTCCAAGTGGCACGCGTGATTAGTGGCGCGACTCGCGTGATGCTCCAGATCTTGTTATTTGCTTTTAATTCCCTCTTTTTGGCCTGCAAACACTTAAATGATATTAAAATGCTTTTATAATGCAAAATACTAAATATGACTCATTTTTAGAACTATTTCCTAACTATTTAATAAAAATATGACCTAAAACTAATCTATAATTAAGATGTGTTTGCAACACATCAAACAATTCCCAGATTTGAAAGTTGCTGTCCTCAGCAATAGAAAGAATTCTAAGAAATAAGCAAGAATTAACAATTAACACAAACCACAATTCACAATCATAAAATCATCATGAATGTATAATCGATTCAGTTAAATCCTCCATGATGCTTTCATTGTTGTCAAATTAAGAAACTACTTGAGTCTTCCTCACAGATGTGTCTATAATCATTCATTCACTCAAGTGTTTCAGGTTGTAAGGTTGTAATTACCCTCTTTCTCAACATGATCATAGCATTACCATAGGCTTGAAGATATTCTCACTAGTTGCAAGCATGACTTGATCAGAAGGTCTTTTAAGGCTTGTAACGTGGCTTGGCTAAGGGTATGAATTATTTGGGAAAAGTGGTTCAATCAGAGGCTAAGTCTGGTTCCCTAAGTCCAAGCGTATTGTGGTCTTCCAAGCTTCTTGTCTTCTCTGGTTCAAACTGGTACTTTTATTCAGTTTCTTTTATTCTAAACATAAAATAACATAATACTACTTTCTTTTTGATTTTTCAATTTTTCTTATCAAATATTTGTAATCAGAACATACTAGATATTGCAGCTTTTCAATTTTTCAGCTGATACATTCCAGCTTCTTCTTCTCATTCATTAGATTTCTCTTATTGTCTTTCATTCCTTGGTCAGTAATACCTTTCTGTCATGGACTTAGTTCACCTTCTTTAGCCTCCAAAAAGGTTCAGTCATTTGGACATGGCTTGATTTGGGTTACTGAAATGAAAGGCCTAGGCTCAAATTTCAGGTTCAAAGGAAAATTTTTCTTGGGTAAGTCAATTTGGCCCTAGTTTTCAGACAAATCATGCCTTAATCATTTCAAGTCACACCTGCACTTAGAGAAACAAGTCAAGTTCTAGAATATCATAAAGCATGGAGTCTCTCAGAAGAAAATTTACCGAATTTTGGCCCAAAATCTTACAGGTGTTGTAACTCAAGTCATTCTCAATCAACTGCATATCTGGCATCATTTCAACATTCAACATGAGTTTCACATACTATCAATCAAATTCTACTCATGCATTATGCAGTCCATGTCTCTTATTTCATCCAACTTAATTCAGAGAAATCCGTCTATTATTAAGTTCATTCGCTTTTCTTAATCTGAAAAAGTTTTGTGTGCTACTTATTTTTAAGAAAAATTCTGATTATATAAAAAAAAAATTTCAAAGAAGTTCTGTTAGACTTCCTTTGATTCTTGATTGTGATTCTGTTAGACTTCCTTTGATTCTTGATTGTGATTTGCGAAATAATGCGTAACCATTCCCAGATTTATATGTTGCTGTCCCTAGCAACCACAAACATGGTCATAGCGCTTTGGAAAATTTTAAGCATTATTTGGAAAATCGCATTCAATTCACATTTGTCAAAACAGATTTGATTAGAAAAATTATAACCCATAAACTGTACTATATATATAATGCAGTACTATCAAAGTATCAGTAATAGAAATGTAAATGAAATGTAAATGTGCAGAAGATAAAATGTATGTAATGCAGAATAACTAAAAATACAAGTCTAAATACTGAAATAAAACATAAAAGTCCTGATCAATCAGCTCGATCCCTGTCCTCTGCAACCACCTCTGTGTGCTCGGAAACTAATGGCTGGGTAATTGTGGTGTCTGCGTCCGAGGTCTGACCAATGGGGTCAGTGGCTGCAGGAACAGGCTGAGGAGGCTGTGGTGGTGCTGAAGTCTGGTCTCTCTGATCGGTGTGGTCGACGACTGGCTGAGGTGGATGTACTGGAGCTGAAGTCTGGTACTCTGATCGGTGTGGTCGACGACTGGCTGAGGTGGATGTGCTGGAGCTGAAGTCTGGTACTCTGAAGGATGAATGCCCAAATGATGGCATACGGCTCCCCACATGCGTGTCTGTAACTCTAGCTGTGCGCTTTGAAACTCCAGTTGAGTCCTCACGTACTGCTGGAACTCAAGAAAGCTCGGGGAGTCCTCATACAATGGAGTACGTGTGGGTACTGTGGATGGTGGTGGCATAGAAGTCGATGGTGGTGCTGTCTGTGGGATGGGTGAAACTGGTGGTGTAGGGGCTGGCTGATCAGGCTGGGGGTCATCAACCGGAAGGTCCCGAGGAGAAGCAGCGGCAAGTGCCTCAGGTGTGAGCTTTGAAGCTCTGACTACCTGCTCATCTGCTGCAGCATCCATGGCGGTAGTGTAGGTCTTATAGACCATAAGTGGGGCAATCGGGACGTCCATGTCCTCGTCCTCATCAATGGGTACCCCCGCATGCTGACAAAGAAGGAGAATGAGAGAAGAATGTCCAATCCAGGACCTGCTGCTAGCGTCCTGAGTCATCTGCAGGATCCTATCAGATAAGACTGATGAAATGAGAAGGTTACCTGCCCCGCATAGAATGTATAGGAGAATGGAGCGCTCTACGTTCACATCGGTTATGTTTCTCGATGGCATAACCGTGTGGTTTACAAACAGATGCCAAAAAGCTGCATCTCCTACCAACTCAGACTTCTTCAATTTCTCTGGTATGTAGTCAAGGCTGGGCTTGGTCTGCCAAGACGTGTATAAACCTGTGATAGCGCGGCGGATGGTGGTAGCAAGCTCCAGGACGTCATCATTATACATCTTAGTCACTGCGTCCGGCTGCATATGCCAAAATAGCCTGGTGAAGTCGCATGCTGAGTATGGATCGTAATCAGTGTCCAGCAGGCTCTCGATGGTCCTCTCTCCAAAAGGAACTGTGACTCCTCTCACCCAAGAGCTCCTGGTCCGGTAGACGGTATCGTGATCCACGTTGGAGAGGAACTCCTTCAGGATCATGCTGGAGCTAGGCTCTGGGAAGGTCACGAGTCTCTGCCACTGCCTGCGGAGGATGACCTGTCGGATGGGGTTATCCTCAGGGAATGTCTCCCACATAATCTTCCGCTCCCTGATTATTCGCTTAGGAAGGTACCAAGAATCGAACTTCTCTTGGCACTCAATGGTTCGGAAGCGCAGCTCATCAAAATCTGCCACTCGGGCTCTCTTCTTGCTACTCTCCCCGGTAGCTTTCTTCTTCCCTTTTTTCACTGTCTTTGCTTGTTCTACTTGTTTGCCCTGAAAATCAGAAGAATCCAAGCATATATACATTTTAAACAATTGAGAATTCCCAGATTTAGCTCCTTTGATGGAAGTGACTCAATAAGCCACAAGAAACTAAGTGCATCATCATGAATTCAGTTCATAGCATATTTAATTTTTAACATCCTAAGCACACCAATGAGCAATCGAGTACTGATCAACATAATCCATTCCCAGATTTATATTTTGGCTATAGGTGACTTAGGTTGGTTTACAGCATTTTGAATTGGTGTGCTTAGCATATGTCATTCTCATTCTGAGTTCAATAGGTGTATTAACACATATTTTTGGTTTCAGGCAACAAAATTGTCTACTGTTTTGAATAGCCTATGTATACCATAATTCTGATAGTCATGGAGTGAAATAAGTCATAATTCAATGCATGTTATAATTTCAATCATCAACAATTATGGAATCATACGTGTCCAATCATCTATAATGTCTAATTTCAGAATGATATACTTGCGATGCTTACTGTAGTACTAAACTAGTGTGAACCTTTGAGGTGAGCAGATGACAGATCAATAATGGCTATGTTTAGGTTCTTATCACATATATTGTTGTGTTATTTCAATTGCATTTCATTTCAAGCCAACAATTCCCAGATTTACAATCTAATTTCAGAACCTAAGCAAGTATGATAACAAGAATTCAAAGCAGTGTACTGATAAATAATGGATAATTGATTCCCAAATTTATACCATGAATGTCGGCTGACTTAATGAGTTCTTAGTTTAAAACAGATACAATCATGAGTTTCATAAAAAGATAATGGGTTTGATGCAATCATTACTAATCATAGCACACATATCATTCAAGTTTCATTTCAATTTTCATCATGTATGCACCCACATTCCACAATGTATATATGTGCGATATTTCATTTCAATTGAGTTCATTTTGGTGCAAATCTCGTTCAAATTCTCACTTAGGCATTTTATCAAACATGTGGTGTGCATAAAAGTGAATGTGTGTGATATGTATGTTGGAGTCGTGGCAAAACCCAAAAAATTTTTCAAAGAATTCAGACCACAGACAAGGCATAGAAGAAGGGGCAAGTATATATGTGAATTTCGAAAATGTGGCTACCCTAAAAGTGTTCCAGAGTTTAAGCTTACCTTGTCCTTGGCCATTGTTCACTCTTGAATTGGTAAATGCAATGAAGATGATGATGCACGAACAGAACGAATGCAGGAGATATGAGATAGGAGACAATGTGGGTTTTTAAAGAGTGAGGGATATTGAGAGGGAGTTATGGGTTGAGAGGAGTTTAGGGATTTAGAGGGAGTTAAGGAATTGAGGGCGAGATTTGTGGAGAGTGGAAGTGAAGGCGCAATTTTGGGGTTTTATTTAAAAACGGTTTCCGCGCAGTCACGCGACCCGCGCCAATAATGAAGTGGGTCGCGCCATGCTCCAGTGTGGATCTGACCATTTAGAGTGGGTCGCGCGAATGTCACGCGACGCGCGTGAGATCAGGCAATTTAGTTCTGGACTTTCACGCGGGTCACGTCATATTCCACGCAGATCGCGTGGATTGCCCTGGTTTGTCTGTTGATTTTCTATATGTGACGCGAGTCGCGTCGTTTACCACGTGGGTCGCGTGAAATAGTGCTTTTAGGCACTGCCCTCTGGCGTGAGTGGCGTGGTATCCACGCAAGTCGCGTGGGTTTATGCAGACAGTAAATGCTCTTAGTAGCAGATGACGCGACTCACTTGGTTTCCACGTGAGTCGCGTGGAAAGACAGTATGTATGGCGCGATGTGCGCGGGTTTCCACGCGAGTCGCGTGACTTCCTTTGCCTGAGTTCCTTTAGTTTTTCTCCTACTCTTTAATTTTCTAACCTAATAACTAAAATTACTTAACTACTCCTAAATGAAATAGTTAAAAAGACTATTACTTATTTAAACAAAATTTGAATGATCATGGTGCATGAACTTAAACTTGCATGAATAAATTGCAGAAATTTAAATCTACTGCTATCAACTGAATTTAAAGATTATATACATGAATCTTTGCTTTGTTTAATGTCTGTAGCTAGACACTTACGGCAGTTCATTCAGCGTTAGATTGGAGTGGTACAGAACTTGAATTTCTGTCCACTTTACCTCCAAAGTAATGTTTCAGCCTATAACCATTTACCTTAAATACCTTATCACTATCCAAGGCTGAAATTGCTACTGTGCCATAAGGAAAAACTTCTCTTACCAGAAATGGTCCAGACCATCTTGACTTCAATTTACTCGGAAAAAGTTTCAGTCTGGAGTTATAGAGTAGCACTTGTTGGCCCGGAACAAATTCCTTATGTCTGATGTGTTTGTCATGCCACTTTTTCGTCTTTTCTTTGTAAATACGGGCATTCTCATAAGCCTTCAACCTGAATTCATCTAATTCATTTAACTGTAACAACCGCTTCTCATTAGCTTTGGTTAGTTCAAAATTTAAAAATTTAGTTGCCCACAAAGCTTTATGTTCAAGTTCAAGTGGTAGATGACAAGACTTACCATAGAGAAGTTGAAAAGGAGACATACCAATTGGAGTCTTGAATGCAGTTCTATACGCCCACAAGGCATCATCCAACTTCTTGGACCAGTCCTTTCTTGATGTTCCAACGGTTTTCTCTAGAATTCTCTTCAGTTCTCGGTTGGAAATCTCGACTTGACCACTAGTTTGAGGGTGGTATGGGGTTGCTACCTTGTGTTTCACTCCATATTTAACTAACAAGCTTTCAAGGTGCTTGTTGCAGAAATGAGTTCCACCATCACTTATTATCGCTCTTGGTACACCAAATCTTGTAAAAATATACTTTCTTAGAAAGTTTATCACCACCTTAGCATCATTTGTGGGTAGTGCAGTTGCTTCAACCCATTTAGACACATAGTCCACAGCAACTAGGATATATTGGTTACCAAATGATTTAGGAAATGGTCCCATGAAGTCAATACCCCATACATCAAATAATTCTACTTCTTGTATGTTGTTTAAGGGCATCTCATCTCTGCGAGACACATTCCCGGTTCGTTGACAGCTATAGCATTGCTGCACAAAGTCCTTTGCATCCTTAAATATGGTTGGCCAATAATAGCCACATTGTAAGATCTTTTGTGCCGTTCGGTTAACACCAAAATGTCCTCCGTAGTTGGATGAATGACAGTGCCACAGAATATCCGGCACTTCACTTTCAGATACACACCTACGGATAATATTGTCAGCACAATTAAAGTATAAATAAGGATTATCCCAAAAATACCTCTTAGAATCATTCAGAAACTTCTTCCTCTGCTGCCAAGTGAATGTTTCAGGGATGACTTTAGCAGCTTTGTAGTTTGCCATTTCAGCAAACCATGGAGTAACTTTAACAGCAAATATTTGTTCATCAGGGAAGACTTCATTTATCTCCACTTCCGGTCCATCTTGCAGTTCCTTATGCTGAATTCTAGATAGGTGATCAGCAACCTTGTTTTCTACTCCAGCTTTATGTCTAATTTCCAGATCAAATTCCTGCAAGAGTAACATCCATCGCAACAAACGAGGCTTTGCATCTTGTTTATGCAGTAAAAATTTAAGAGCTGCATGGTCAGTATAAATAATCACTTTAGACCCTACTAAATAAGATCTAAACTTATCTAAAGCATAAACCACAGCTAGCATTTCTTTTTCAGTAGTCGCATAATTAATTTGTGCTTCATTAAGAACTTTACTAGCATAGTAAATGACATGCAATTTCTTTTCTTTTCTTTGTCCTAAAACAGCACCTACTGCATAATCACTAGCATCACACATTAGTTCAAAAGGTAAACCCCAATCCGGAGCTGTTATAACTGGTGCAGTGGTAAGCTTTTGTTTTAAAATGTTGAATGCACTAAGACATGCATCATTAAACACAAAATCTGCATCTTTCTCCAGCAATTGGCTTAGCGGTTTTGCAATTTTTGAGAAGTCCTTGATGAACCGACGATAAAATCCTGCATGACCAAGAAAACTACGAACACCATTCACGTTAATAGGGGGAGGTAATTTCTCAATAAGTAAGAGTTTAGCTCTATCTACCTCTAGTCCCATTTCAGATATTTTGTGTCCAAGGACTATACCTTCTCTAACCATAAAATGGCATTTTTCCCAATTTAAGACTAAATTAGTTTCTTGGCATCTTTTTAACACTTTAGCTAAATTAGTCAAACATGAGTCAAAACAAGGCCCAAAAACAGAGAAATCATCCATAAATACCTCTAGGCTTCTTTCTACCATGTCTGAAAAAATAGAAAGCATGCACCTTTAGAAAGTTGCGGGTGCATTGCACAACCCGAATGGCATCCTTCGATATGCGAATACTCCGAATGGGCAGGTGAATGTGGTCTTTTCTTGATCTTCCGGTGCAACTGGAATTTGGTTATATCCAGAATAACCGTCAAGGAAACAGTAATAGTCATGACCGGCTAGACGTTCGAGCATTTGGTCCATGAATGGAAGTGGAAAGTGGTCTTTGCGAGTTGCATCATTAAGCCTTCGGTAATCTACACACATTCTCCAGCCCGTGATTGTCCTTGATGGGATTAATTCATTCTTTTCGTTTTGTATCACGGTCATTCCACGTTTTTTTGGAACAACTTGGACTGGACTTACCCATGGTGTATCAGAAATCGGATAAATCATATCTGCATCCAAAAGCTTAACAACCTCCTTTCTTACCACTTCTTTCATTACAGGGTTAAGCCTTCTTTGAGGTTGTCTCACCGGTTTCACGTCAGTGTCCATTAAAATTTTATGAGTACAAAAGGAAGGGTTTATACCTTTAAGGTCTGAAATAGACCAACCAATAGCAGACTTGTGTTCCTTAAGCACTTTAATCAATTTGACTTCTTCATGCCAATCCAGCCCTTTGTTAATTATTACTGGATAAGTTTCATAATCTCCAAGAAAGACATACTTCAAATGTTCCGGCAACTCTTTAAGCTCAACTTTGGGTGCACCGGATGGAAGATCGTCTTCTTTCAATTCCAGCTCTTCAACCTCATGTTCTGCTGATTTCTCTGCATTATTGGAATCGGTTGTTGCAGCTTTTTCTTCCACTTCATAAGTTGTTTCAAGGTTATCTTCAGCATAATTTTCTGCATAATTTTCTGCAGCTGTAGGTTCAAAATCCTGCAGCTGTCCTTGTGCTGCTGCTGATAATTTTTCTGTTTGTGCCTCTTGGATATTGTTGGCTGCATCTTGTGATATATTTTCCTTATCAATTGCTGCAGCACTTGATTCAAAACCTGCACAAATTACGTTATCCAATACATCTATACGAAAACAGTCATGTTCATCATTAGGATGTTTCATTGCATCAAACACACTAAAAACTACAGACTCATTATCCAATCTTAGCTCTAATTTACCCCGCTCAACATCTATCAAGGCCCTAGCAGTAGCTAGGAAAGACCTTCCTAGAAGTAGGGGAATTTCACTTTCCCCTTCCATATCAAGCACAATGAAATCTGCAGGAAATATAAACTTATCTACCTTTACTAGAACATCTTCTATTACACCGGAGGGTGTCCTTAATGACCTATCCGCTAATTGCAGAGATACTCTAGTTGATTTAAGTTCAGTTATACCTAGAGACTTACACATAGATAATGGCATCAGATTTATACTAGCCCCTAAGTCACATAATGCTCTACCTACATCAATATTACCAATAGCTATAGGAATATTAAAACTCCCTGGATCCCTCAATTTAGGAGGAAGCTTTCTTTGAATGATTGCGCTACACTCCTCCGTGAGTGCTATTGTTTCACATTCCTTCAGCTTTTTCTTGTTGGATAGGAGTTCCTTCATGAATTTGGCGTAATTAGGCATGTTAGCTAACGCCTCTGCGAATGGTATGTTGATATGCAACTTCTTGAACATCTCCAAAAATCTTAAAAACTGTCGCTTTTGTTCTTGTTGCTTGGTCAATATTGGATATGGAGGTTTTTCAAAACGCGAAAAATCCCACTTCTTTGGTGGAGGCATAGGATCTTTCTCCTCCAATTTTTCTGCAACTTTTTCCTTGTCTTTTTCAGTTGTTGCAGAATTTTGCTCCACCTCTTGAATACTTGATTCATGCTTCTCCGGAGTGACTAATACTTTACCACTTCTGGTTGTGATGGCTTTAGCATGTTCTCTTGGGTTCACAACCGTATCACTTGGAAATTGTCCTTGTGACCTCTCAGCCATTTGTTTTGCAAGTTGGCCAATTTGATTCTCCAAGTTTCTGATAGAAGCATCTTGATTGGTCCGGTGGGCCCTTGTTTCAGCAATAAACTCTGTGGTGGTCTTAGTTAGCTGCATCACCACTTTTTCCAGCTCAGAAGGTTCTTTATTAGGAATGGGAGGAGGCTGCAAATAGTTGTTGGACTTGTAATCCAAACCACCTCCTTGAAATCTTCTTTGATAGTTACTTCCAGCTGTATAATTATTGTTCCTTTGGTATGGTTGCTGCTGGTATGGTTGTTGTTGCTGCCTTTGATCATTCCAAACACCATTTACCTGCACAGGGTCAGCACCAACTAAAATAGGACAAGTGTTAGATTCATGCTCACCTTGGCAATACTCACACACAATATACGGTTTGCTTGTGCCCACTTGTGCTGCAGAAACTTGCAATCGGTCCATCTTCTCATTTAATTTGGCCAATTGCTGTGCTAAAATCTTTTGCTCTGCAAGCATTGCATCATTAGTATTTAACTGAATAGGCTCCCTCTTTGGCTGATTTGTATGGCTTTCATTCTCAGTTCTTGCCAAAGATTTGATTAACTCATATGTTTGTGCGGCGGTTTTGGATCTTATAGTGCCACCGGCTGCAACGTTTACCATCATTCTTGTCTCAAGAGTCATGCCATTGAAAAATATTCTGACCTGTTTACCTACAGGCATATCATATTGAGGGCATCTCCTTACCAACGCCTGGAATCTCTTTCATGCAGTGCATAGAGTTTCTCTTCCACTTTGCATGAAGTTGGTGATCTCGTTCACCAATCTATTGTACTTATCCATAGAGAAATACTCTGCAAAGAATCTTGAAACCAAGTCGTCCCAAGTTGCTATACTGTTAGATGTCTGACAATTCAGCCATCTCAAAGCATTATCTTTCACAGCGAACGGGAATAAACTTAGCCTCACAGCATCATCGGAAACTCCTTGATGTCTAATAGTATCACAGATTCTAAGGAACCTGTCTATGAAGTCATGAGGGTCTTCCGAATCATCTCCTCCAAACTGACTACGCTCCACCAATGATATCAATGAAGGGTTTATATCAAAATGATTGGCTTGGATTGGTGGCCTCACAATAGTAGAGTTTGGTCTTGTGAACATAGGAGCCAGAATATCCTCCATAAGTTCATCTTCAGGCCGTAGCCTTGGTGGGGGCTGATTGTGTAGTTCTTCAGCCATCTCTTCCGACTCGAATTCTGGAAGTGAATCAAAGTCGAACAGTTCCGCTTCTCTTCTTCTTTGTCTAGCTAGCCTCCTTCGGAGTGTTCTCTCAATTTCAGGATCAAATTTTAATTCTTCAGAGCTAGCTGAACTTCGCATAAAAACTAAGAGAAGTGGTTAGTAGCAAAAGTTCAATCACAAAATTTTACAACTACTGAAATATCTGTTACCAATCCCCGGCAACGGCGCCAAAAACTTGTTGTGCGATTTATGCGAATGTATATACGGCAAGTGCACCGATCGTTTAACAAGTAATAAAGTGTAAGTAAAGTATCGTCTCCACAGGGATTGGAAAGATTCCGTAGTAATTAGAAAGATTATGATTGAAACAAGAACAAAATAATACGCAGAAGTTGTTGAATGATTGTATTGATTAAAAAGGAAAATCAAACAAAACAGTAAATTTAAGTTTGAGAAATTACCAATGAGAAATAAATGTGGTCAGGCACAATCCCTTATAAGTATTACCTCCTTCAATTGACTGATTATTTTATCTTGAAGTTTACATAAGATAAATCTCTCCTATATTCGTAAATCCTAGAACTACTAGAGTCATAACCAGCGATTTAACCCTTTAATTTGATCGAGAACCCTAACCTTCTTGCGATTCTGTCAAACTAAGAATTCAGAGAACAAATCTTATGGGTTCGTGTTATGTTTACTCGGAGAATAAGTCTTTTCTATTTTAGTTAATCCCTAATGTCTTAGT
This sequence comes from Glycine tomentella, assembly GCA_007407185.1. NCBI lineage: Eukaryota > Viridiplantae > Streptophyta > Magnoliopsida > Fabales > Fabaceae > Glycine > Glycine tomentella. Next base: position 660,162 of record PYAF01000434.1, read on the forward strand.
GAATTAACCCTTTAAACTGAATTCATAACCTAATGTCTTAGCGAAACTAATCAGTTCAAGCAATTAAAGAACATATTATAACCTCCGCACTCATGCATCCCTATGTCTAGGTGAAGAACAAGTGTTATTCTTAACAAGTCAGATATCATAATTCCAACGTGTCCATTGCAAATTATAACTCTCAATACTTATTCAGAGTGATCAATTCTAAACAAGATTATATATAAGCACAGAAAAGAAGTAAAATAAACATAACATGAGCATTTAATACCAGTCAATTTACAGAGGGAAACTCATAAGTTCATGGCCTTTCCACAATAAGATGATTAGCTGGCCATAGGCTTCAAGAACACCAAAACATCAGATGAATTCATGATTATGCAAAAATTGGCTTCCAATCTTGATTCCTAGGGTTTCACTGACTAAAGCTCTCTATTCTCTGTGTGTGTATGTGTCTCCGTATCCCTATCAGGCCAGGAAACTCTCCTATATATCGAGTATTTTAATTACAGTAATTGAGCAAAAACCCTCTCCTATTTTCGAAACAGATATCTGTTAATTCAGGAAGGAAAATCATAACCACGCGACCGGCGCGCGATTCCACGCGAGTCGCGTGGACTGGCAGAAAGGATTGGCGCGTGTCGCGTGGATTGTGAAGTGCATCGCGTGAAGTGACAGTGAAGAATTGCTTATTGCTTTGAGTACTGACGCGACCCGCGTGGAATACCAAGTGTGTCGCGTGAACAAGCAGAGCTGAAATGGCTTAAACCTGGAAGTTCCCACGCGACTCACTTGGATAACGGCGCCACCCGCGTGATTGCACAGAGAAGAATTCCTTATTTCCTAGGGTTCTGACGCGACTCGCGTGGATTCCGCGCTTCCTACTTGATCTTCTCTGGTCTTCCAAGTGGCACGCGTGATTAGTGGCGCGACTCGCGTGATGCTCCAGATCTTGTTATTTGCTTTTAATTCCCTCTTTTTGGCTTGCAAACACTTAAATGATATTAAAATGCTTTTATAATGCAAAATACTAAATATGACTAATTTTTAGAACTATTTCCTAACTATTTAATAAAAATATGACCTAAAACTAATCTATAATTAAGATGTGTTTGCAACACATCATCAACCTATCGACTGCGCATAGATAGGTTGACTTCTGCTAATGTTTCCTGGACTCCGTATGAAGACCACCGTTTGCACAGAGACTTTGAGACCATATCTTTGTACTCTGGGGCCATCCGTTGGGGTACACATATTGTCAGATATTGTCCAGACCGGGTCCTGAGGCAGTTTGGATATGTACAGCACATTCCAAAGGTGCCTACCCGTGACATGCCTTCCTTACCAGATGTGGATGACAGATGGATGCACTTCAGTGATTACATCGTTGCGACAGGGGACGTGGTTGATCATTCCGGTCAACATGTTGATGGCTATATGCAGTGGTTTTACCATCTGTCACATCCAGTCATGAGTCCAGCACAGTATGAAGCTGCTCGTGCACGTTTTTGTTCTGAGCCCACTACTACACCAGTACCTGTGCCTCCCCCAGTACTTGTGCCTCCCATTGTGCATCAGCCTATTGACGATGGTGCAGCAGGCTTAGAGTCTAACATTTCTTCCACGGGGCATACCCATGCACATGCAGCGGTACTATATTAAACCTTGTAATGTAAATGCAATAAGGAACCCCGTATAACGATATACTAGCATGTAATTAATAATAAGTGTGCTTATTTCAGGTTGCTTGCGAACGCATCGCAGAGGGGTTGCAACATATGGTTGATTCTGAGATGGTCATAGAGGGCACTGATGCATACTCTATGGTGGAGCAACTGCTGCGTATTGCT
>PYAF01000434.1:684405-709369 GCA_007407185.1 Glycine tomentella
AGGCCTAAGTTAAATTTTATATCAAACACATTCTTTAATATAATTTAATAATTTCTATTTTATTCTTCTAATTTTTTGAATTGTTAATTGTTATTTAAAATTTTGTAACTAAACAATTTTAACATTTCACTTGATGATAATTCATTCAATAGCTGATCACAAATTTAATCTGGAAAACTAATTTTGAAAATTTTCTTTTTACAATGACAATATTCTATAATATTAAATAATTTTAAAAGAAACAATTTTAAATATAATTCAATATATGTAATAGGACTTTGATTTATTTTGTCAGTAACACATTTTAAAGACATCCTTTCAAAATAAAATTAAAGATATAATATTTTATAAAAAACAAGAAGACATAATTTTAGCTGAATGTGTGATGTCATTACTATCGTTTTTATCAAAATGTTTTTTTATCAATTATATTCAATTATATTGTCGTAATTCAAAATAAATGCAATCTACTTTTTCCTATTAATTATAAGAAACAAGAAGACAATATTGTGCCATTCGTGCCACACCTACAACTCATTCGGTTGGACGTGTAAGCCCAAAGGGGATTTGTGTTGGTTCATGTGCATCGTTGGCCCCTCAACAAAAGAGAAAACTTACATAAGTGACTCACAAATTATTAAAATAATAAAAATAAATACAGCTGCGGTTATGTACAAGTTATTAAAATATATATATATATATATATATTTCTAATAGTTAAGTTATGTTGCACAAAAGTAATTAAAAAATAGTTAAAAATTAAAAAGTAACTTGATATATAGTTAGTTATTAAAAAATTAATCTATTAAATTAAAATTGTTTAGTAAATCTAGGTGTTGAAATAACTTAATTTTGGAAGTGTAAAATGAAAATGAAATAATAATATTATAATTTATTAAAAAAATTAACAAAAGAAAAAATAAATATATCAATGATAAAAATAAAAGAGAATATAAAAATTAGAAATAATCATTTTAATAAACATTATTTTAAATAATATTTTAAAAATAATAAAATTATTAAAAAATATTATTTAACGAACAATCAAATAAATTTTTCAACTAATAAAAAAAAAGTTAAAACTAACAAAAATCACATACCAAACATAGTCTAATTATAACTTTCCTGTCACGAAAGAAAAAACAAAACTGTTAAGTATAACTTATCGGGAGGTAACATAAAGGATCAAATTAGGTAAAATACATTATTCTTTCATTTATATGCTTCTTGACGATGATTTTTGCCTTTTCTATTATATGTTTTTCTTTATACTTTTTTTATTACATCTAAAAATATAATTATTAAAAAATTATATATTTTTAAATCATAAATCATTTTTAACTACTAATAAATATTGAAGAATGTATTCTAAAAAAACATTGAAATATAATCAACTTCATAAAAAAATATTATATAAGAAATATAGTTATAACAAAAATATGCTATTTTTACATTCTGTTAAATGAAAAAAAATAGTATAAGTACGTAGAATATATATATATATATATATATATATATATATATATATATATATATATAAGTCTCCTGTTATAAAAAAATATTATAAGTTGAAGATATAAAACAAAAGTTAGATTATTTTTTTTCAAAATGAGAAATGATAATATAGTAGTAGTAAAAAGAAAAATAAAAGAATTTTTTTAAAACATTTCTTTGAAAGACTAGCGGCGGAATTAAGATCATATATCCTTGCAAAAATTGAAACTTTCAATCAATCAAGATTTATCCTTCACTTCAAACAATTGCAGAAAATATTTCAATTGATCTTGAAAGAGATTAACCACAAGATAAGTAAGACTAAGATAGCAAGATTAAGAATCAAGAGAACACCAAATCTATACTGGTTCACCCCTCAAAAGAGAAGCTACATTCAGTGTCTTCTAACCAAACATTGGCTAGAGTTCCACCAAATCAAAATCTGTTCTTTATAAGCTTTTACAACTTATCACCTTTATCAACCCTAGATAAAGAAACTGAAATATAACATCCTATTAGACTTCTAATGATCAAGAAACAGAGAACACTACTCTGTTCTTTCCTGCAGAGAACACTACTATCGAAAAAGCTCTAAAGAACCTCTTTGATCTTAGAAATTACAAGAATTAAAAGTAACCAATCAATTCATAGTAAGAGTTCAAGAGAAATATAACCTTATGATCCTCAGAAGATGAGGAATGAATTTTACCAAACAAACTCAGGTTGAATGAATGCTATTGTTGAAAACAGCTCTCTTGGAAAGCTCTTGATAAATCTTGTTCAAAACAGCATGATCAATGATGCATGGATTCTGTGTTTTGAAGCAAGATGTAGAAATTTTTTTCTTAGTATTTGAAAGCTTTGGGAGTGAATGAAAATTCACAAAAGTCAATTCTCAAATTCTTAAGTTCTGTCAAGATATCTTTTTAAAGCATAGACCCAATAGCCTTTTATATAAAACATAATTAATTGCATGTAATCTATTAAATTGACCATGTAATCAATTATTTTAACTAATGTAATCAATTAATGTCCAAAATAATCGATTAAAGTGTTCCTGGTACAATCTGGAAAAGATTTAAGAACAATGTAATCAATTAAATCGTTGTGTAATCGATTAAAGCAATCATACTAGTTCTAGATATAAGTTTCTGTAATCGATTACGAGTGAGTGATAATCAATTAAAGCGGTCAGACATGTTTTGAGGTTTTGTACTGTGTAATCGATTATCATTTGCTTGTAATCGATTACTATGTTTCTCCATAACTTGAGTAATAGATTACCAATGCTGGTAATCGATTAAATCAGTGCAATATTAGTTTTTCCAAAATCTTTACCATTAGAAATTTCTTTGTATATGCAAGCATGAAACCTTTTATGCTTTTATCAAATCATGTATGCATGTTTATGATTATGTTTATACAATGTAATGATTATAAGATAAGCCTCTAAAACAACTTAACAAATTACAAATGCTTTCAATTGAATGACATGTAAAAAGCTAAAATCCTTTAAGCAAAGAGCTTCATCCTTGTCTTGATCTTCTTTCCAACTCCCCCTATATCCAACAAGTTTTTGCATTGGTAAAAGTACAAGGATCATGTTTTGTGTGATGTTGTGCCTATGGAGGCTGACCATATTTTGCTTGGAAGGCCTTGGCAATTTGATAAGCATGCTATTCATAATGGTTTTACTAACAAGCTTTTTTTTCCTCATGATTCTTGAAAAATAACACATGTACTACTTTCTCCTAAAGAGATGTTCCAAGATCAAGTTGCTTTGAAAATAAAAAGAGAATAAGAAAAACATATATTTCTAAAGCTAAAAATGAAGAGCATGATAAAAACCTAACTTTTGGGCTTGAGAGAAGGATGAAAAACTTATTTCCTAAGGAGAGTGATATCAAGAGGGCATGTTTGGAAAAATAATAAATGTACATTTGCATGTATAAGGACTTGTATTTGAATTTTAACTCTAACCCTCTTCCTAGTGTTGTTGATTCTCTCTTGCAGGAATTTGGAGATTTGTTTCCAAAGAGTGTCCCACCGGTTACTTCCCTTAAGGGGGATTGAACACCAAATGGATTTTGTGCTACGGTTCTCTTTGCCCAATAGACTCGCCTATCAGTCCAACCTCAAGAGACACAAGAGATATAAAAACAAGTTGAGGAGTTGCTGCAAAAATGTTGGGTAAGAGAAATTTTGAGTCCTTGTGCTGCCTCGGTAATCCTTGTTCCTAAAAAGGAATGCACTTGGCGAGTGTGTATTGATTGTAGAGTTGTTAATAATATAACTGTTAAATATAGACACCTCATTCTCCGTTTGGATGATTTGCTTGATGGATTGTAAGGTGCATGCTATTTTTCTAAGGTTGATTTAAAAGGTGGGTACCATCAAATTCGCATAAGGGAAGAGGATGAGTGGAAAACAACTTTCAAAACAAAGTATGGTTTGTATGAATAGTTGATGATGATTTTTGGGCTTGCAAATGCTCCTTGTACTTTTATGAAACTCATGAATAATGTTTTAAGGGAGTTTTTGGGAAATTTGCAGTTGTGTACTTTGATGACGTATTGATCTATAGCATGACATTAGAAAAGCATATTGAACACCTTAGGGTTGTATGCATGTGCTTAGAAATTAAAAGTTGTATGCTAATCTAGAAAAATGTGTATTTTGTACTGATCATGTAGTTTTCCTTGGCTTTGTGGCAAGTTCCAAAAAAGTCTAAGTGGATGAAGAAAAGACAAAAGCTATTAGAGAGTAGCCTACCCCAAAATCCGTGAGTGAAGTGAGAAGTTTTCATGGATTGGCTAGTTTCTATAGGCGGTTTGTGGAAGATTTTAGCACCCTAGCCGCGCCTTTGAATGAAGTGGTTAAAAAAATGACTTTTAAGTGGGGAAGGCCCAAGAAATGAGTTTTAATGCCCTAAAAGAAAAGTTAACCCATGCACCTATACTTGCCTTGCCCTATTTTTCCAAATCTTTTGAGCTTGAATGTGATGCATCAAATGTGGGTGTTGGGGTTGTTTTGTTACAAGGGGGTCATCCTATTGCATACTTTAGTGAAAAGTTGCATGATGCTTTTTTGAATTACTCCACTTATGATAAGGAATTGTATGTACTTATAAGGGCTCTTCATACTTGTGATATCCCTAAGTCCCAACGCGTTTGACGTGAGTTTGGGCGTGTATAGCGCGAGCCGGAGGCCGTTGGAGCTGAATTATGCAGAAAACACTCTGCAGAAGTGTTTCTGCATAATCTGGCGTGGCCAGCGCCAGGTCTGGCGCGGATGGCGTCGTGGCCAAAAGTGTGGCGCTCTTGGCGCCAAGGTCTCTGCTAGTGGGCGCTGGTGGCGCGGGAGCGGCGCTCCGGGCGCCATGGTTTCTGGTGGTTGGCGCTCTGGGCGCCAGGTCGGCGCTGGTGGCGCCGGAACCACCCTGAAATTCCCAACTAGTGCGGTTGGCGCTGTGGGTGGCGCCAGATGTTCTGGATGTTGGCGCTTGAGGCGCGGGAGCTGGCGCCGGTGGCGCGGGACTCTCTGGAGGTTGGCGCCCTTGGCACGGGAGCTGGCGCTCTTGGCGCCAGAGGTTCTGGAGGCTGGCGCTCTTGGCGCGGGGCTGGCGCTGGAGGCGCCGTGGACTTTTGCCGCTGGCGCGATCAGCGCCAGGTGTGGCACGATCCGCATGGCAGCTCGGGCAGGTCCACTATATATACCTTATTTCACGATTTCTGAAGCCCCAACCTTCCTTTCTTCTTCCTCTGACCTTCTACCTCCATTGTTGAGTGTCCAAGCTTAGTTCCTTCACCATATCTCACCAAAAACACTTCCTTAAGCTTGTTTCGTGATGGAAATCACCTCTAGAGCTTGAATCCATCCTCCTTTCACCTTGAAAATCCCTAAATCAAAGGATCCCTTTCTCAAGGGAAGTTCGTGGAACTTGAGCTCGACGAGGAACGATGACGATTCGTGAGTACCCAAGCTAGGGGAAGTCGTCCATGAGTCTTCCTTGCATCATTTGAGGTAAGAAACACAAGATTTACCTCTTGATTCATGAGTTGGGGTTTTGGGTGAATAGTGACCCACTTTTGATAGAGCTTGTTTTAGCTTTGGGTCATGTTGAAGCATGGCTTAGAATGTTGTGAGGATGTAGGATTAGCTCTCATATGTGAGTTTGGTGAATGTTGAATTCTTGGCTCTTTGTAATGCATGTTATTATTGTTGGGCTGAGTTGCTTGGCCACTTGTGAACATGCTAGAGCCTTGAATGGTGGTTTAGATGGCCTTGTGAGGCTATTGACTTGATGGCTTGTGAATGCCAAGTCTTGTTGAACCATAGGGTAGATGACTTGTGGTTTTGGAAAGGATTGTGAGTCCTTACATGCTTGAGCGATTGTGAACTGTAATGCTTGTGCCTTGTACGGCTTGATTGATGGTTGATACATGTTGTATGTGCCTTGATAGGGCGTGACACCGAGGGTGTCAGTGGCGTGGGCCATAGAGCACGGGGAGAACTGCAGAGCTCAACTTTGCCAAGTAAGTTCTGGACCCTTGGGGATGTTTCCCACTTGTGTGTGTGCTCTACCATACTCCGAGGGAGTAGTGGTTTCATTCATGATTCATGCATTGTTTGGATGTTGCATGCTCATATTTATACATGCTTGTATCTGTGCTTGAGATTGTAGTAAGCCTGTTATTAGATCTTCTGGCCAGTGAAGATAGATATGGACCTCCCTAGGAGAAGAGCGCGCCTCCTAGTTTGGTTTGCGCGTAGTTGACATAAGGTCCCGGGATGCGGAGATTCCCTAAGACCAAGAGCTAGTGTTCCCGTCGCGGTTGAAGCCTAGGCTCGGAGGTACCATATACGTGCGTTCATGCGAAGGGGTAGCACCCAATGGGATGACACGGGTGTGAATTCCGGCTTCACACTGAGGACGGTGTTGGACTCGGTCCACCATACATAGAGCTAGATAGCTTGTTATGTATATTGTTATGAGAGGCCGGGATGGCCCAGATGGTTGTGATATCCTGATGACTTGTGTCATGATGAGTGAGCCAGGGTGGAAGAGATGCCTCCAAGGACCCTGAGCTTACTGAGATGTTTATCTCACCCCGTGTGGGGTTATTGTTTTTCAGGTGATGCTTCTAGCAGAGGGGAGCAGTCTCAGGGCGGGAGGCCCCAGTAGAGACTTTACCTGCTTGGCCTCGGGCAGCAGAGGATAGCTTGGAGCTCGGCTCAGCTATGTTGGTGTTTTGTATGCTTGGAGCTCGGCTCAACATCTTGTTTTTATTTGTATATGTACCCCTGTAGAGGGAAGACATGTGATGTACATGTAGTTGCTTTGTATACCTCTGTTTGTATATGTATGCCCTCGTGTGAGGAAGGATCCGTGGGATCAGAAAGAGCTCGGACGCTTATCTTGTATTTGCACCTTGGGTGCCAGTTGATGTATATATATCTGGTTTTCGTTCTGTTATGTTACTCCTGTCTATATCTTTGAGATATCTGTGTTATCTGCCTATGGTTGGTTTGTATGATCTGGTTAAGCAGGGGCTTGGTTTATGCTTTTTGTGGGTTGTGACTCCATACATAATGTTATCAAGAAATATGGTTTGGTTTTATGCTTCCGCAAGATAAACTTTTTTTATTAAAGGTTTTAATTAACTTGTTTAAGTGCTAATCTGATGATATAATGATAATACACCAGGTATACACTGGGTGTTACAATACTTGACAACATTGCCTTTTGCCTAAATAGTTTATCATCCATAGTGATCATGAATCACTCAAATATTTGAAAGGCAAGGTAAGCTCAATAAAAGTCATGCTAAATGAGTTGAATTTATTGAACAATTTCCTAATTTCATTAAACACAAGCAAGGAAAAGTGAATATTATGGTTAATACTCTTTCTAGGAGATATACTTTGCATGACATGCTTGAAACAAAGTTGTTTGGTTTTGAACACATTAAGAAGTTGTATGTGCATGATGATGATTTTTCCAAGATATATATTGCATGTGAAAAGGGAGCGCATGGTGGGTATTTTATGCATGAAGAGTTTCTTTTAAAAGAAAAATATTTGTATGTGCCTAAATGTTCTTTACGTGAACTCATTTTGAGAGAAACACATGAGGGGGGACTGATGGGTAATTTTGGGATACAAAAGACTTGGGATATGTTGTGATTTCCTCCCAAGTTTTTGGATCCAAACCATACTTAACAGAAGGATGTTGTTTATCTTGGCCCTCATTGTCAGCATAGGTGTATTTAATTGTTAGGAAAGACTTAAATTGCCTCCATCTAGTGGCCACCAATGACGTCACCTTCTTCTTGGCATTCGATGCTTTTGAAATATCAAATTTCACTGCATTAGAATATGATAAGTAACGATTAGTGAATGATGACATTTTCAACTTAAAGCAAAGAAAATCGAAAACATAGATAGTTATGTCGCATACCAAAATGTCATCCCATATTAGGTTCTTTAGAGATTCTGGTACATTTTTTCAATTGCCATGGACAATAGGAATTTTTTTCTCGAGCTACAACCCCCAGATAGCTGTGGAACTTCTCTTTGTGTGTGCCTGATCTTCTCCAGTCTCAAGATTGACGTGAACCATTGGCCTAGGCTGATTCAAGTTTCTTACAGTCAATCTTCTTAGCCTTAATCCTCTTAAACATCGATCCAAAGGATCATCTGTATGCGGAGGGGAACTTGGGGGTGTTCCCATGACTCTGTGCAAATAAAACAAATTCGTTAAAGTACATCAATTACAAATTCCATAAAGGTATAAATTGTAAATATCGACGTAACGAATATTGATTGCATTTCGTATTATATATGAAATACATTACTTTCATATTACACAGTTACGTATGAATGTTCTCTCATAAACCTTCATTATGAACATTACAATTTGCATGTTCATCATCCATCAGATGTTCTTCAATTATGGAAGGCATTCATGTGGAGAAAATAGGTAACTCATATATATCAAGTGTAGGTTCATCATTTTGTCTCACTATACTAGTTGTTCTTCCTTGAAGAACCACAAAAAATCTTGATTCACCACGGACCTTTGACGTAAAACACCTATTTGGTTTGTTCTGCCATGATGAAAGGCTCCTCCTTGTAACCCACCTTATCAAGATCTTAATGCACATCGGTATTTCCATTAACCCATTTACACTTAAAAATAGGCACTCTTAATTCACTATAATCAAGCTCCCAGATTTCTTCAATCACACCAAAGTAAGACATCAACGCTCGAATCAGATTGTTATCTGATGCACTACAAAAGTGTTCGAAATCAACTTGAAGACTCACCCCACTATTCAACATACTACTTTTATCAGCGCGTGCCTTTGTGTAGAAGGAATAGTTGTTGATATCATATCCCTTCCAAGTGGGAATTTGAGATTTGGCCCAACAACTAACAGTCTTAATATTTTGGAAGCATTGTCATCACCAAAAATTAGTTATGTCAATTCTTAAGAGGTTAAGCCAATGATTTGATGCTACCAAATACTGTAACACCCCGTGTATACCCGGCGTATTATCATTATGATTAAATCAGATTAGCGCTTAATCAAAGTAATTAAAACCTTTTTAATCTCGCAGAAGCATAAAACCAAAACCATATTTCTTGATCACATTATATATGGAATAAGAACCCACAACAAAGCATAAACAAGCCCCTGCTTAACCAGATCATACATCCAAACCATAGGCAAAATAACACGAATATCTCAAAGATATATATAGGAGGAAGCATAACATAACGAAACCGATTATGTACAACATCAACATCTGACACCCGAGGTGTCTATACAAAAGAATAATCGTCTGAGCGCTTTCTGATCCCGAGGATCCTTCCTCACACGAGGGCATACATATATACAACACAAAACTACATGTACAACACATGTCTTCCCTCTACAGGGGTACAAAACAAAACAAAAGCTGAGCCGAGCTCCAAGCCATCCACTGCTGCCCAAGGCCAAGCAGGTACCGTCTCTACTGGGGCCTCCCGCCCTTAGACCGCTCCTCTCTACCAGAAGCATCACTTGAAAAAGCATAAGCCCCACACGGGGTGAGATAAACATCTCATTAAGCTCAGGGTCCTTGGAGGCATCTCCTCCACCCTGGCTCACTCACCATGACACAAGTCATCAGGGTATCACAACCGACTGGGCCTCCCAGCCCTCATAACAATACAATCAATGTATCTAGCTCTATGTACGGCGGACCGCGTCAAAGCTGACCTCAGTGTGAAACCGGAATTCACACCCGTGTCATCCCATCGGGAGCTATCCCTTACGCATGGACGCACGTATATGGTACCTCCGAGAATAGGCAATCAACCGCGACGGGACACACCTATCTCTTGGTCTTAGGGGATCATCCTCACCCCGGGACCCAGTCAACCATGAGCAAACCAAACTAGGAGGTGCGCTCTACTCTTAGGGAGGTCCATATCTATCTTAACTGGCCAGAAGATCTAATAACAGGCTTAACACAGTTATCAAGCACAGATACAAGCACATATTATCATGAGTATGCAACATCCACACAATGCATGTATCATGAATGAAACCACTACTCCCTCGGAGTATGGTAGAGCACAAGCAAGTGGGAAACATCTCTAAGGGTCCAAGAACTTACCTGGCAAAGCCGAGCTCTGCAGTTCTTTCCTTGCTCTGTGGCCCATGCCACTGACACCCACGGTGTCACGCCCTAAACAAGGCACATACAACATGTATCAACACACCACACAGTGCATACAAGCATATACGGTTCACAAACATTCAAAACGAAAGGCATCACAATCCTTTCCAAAACCACAAGGTCATCTATCCTATGGTTCAATAAGGCTTTTCACTCACAAGCCATCATACCAATAGCCTCTCAAGGCCATCAAAACCACAAGCCAACGCTCTAGCATGTTCACAAATGGCCAAGCAACTCAGCCCAACAACAACACATGCTTCACAAAGAGCCAAAGAACCAAGGTTCACCAAATTCACATTTAAGAGCTAATCCTACATCCTCACAACATTCTAAACACATGTTTCAACATGACCCAAAGCTAAAACTAGCTCTATCAAAAGTGGGCCACTATTCACCCAAAACCCCAACTCACAAATCAAGAGGTGATTCTCGAGTTTCTTACCTCAAAGATGGCAAAGAAGGCCTAAGGACGACTTCCCCTAGCTTGGGTACTCACGAATCGTCGCCGTTCCTCGCCGAGCTCGAGTTCTTTGAACTTCCCTTGAGAAAGGGATCCTTTGATTAAGGGGTTTTCAAGGAGGAATAAGGAAGGATTCAAGCTCTAGAAGTGATTTCCATTACAAAATGTGTTTAAGGGATGGATTTTGGTGAGATATGGCGAAGAAATGAAGCTTGGAGGTCCAACAATGGAGGAAAGGGGCTGGAGAAAGAAGAGAAGAGAGTTTTCCCTTCAGAAATCGTGAAATCCACTTTATATAGTGGTCCTGCCAGAGCTGTCGCGCTGATCGCGCCAGCTGCATATGACCACGGCACCATCCGCGCCACCCCCACGCCAAGAGCGCCGGACTCCAGAACCTCTGGCACCAGGAGCGCCACCTCCCGCGCCAAGAGCGCCAGCCTCCAGAGCCTCCCACGTCGTCAGCGTCAACTCTCGCGCCAAGAACGTCAACCTCCAGAGGTTCCCGGGCCACCGGTGCCAACTCTCGCGCCAGGAGCACCAACCTCCAGAACTTCCGACGCCAACCGCGGCAGCTGGAAATCTTAGAGTGGTTCTGCGCCCTAGGCGTCACCCACCAGAGACTCTGATGCTGGGAGCGCTGCTCCCGCGCCATCAGCGCCACACACAAGAGCTGTGGTGCCATCAGCGTCAACCAAGCGCCAGCAGCGCCACAATTCTGTAGAAGAATTCTGCAGAAGGTTTTCGGTAGAATTCAACGCCAAACGCCTCAGACTCGCGCCATACGTGCCCAAACTCGCGCTAAATGCGTTGGGACTTAGGGTTATCACAAATACCTTTTTCCAAAAAGAGAATCTCATCTTATCACTTATCATTGTGACCAAAATCAAAGTCAAATTGATTTCTTTATGGCTAGAAGAGAAGATAGAAATTCTTGTATCGACTGCAAGGTCTACCCTAAAGAATGTGTCGCTACGCAACATAAGCTGGTAGTTCTAGAGGTTCAGTTCAATAAAGTACTTAATATCAGGAAGAAGGCTCAAAACCCAAGGATAAGATGGTGGAAGCTAAAAGAGGAAGAACAAATAAAGTTCAAGGAAACCATGTTGCGGGAAGGACCGTGGGAGTCTATTGGAGAAACAAATGAAATGTGGAATAAGATGGCTATATGTGTCCAAAATGTGGGAATGAGTGTGTTAGGAGAAAGGAAAGGAAACATGGTGGTGGAATAAAGAGGTGTAGGAGACAATTAAACATAAGAAGGAATGCTTTAGATCTTTGCATAAAAGTCCCAATTATGAGAACTTGCAAAAGTTTGGATTAGCGAGAAAAAAATGCAAAGAAAGTAGTGCAGGAAGCTAGAGACAAGTTTTTCGTTGATTTGTATAAAAATCTTGGGAGCAAGGATGGTGAAAAATGTATATATAAACTTGCAAATATGAGGGATAAGAAGAGTAAAAACCTCACTCAACTTAGATGCATCAAGGATGAAAATAAAAAACTTTTGGTAAGAGATGAAGATGTAAATGAAAGATGGATGAACTACTATATCAAACTTTTCAATGGGGATGGCAATAAAAGTGAGGTGGACTTGGAGGATGCTTATGATGATCTGAATAAAAGAATTGTGCACAAAATTAATACACAAGAAGTTAAGGAGGCCTTAAAGAAGATGAAGAATAACAAAGCTTTGGGACTCAATGACGTCCATATTGAAGTGTGGAGAGACTTGAGGGATGTGGCAATAAAATGGCTGACCAATCTTTTCAATAATATTCTTTAACAAATAAGATGTATGATGCTTGGAGGAAAAGTATGTTTGTGTCTATTTATAAAAACAAGGGATATATTTAGAATTGTTCTAACTATAGAGGCATTGAGCTTATGAGTCATACTATAAAGTTGTGGGAGAAAGGTATTAAACATCACTTGAGGAGAGATACCAAGGTTTTTGTAAATCAATTTGGATTTATGCCAGGAAGATGTATCATGGAAGCCATTTTCTTGATACGACAATTAACGAAAATGTATCGACAAAAGAAGAAAAACTTACATGTGGTGTTCATAGATCTTGAGAAAGCATACGATAGGGTCCCAAGAAAATTTTTATGGTGAACTCTTGAAAAGAAAAAAGTACCATTAAAGTATGTCAATACAATCAAGGATATGTATCATGGGTTACCACATGTGTGAAAGCATGTAATGAAACATCAAGTTATTTTCTTATCACGGTAGGTGTACACCAAAGTTCGGCTCTTAGTCCTTATCTTTTTGCCTTAGTCATGGATGAACTAATAAAAGATATTTAAGAGAAAGTATTGTCGTATATGTTTTTTGTAGATGATATTGTGCTTACTGATTAGACCAAAGACGATGTTAATAAGAAACTTGAACTGTGGAGAAATACTATGGTGTATAAAGTATTCACTTTAAGCCAGAGGAAGAGTCAGTATATAAAGTGTGAGTTTTTGCTGGTGATCAAGACTCTGTGCATCTACTTGGTCAAGAGGTACCCAAGAAAGATGTTGTTAGATACTTGAGATCAATTTTGCAAAACGGTAGAGAGATTGATGAGGATGTAAATCATAGAATCAGAGCAGGGTGGATAAAATGATAGAGTGCATCTAGGTTTTTGTGTGACAGCAAAATTTCCCTTAAGTTAATAGGAAAATTCTATAGAACAAATGTAAGACCTACAATGTTATATGGATCTAAATGTTGGCCAACACATAGGCAACATGATTATAAAATAGGATGTTAAGGTGAATGTGTGGTTATATGAAGAGGGATAAGATAAGAAATGAAGATATTCGACGAAATGTAATAGTAGTACCAGTGAGTGAAAAGATAAGGGAACATAGATTGAGGGGATTTAAACACGTAATGAGACGATCCCTAAATACTCTCATTAGAACAAAAGTTTATTACTAAGAGCTTGACACAAAGAGAGGTAAAGGTAGATCGAAACTTACCTGGGGAAATTTAGTTAAACAAGACTTAATAAAGTGAGATATAGATTGACGGACTATATGTCTTAGGAAGAAATGGAGAAAAAATATAAGTTTGGTGGATGGTTAGACTTGTTGTTATCTCAATGTTCCAGATAATTCAATTTTAGTCATTTATCTCTTCATCTCCTTTTTATTCAACCTCTTTGTATCTATCATTGAGTTCATCTACCACATACCCCAATTAGTTTGGATTAAAGGTATTGTTGATGTTGATGTTGATGCTGATTAATATTAAATCATATTGATTAAACCAACAACTATTGATAGAGGTTAAACTAGTTTGTCTAATGATCTTTTACATGGGATTGGAGGTCTTATGACAAGGTTCAAGACTAAGAGGATGAAGCAAGCGTTGCAAGGTCTGATTCTAAAGATCAAAGAGAAAGAAGACCAATGTGAATTAAGGGTTGTATCGAATTTGGTCACTTTTCTACAAATTGAAGATGTTTTGAGGCAAACTTGAAGAATTACTTTGGGAAGCCCAATTTACAAGATAAGAAGCATCCATGGACTGAGTTGATCAACTTTGGTGGATTATTAATATAGGGCTTATTAGATAATAACTAAGTCCAATTTCTATCATTTTATTTGTAATTTTCATACTATTTTTTTGGCTGAATTTTCTGGTAACTTTTCATTTTCTCTTATCTTTAATAAATGTTTTCTAGAATGCTCAAGGTCATTTAATGGATAGTGAGAATTTATTTTCATGTTTAATGTCAATTATTTTCATTTTAATGCATTTGGTAAATGCATATTAGTGAAGGTTTATTATAACATTTCAAGATTAGTCTATAAATAGAGAACTCTTATACTCTCCAAAGGCAGAATTTGAAGATTAATGAAATTTGAGAGTTTATCTAATTTATTAGAGCTTTTTCCTTTGTTCTTGGTTAAGAACTCGATAGTATTCGTTTTACCAGTAGGTCACGATTATGGTCACATTTCTTTTGATAACTTTGATTCTACCGCCAAATCGTGGTTAAAGTCATGTTCCTTTTTTCTATACTTATTTTCAAGACGATCCTAAATGTTTTTTTATCAACTATTATTAAATATAAGTTTTGATCCATTGTTATAATAGTTCAAATGACCTTTAGATCAACGACTATTATAAGGTTTAAAATCTCAATCCAACAGTTTACAAAAGTTCAAACTTCATTTATTTATAGTATATAGATAGATAGATTTATTCATTTCTTTTAAAAAAGTATATAGATTTATTAAATTTAATAATATACTAATAAAGTACTTGCCAAATAATGCAATAGGTTGGCGTTAATGTTTCATATTTTAAAAATTTGTTATATCAATTTGAAATTTTATTAGCGTGACAATTGAGACAAATATGTGGTTTGCATTAGATCCAAAAGTAAAATATATATATATATATATATATATATATATATATATATATATATATATGCAACTAGCTAGCAAGAAATTAAGGGTCCAAACAACTTACAACTTAGATGACGAGAAGTAAATTTAATTTGATAAGATTTAATTTTTGTATTATTTATTTATTTATTTTTGGTTTTGAAATTTTATAATTTTCAATATTTTACTTTTATAAGTTTTTTTTTTTCATTTTTCATTCATGGAGTTTGAGTTTTTCTAATTATGAGCTTATAACCACTATAGAGGCCAATATTTTATGGTTTGTATTTAAGTAAAAGACTAAAATAAAAAAAAAATGGTACGTTGTTAAGCAGTTGACAACTTTTTATGACATTTCCAAGAAAGCTGGTTAGAACTTATAAGTCTAGCTTCATTAAATAGTTATGTCCTTTATAGAAAAAAAAAAAATAGTTATGTCAATTCTTAAGAGGTTAAGCCAATTTTCCACTTGAGGATACAGTTCACATATCAACCATCAGTTCCAATCTTAGGTTTGTCAAACAACGAGTCCATGGCCAGTCTATTCTTTGTAATTAATGGTTAAGGCAGCCCACTTGTCTACAACCTAATTCAAATTAGACTTTGTTAAGTTATATTTTTTTCTTTTAATAGCAGTTAATGTTAGTTATTACTTTGTTAATATTTATTACTAAAAGAGATTCGAATTCATAATTTTTTTTCTTTTTTTTTTCAATTATCTAATAAATCTTATAACTCTAAGTTAAACTTTTATTAGTATGCGGATAAATGAGTAATAAAAAAAAAATACAAAATTAGGAATCCTTAAACTTAAGAACAACATTCTATTGTGGAGACAATGGGTCAAAATGGGAACTGAGAATTCCTTGCATAGAAAAAACTTGACAAGGCACGTGCTATTGAAAACAACTACAATTGTTACTAGCTTCTTCCCACTATGTGCCACGTCATTTATCCACCTTCCTGATTTTGATTGGTCAATGCTAATGTCCTTAGTCAAACAACCATCGGCATCAGCATAGAAAATCAGGCCAATGAAGAGAATGAGGGAGAGAAGCTTGAAAAAAAGGGCCATTTCAGACTTGCTTTTTTTCTTCTTCTCAGCTTTGGAACAGTTGTGTTTTAAGATCAGTAGTTACTAAGTATTTGCAGTTGCGTGTCACAATACCTTTCTTTATTTGAATCATTCGTCCAGCATTTACGTTTTATGAGAATCCAATAAACCTAAGCCTAGCTTGAGTCCCATGTTTGAAAGATCAGTCAGAGACACCCGCGCGAGGTTCAAACTTCAAACCGCTAGACAGTGAATTCGGGTGAAAATACCGCCAAGGAAAAAATGAACATGTTCGAGACTTAAGACTTTAAAAGTTTCAAAAATGGAAGGGGTTTAATCCTCTAGAGAATGATCCTGTTTCTGTATGAAAACCTGAATGTTAAACAAAGCCTTGCTAATATATATATATATATATATATATATATATCTTTTAGATTTATTGATAAAAAATCAACTGTTCCAAAACAACTACTATATATAACTCTTATTACACTAAATTAATATTATAATATTTTAAAATTATAAACTTGTTAGTCTAATTAATAATTTAAATAAAAAATTATTGCACCAAAATTAATATCACGTCGTTTACACTCGAATATATATATATATATATATATATATATATATATCTTTTATATTTATTGTTAAAAAATCAGCTGTTCCAAAAAAACTACTATATATAACTCTTATTGCACTAAATTAATATTATAATATTTTAAAATTATAAACTTGTTAATTAGTCTAATTAATAATTTAAGTCAAAAATTATTGCACCAAAATTAATATCTCGTCATTTACACTCGAAAATTGTTTGGATTCAACATTCTTGCTAGCTAGTTGCATTTCTTGGTGTTTTGGCTCTAATGTGAACCAAATATTATGTTAATTGCCCTGTTAACACATCGACAAAGTGATGTGAATAAAGAAGGACAATGGCATAATTTTTGAAAATATGAAACATCAATGTCAGCCTATTTCAAGTAAGATTTATTATTATTATTATTAGGAAACAAGTAAATATCACTAACAAGGTACAAGTAGTACCAAGTTCATTAGCAAGATGCTATGTTAGAATTTTTCATAAATTCTCATGGCTACAATTAAAACAAAATAATATATTATGATTTATTTGATGATACTCAAACTCATTAATAATAAGATTAATGCTTGATGGGTCATTATCATCCACATTTGTAATCACTATCATAACCGTCATTATCACCACCTCTATCGTCATGATCTTTGTTGTTGCTGTCGATGCCACTATCATAACTACCGCTATAATCATTATCATGATTATCACCACTGTCATTATCTTCGTCAACCGCCACCACCTCTACTACCATGATCATTATTGTCGTCACCAATGTCATCACGATCATCGTCGTTATCGTTGCTATAGTTGCCATCATCGTCGATTTCATCAGCGTCATGATGAGGGTTGCAGTGACAATTATGACGTGGTATGGTGGTTATAGACAATGTGATTATTATGGGTTAATGATAGATATTTTAGAATATGATTTGTTTAATGAATCTTTCCAAAATTTAATTATTATATTATATTTTAATTTGAATTTTTAAATATTAAATATTTTAACCTTAATTATTTGATGCTTATTATTAATTGTTCTCACATGAGAAACAAAAGTCTTATTCATAATATATTAAATCATCCTTGAAATTCATTTTTTTTTCTGGTCCTTTTCATCCTTTAATCCTAAACCAAGTTCTTTTTTTGAAAGAGTAATGTTAGTTATTAATTTACTAATTTTTATTTGTGGGAATGATTTGAATCCACTACTTCTCTTTCGCCTTTTTTCTTAACTACCAAATCAATATTACAACTTCCCAGTTATATATATATATATATATATATATATATATATATATATATATATTTAATTGACATGGTACAAATTTCTATAGTCATTTTTAGTATCACTATCATGAAGACCATCATTTTAGCATAGTGTGGCAATGTTGAGATAGAGCATTTTAATTCCAACCAGTGATGTGAAACCTGGACCGATCTGGCCGATTAGACTGGTCAGACTCGGAAACCAGAGCTATACCCGGACCGGATTGGAAATTGAACTAGTCATGCATCTAGCTTGGTGAAACCTGACCAGTTTTATGTGGACCCAACAACCTAACCGATTTTTGAAACCCTGATCGGGTTTTGACGGAAACAAAAGGGCTCCAAAACGATGTTGTTTTGTTGGGCTCCAAAACCTTATAACACTGTCGGCTGTCCTTCACGCACGCTCTTGCTTGCCTCCTTCACGGTCTACAAAAGCCTTCACACCGCCATCGTTGAGCCTTCACGCCTTCACACACGCAGTTAGACGGAGAAGGAGCGAAAATTTGCGATTGATAGAGAAAGCAATTAGAAGGATAAGGAACAAAAATTTGTTGTGGTTGAGACATGATTTAGACAAGGAATTAGTGCTCCGGATATGGAAAAGCAATCAAAACAAGTCGCCGAAGAAGGAATCAGTTCCGTTGAATTGTTGTGCTCCGTTAGAAATTGGAA
The DNA here is from genome assembly GCA_007407185.1 of Glycine tomentella. Taxonomy (NCBI): domain Eukaryota; kingdom Viridiplantae; phylum Streptophyta; class Magnoliopsida; order Fabales; family Fabaceae; genus Glycine; species Glycine tomentella. Next base: position 703,074 of record PYAF01000434.1, read on the forward strand.
TCGTAGAGTAATTATGACTCTATGAGACAGTTAGAGAGATTTAGGATTAGGACTTTGTTCATGAGCTGAGAATAGTCAGAATACGGGAAAGATTTAAAAAGAAAAGGAATAATATATTTTGGGGGATTAATGTTTTCCTTAGTTATGCCTAATCCAGATATTACTTCCTGTACTCCTCTTATTGCGTTTTGCAGTTTTTATTTTGCATTTCAAAATAGGTTTCTGACTCATTTTATTTATTAAAGAATGAACTTGTATTTTAATTTAGGTAGTTGATATTTATACTCTCTTTTATTATTAATACACTATATTTGTATTATCAACTTTAATACTTCGATTGCTATTTTGGATTTTTGAGTATAAAATTATGGATAAACTTTTCTTAATCAAATAATGTTAGTTATATATGTATATATAATATAATTTTGAATTTTTAATATAGATCGGATTAAACTGAACTAATTACTGACCCACCAATTTGTCTACTGACTCACTACCTCCATCAAATCAATGTTCGGACCAGCATTTATAACACTTATTCCAACAAGTACGGATTCTCTCTTGGACGTAGGCTTTATATGTTTGGTGATCTGAATTCTTTTGGTGGTATATTCATTAGTTATTAGGTGGTTACTTTTGGTGATTTGGATGTATAGGTTTGTTAGAACTGCCCACTATATGGGGAAGTTATTTTTATATATGCACAATATGTGGCTTTATCACCACAAGGGGGCAAAAAAAAAAGCATAATTATCATATGAAGGTAGTTCATAAATTAATTACCATACATGGGTAAGTTGTGTCACTTGACACGACTTCAAAGTCACAATTATATTTTTTATTTATTTTTCTTTTTTTAGTGAAGTCGTAAATTATTTTACGATTTCATTATGCTGAAAAATTATATAAGATTAAAAGTCGTAAAAAGCTATACGACTTTAGACTCGTAAATTTACGACTTTAAAGTTGTATTTTTTAAATTTTAATTTTTTAATTTTTTTTTTAAATCGACCAACTTTGAAGTCGTATATATAAAAACGACTTTAAAGTTGTTTATATATATACGACTTTTGAACAACCATTATATATATATATATTTATATTTCATTTATTTATTTGTTAATATATTTGATTTTTTTATTTAAATATATTGAATAATATTTTATTTGTTAATTAATATTTTGAACTACATCTTTTTACATATAATATTTTTTTTTGTGTAATTATTTAATTATAATAATTTAATGTACTTTGGCATGAGTATTATAATTGTTTAAGTGAGTAAAAACATAATAATATTGAAAGTCGTGTTGATGTCCACGACTTCAAAGTCGTGTGGTCCATGGGAACATAAAAAAATAGTAGTTAAATATTAATGATAGTTTATGTGTTTCAAAATGAAAAATAATCATTTTAAAATAATTATTTTAATTTATTTAAAAAATATAAAATATAAAATTAAATTTAATAAAAAACAAAAGATATTTTAATATTATTAAAAACATAAAAAATTTAATCTTATTTTTATAATAAACTAGTTATCACACATATGATACACATATACTTGTTACTTTATTATACTTGACATAAACTTTAAGAATTAAGTCTAACATATTTCTAATAAAAATAATCCTAATTAATTTATATTTTTAAAATTAATTTTAATGAGATAATTTTAAAACTGTAATGTTATAAATGCATAAATATATTAATTTTCAAATTCATTCTACCAAGTACATTATGTTAGTTTTAAAAAATTATTTCCTCCTCCATTGGCGCCCGCACGCGTACGTTATTCTTGCCTGATGTGTGCTATCAATGCAAAACTGTTTTAACATAATTATATTTGTACTAATTAATTAAAAAAATCAACATAAATATTTTTTCCTCTTATATAACAAGCAAATATTATTAGCAAAAAAAATTTAATTAACAAAAACTATTTTTAAATTTAAAATTAAAATTTTCAAGCCAACAATACAAAATTGGCTAACAAATTTAATAAAATATAACCATTAATAACTAAAATATTTAATAAAAAGGTAATTAATTTTCCTACAGCTTTTAAAAGAAAAATTGCCAAATCCTAAATATAATATAAAAATAATTCCCATAATATATATAAATAAAGAAAAGCCATAACAAATTAAATACCAAATTAAAAACATAATTAATTTTCCTACAGATTTTTAAAAAAAAATATGTCAAATCCTACATACAAATATTAAACTAATTCCCATAATATATATAAATAAAGAAAAGCCACAACAAATTTATTACCAAATTAAAAGCTAATTAATTTTCCAACCTATTTTTTTAAAAAAAATAAACTGTAAAAGAATTAAGGCAAATAATTACCAACTTTAAAATCAATTAATTTTGTTACCAAAGGAAGGGATGATATTGTTGACAGCGCCATCCAAGTTAACTTACAGCGGCAAAGGCAAATTAATTATCTTTTTTATATTAAAATATATAAAGTCATATTAAGATAGGGTGTCAAAGTCGGTAAAGCATTTACGACTTTCAAATTATTTCCAAATCATTTTTTAAGTTTTAAAAAAATATAAAAATACAAAAAAATAATTTTACGACTTTAAAGTCGTAAAATATATTACGACTTTAAAGTTGAAATATATTTTACGACTTTTGAGTAAAATTAAAAAAAAAAAAGTAGTTACTGGTTTTAAAAAAATAAAGTGAAGTCGTATATAAGTTTATGATTTTTTTCAAAAAAAATTTAAAAAAATAAAATCGGTAAACAGGATACGACTTTTGATTTTAATTTACAAGTCGTACCAACTTGCACCACTTACCTCCAAATGGTAAATAAAAATATGGCAAAAAAAATTAATTTTTTTTTAACCCCCTTTGTGTCAAAAAACCCACAATCTGCATATAAATTTAAATAACCACTACGGGCAAAAAAAATCATTTGGACCAGCAAATAAAAAAATGCATTAGGGATTGTTCTTTTATACTTGGCCGGGTATTTATACTCTCTTTCTGTAAACTACTTTGGATATCCCTTATACCCATTTTTTTATAATATTCATATTTTATTTATCGATAAAAAATATCAGTACGTACGTAATCTTTTATTAACTCAAATTATTATTTGATGTATATGTAAAAACTTTTTTATATGTTGGTCTTTGGCTTAATTATTGGCAGTGCTTATAATTGGGTCCTCTAACAAAAAAATTTGCAGTTAACAAAAAAAAAAGTGTTATTGTGCATGAAAAAAGTAGAAAAAAGCTGCTCAGATTCATAGCTCTGACTCTGAACAAGCTTCTAGCTCTAAATCAAAATACTAAATTTTAACTTTTTAAAAATTGAAAAAGGGCCAACATGTGGATAGCTCGCATGATTAGTCTTCTACCCTTACGAAGATAGGATTTGAGGTCGATTCTACAAATCCTCGTTGAGATTTGGTTGGTGTAGTTTTGTATGCATGGAAGCAACGAATCCTTCTCTTAATCAATTTTGTTTTTCATAAATAAAATATGAAAGAAGAAAACAGATAAAATACTTTATTAATTTCCAATAAATCCATAATAAACAAGTACAAAATAAGAGAAATTTGAATAGAACAGAAAAACAAGCAAAGGACGGTTGTGAAATCCGTTATTTTTTTTCCTTTTAATTTTTATTATATATCAGTCACATCCTGACATCCAGATACAAGCTTAAGACACATCACGATATTGACCTAATGCATTTGAGAAAGTTAAATTATTGTATGAAACACACTAGCTGAAGATGAGATAGACAAATTATTCTGCTGCTGCTGCAAAGAGTACTATAGGGACATTGATCGATCTTAAGGTTTCCCCTTGGAAGCAGATCTATACAATGGTGGGGGCTTCTTAAAAGGAACTTTTCGTCCTATCCTACAGTCAGGACAAGAACGTGGAACTATATATGCATCTCTGTCAGCAATTGCAAGCCTCGAAAGGGTGAAGAAGGTAAGCGAAAGGAACAAAACTAGCAAGGCAGAGTATGACATCTTCATATTCATAGCCTTCTATTGTATTGTATTGTATTAAAGCAAAAGGTGTATTATATATAGCAACCGGGGTCCTCGTCTCCAACCATGAAGTAAGTCCCGGTCAAATTTATCAACACGCGCAAAAGTGTTTTTGTATTGTATTTGTTGTATATTAAAGCAAAAAGTGTTTTATTTAGAGATATAATAATAATTTACCATTCAATTTAAAAAACAAAAATTTCTTGCTCTCATCTCTTACTAGTATTAATGTTTTAAATTCTCTCTCCTCTCATAAATATACATCTACCTAAATTTGGTTGCATAAAAAAATGTACACAAATTTAAAAATTTTGTCTTCTAAATTTTTATTAGAATTCAGTTTAATTTTTAAATTGCTATTCAATTTAATTTGGTTCTATAAAGTTATTATTAAGTTTGATTGTATAAATTTATATACACATTAATTTGTGTGTCTTAGTCCTTAAAATAAAAGTTACTTCAAATTAATTCAACTATTTATTATAAGTATGTATGTCCTGACTAATTTATTAGTAAGTAATATAGTTTTTGAATCACTCTAATTAAGTATGATACTTTAAGGATCAAATTGTTAGTATATTTAGCGGTTGGACTAATTTATTACAACATTTGTACATTAGTAGACTAAATTAGTTATTTAAAAAATATAAAGATTAAATTGTCAACAAATGCATAATTAATGGACTAAACAAATATATTAAAAAAGTTATAATGATTTTTCTTTTTGTAAATTGTCAAATTATAATAATATATTATGGATAAATACTCAATTTAGTCCTTAAATTTGAAAAGCACCAACACTTAGATTCTTGAATTTTGAAAAAATAAAATTTTATCCTTCAATTTGTAAAAAGTGTAACAAATTCGTCACACCATCAATTTTTTCCGTTAACATATATTAATGGTAAAGTACTACATGGCATCATTAGACCATTTTGACACTGAGAAATTTGATCAGTATGTTGCTGACTCAGATAAACTAAATTGTCATATGAAAATTCAAAGGACTGATATTTTAAGAAATTTTGTTTCGCTTTTTACTACCTAGGTAATGCTGAAAAAGTTCTGACATTTGTTACCCATTCTCACCAATGCACATGTGTGCCTTTTGATATTCACGCCTTATCTGAATGAGTGAGAGACAAACCCTTCGACTAGTGGATTTCTTTTCATCAAAAAGCATTTTCAGTACTTCATTTTTACAATAAACTAACAAATCAATCCCTAAATAATATTATTTAATGTCATTTACATCCTTAACTTTAACAACTAAATTTCAAATTAGTCCACCACGAACAACTACACCCTTAATCTAATGTTACATTTCCATTTAAGTGGTTTCTAACAACCCGTACACCACCCCTAAACTAATCAAAGAGAAAACCACCATAACACAAACAAAAAAAAAAATGGAGTATTATATTTCATAATCTTCAACTCCTTTTGCAAGTCATCAATCCTCTACTTTGACATATTAGAGCTTAGGCTTTATGGCATAATGACTTGAAAACATTTTTTTATTTTATTTTTCCTTCTTTTGATCTATCTTTTGTAGTGTTAACCAAGTTAACATTCGTGATGATATTTACCTTTATAAAAATTGTATATTTATAAATTGATATATATATATTAGCATGTATTTACAACTTCCTTAATTTTAATCTAATTAAAAATATTAATTTTATTTATATACTCACTCAAAATATTAAATATAAATAATATATATATATATATATATATATATATATATAATTTAGACAAATTCGTGTGGAATAATATATGTGCAATAAGCTTCGATGTCAAATAGGCCCCAATTAAAGCAAGGCCATGTCAAAGGCAAGTCAATTAATGCCTTCGCCTTTGGCTCCTGTTGAAATTATTTTTTTTATACATATTTTTAGAATTTGAATGTTACATAAATTTATTATTGATAAAAATAATTTTTATTTAGACTTTATTTGTATTTTGATCCAATCTTGAATTAGTCAGAATCTATTTCCTTTAATAAATTAGTTGGTTAAAACAAAACAAATATACATACAGTTTTAGAAAAAAAATCAAAATCAAAATCAAATTTAAATTATTAAATTGTGTTTATTAATTTTTAGTATGATTATGCAACTTAAAAAAATTAACACACACACACACACACATATATATATATATATTGTTTTAAATCATTTGAAAAGTTTTATTACTCATATAAAAAGTAACAGGAAAAAATAGATTGCATTTATTTTGAATTAAAATAATATAATTGAATTTA
>PYAF01000434.1:709469-719610 GCA_007407185.1 Glycine tomentella
CGAAAGGATGTCTTTAATTTTTTTATTCACCACTCATTTAAACAATCTTTAAAATGTGTATATATACTGACAAAATAAATTAAAGTCCTGTTACATATATTAAATTATATTTAAAATTGTTTCTTTTAAAATTATTTAATGTTATAGAATATTGTCATTGTCAAAAGAAAATTTTCAAAATTAGTTTTCCGGATTCAATTTGAGATCAGCTATTGAATGAATTATCATCAAGTGAAATGTTAAAATTGTTTAGTTACAAAATTTTAAATAACAATTTACAGTTCAAAAAATTAGAAGAATAAAATAGAAATTATTAAATTATATTAAAGAATGTGTTTGATATAAAATTTAACTTAGGCCTCAAATAATTTAGACGCAACCCTGAGTACATCCCCAAGGTACTAGCGAAGGCTTGCCTCACGTCCGGCTGTACAAACACAATCAGGGTGCTCCACGGGAAATGAAGCTACCCAGTGTGCACTTCTCCTCTAGGGAATCATACAAAGAACCAAAACAATTCAAAATTTATAGAAAAATCATTAATGTTTTGTAATTACAAGTTCAGAATATATAAAAAATAAAGAAAAAGAAAACTTACAATCCTATCAAAAAATATTAGTGCCATCTTCCACATTTGCACTCTTGACGGAGATGGAGGATCAACCACAACTCCTTCAGCACCAGATTGTGCTGATGCCTATATATGTTTACCACTTCAATAATTTTGAGCAACTCATGATTTAATTTACATGACTTATATGGTTGTACGAGGACCAACCTAATAGTATAAAAGAGGGTGTATTTTTTTATTTGATCCATAGCAATCGAATTGAAGATGTTAACAAAGAATTTACATTACTCATACATTTTATTCAATCAATTAAATTAGATATTCATTTTGTTTACTTAATTTCATTAGTCACTACCATCATTGTACACGCCTCAAAGCAAAGCAAGGGGACACCTTAAGCATCCCTATTCCTTAGCTAGTACCAGTACTTTATGCAGCAGCAGCATGCATCTATCTCATCTTCATCGAGCAAGTACTTGAATTATTTATGTTTTCTCAAATGCATTAGTTACATACCAAACCAAAACAGGCAATCTCAGCTAGGATTTGGAGAATAGAACTCAAATCCTAACTTTGTAAGAGTTGAAGGCCAATCAGGTGAGTTTACCCTCGTTGGTCCCTATTTCAAATTTTGAAAAGTTTTAATTTTGTATTTTAATTTAGATGAGCTAGGGATCTGGGCAATTTTTATTCAGAAGCAATATATATACTTCAAGCATTCAAGTTTTTATGCATAAGATCATGCGCTAATAATAAAAATGCACCAATAATTAATATTTAAAACCTTTTTTTTACAAACTGTCAAATGATAATAATGAGTAAATAAAAGATTTGAGATACCAACATAGTTGGGATGTTCCATCTTATCCAAACTTAGCATACAGGCTGACTAGAATTTATATATGTGCTCCCTCTGAGCAGGAAGTTGTTCGGAGGCAGCTTAGCTTCTATGCAACGTTCCCATTTGTAGGTTGTTTCATTCATGCCACACCTAGCCTACAACTCATTCGGTTGGACGTGTAAGCACAAAGGGATTTGTGTTGGTTCATGTGCATCGTTGGCCCCTCAACAAATGAGAAAACTTACACCAATGACTCACAAATTATTAAAATAATAATAAATACAGTTGCGGTAATATACAATTTATTATATATATATATATATATATATATATATATATATATATTTTGTTACATACCCAACTTATGGGTCTAAGATGTTCTATTATCATGAGGCCCATTAAGGGTTCATTAGCTCAAAATCTCAACAACATGCATAATAGCTATCAAAGGAGATAAATAGATATCCTAATCCCAACCATCAGGGATATATCCTATCTAATCAAAAGATTATATCTTATCTAATTAAGAGGATATATCTTATCTAATCAAGAGGTGACAGCGATTAACCTAGAGGTAACATCCTTATAAATAAAAGGTACGCTCACAGGTATATTCATTCTCTCTGGACTTTCTTTTATGTTGTCACTGTGCACACACCTCACACCAATTGGCTAAGCGCCGTATTGTATCAAAGTGCACGGTGATCTGCTTATTCGAAGGATATCTCTCCCGTAGATACCTTGAAGAGAGTTCTTGATCCAAGATTAACTCACTAGCTATCCAACTAGACATTGTTGTTCTCAACGACAGAAGTAACAATCAGACTGCACACCCACGCTCTTATGCGGGTGTAAGGAGGGTCTTACCTTCAAATCCTGTTTTGGAGAAGGTGAATCCACTGCCCTCTCCAGACCAAAACATGGCACCACCTCAACCGGTGGACTATGACGTTGTCCATATAAGTGTATTATCTCCAGACCAAAACTGAATCATGTTCTGACATGTGGTTGATATGTAATGGTTTAATATATATATATATATATATATATATATATATATATATGTATATATTTGTTTACGTATAGCGTTTTGATGAGTGTATTATCGCGAGAAATTTACCCTCGTTTTCATAATCAAATTAATAGAGTTTTTATTTAAAATTTGAAAATTATACGTTTAGAGTAATGATATCATAGCGACGAGGCGGATCATTACACTCACCATTCTCTTACTTGTCAAGAACACAAACCTTGACATTGGAGATTCTTCATCAATACTTACTCATCATCTTTCGCCCGCAAGCTAGCTCAGAGTCTAGGGGGCTTATGTACTGTACAAAATGGTAAAATTACATGTGACCATTACTGTAGGGTCACTGTACACATGTCCACCCTTCATGTCAACCCTACTACAGGAATTGTACATGTGTTCGCCCACCACGTCAGTCCTGCTATAGGAGCGCGGACGTCAACCCTCTGTAGCTCGGTCTTCCTGGCCAACAAATTATCTATTATGCTTATTTATTCAAATAAGTGTAACCAATTTATCTCCTAACACATCTCGAATTATCTACAAAGGATTATCTACGAATTGTTACCTATCTACAAGTAATAGACTATTTACAAGGTACACATTATCTTCTGTCTGAATTATAATTGTCTGTTATTATCTGTTTATCTTATCAACATATTAACTATCATCAAAGATCTAAGGCTCATACTCTCCGCTATAAATGCATGTTCTATCTATCCTTTTCACCCACTCATTAACATTCACTCTCACATCGAGACACTCACTATCCATCCGATACATACTCAAAACTCTCACTCTGAGACCACCTCAGACACTTACCTTTAGTTATACTCTCATAATTGATGTACTTATTTGAGCATCATTCATCTTGGTGCGTGGCACTTCCAGATTTTGATAAGAACAATTAACATGTTTTTTTCTTTTAATTTTCATTTGAAGTCACCAACATCAAAATATACGCTTAAGACACATAATATTCAACTAATGCATATGAGAAAACTAAATTATTCAAATACTTGCTCGATGAAGATGAGATAGCTAGATGCATCTTGTTGCTGCAAAAAGTACTAGTACTGGCTAGGAAATATGGATACTCAAGGTGTCCCCTTGCTTTGAGCAGAGGCGGATCCAGCAAAAAAAATAAGGGGGGACAATAGTGGCGGGGGTTAAGAGGCGGCGCCTCCGAAATTTTTTTTTTGTGAAGAAAATTAAAGGAACAAATTATTATAACAAAAGTGTGAAAAATGTACAATTTAAAAGAGAAAAAATTAACAAAATTAGCATATGATGGGTGCTAAAAAATTAACAAAAATTTATTAACCACTGCATTCATAAAAGTTACAAATATACATATCCACACTCACTCCTTTCTTATTTTTCATCTTTTTTATTATTTTTTTCTATGTTTTTCAATTTTTTCTCTTATATAAACGTTTAAACTATTTTTTTATTTTACTTTATTTTATTATTATAAAAAAAATTTCTATTCTTGAGAATTTAAGGGGGGCACTGTCCCCCCAATTATTAACCTGCGTCCGCCCATGGCTTTGAAGCATGTACAATGATGGTCATGACTAATGAAACACAATGAATATCTAATTTAATTGATTGAATAAAATATGCGAGTAATATAAATTCTTTGTTATTATCTTCGATTCAATTCCTTTGAATAAAATAAAAAAAAATACACCTTTTATACTACTTGACCGGTCTTCGTACAACCATACGAATCATATAAATTAAATCATGCGCTGCTCAAAATTATTGATGTGGTAAACATATATAGGCATATGCACAATTTGGTGCTGAAGGAGTTGTGGTTGATCCTCCATCTCCTTCGCGAGTGCAAATGTGGAGATGGCACTAATTTTTTTTTTATAGGATTGTAAGTTTTCTTCTTCTTTATTTATTTTTTTACTTATTCTGAACTTGTAATGACAAAACGTTAATGATTTTTCTACAAATTTGAATTGTTTTGGTTCTTTGTATGATTCCCTAGAGGAAAAGTAGTGCACACTGGGTAACTTCATTTCCCGTTGAGCACCCTGATTGTGTTTGTACCGTTGGACGTGGGATGGACCTTCGCCAATACCTTGGGGATGTATGTACTTGGGGTTGCGTCTAAATTATTTGAGGCCTAAGTTAAATTTTATGTCAAACACATTCTTGAAATATATATATATATATATATATATATATATATATATATATATATATAAGTCTCCTGTTATAAAAAAAATGATTATAAGTTGAAGATATAAAGCAAAAATTAGATTATTGATTTTTTTCAAAACGAGCAATGATAATATAGTAGTAATAAAAAGAAAAATGAAAGAATATGTTTAAAAAATTTGAACAAAAATGATTAACATATAAAATAAGACAATAGTAAAATGCGAAACTAAAAAATGCAAAGAGATTACAAAATCAAGAAATAACGAAAAATATAGAATGAGATGATTTGCTTATTTAGATTTTACGTGATGTTAAAATAGTAGCTAGGTAGTTCTCGATCTCCAAATCCTATTCCTCGTCAAATGCATTAGATGATGCATTGTTATAAAAAAATTCACTTCTCACTTACACAAAAAGTGTCATTGTTAGTTACAAAGTTATAAGTCAATTAAGACATGTTAAAAGAAGAAAAACAATGAGCAAATGAAAATATGTGTGAAAGAACATATAAGATAGAACAAATGTATGGTGATGATTTAAATGTTTATTCAGTTTTACAAAACTCAATAAACGAATTGATTTGTAATGAATTGAAAATGTTTATTACATATAAATAATGAAACGGTTAGAAGAATTGATTCTATAAAATATTTTTTAAACATTAACATTAAATTATATTGATTAAAATCAACCGCTATCATGAAATATAAGTTTTGATTAATTGTTATAATAATTTCAATTGAACTTCAGATCCACGACTATCATAGAGTTTAAAATCTCAATCCAACTATTTACAAAAGTTCAAACTTCATTTATTTATACTATATAGATAGATAAATTTATTTATTTCTTTTTAAAAAAGTGTACAGATTTATTAAATTTAATAAATATACTAATAAAGTACCAGCCAAATAATATAATAGGTTGACGTTAATGTTTCATATTTTAAAAATTGTGTCACTATTCTTTGTTACATCAATTTGACATTTTATTAGCGTCACATTTGAGACAAATATATGGTTTGCATTAGATCCAATTATCCAAAAGTCATGAAAATATATGCAACTAGCTAGCAAGAAATTAAGGGTCCGAACAATTTACAACGTAGATGACTAGAAGTAAATTTAATCTGATAAGATTTAAATATGAATTTAGTCTTTTACAAAGAAATATGAATTTAATCATGCAAGTTTGTATTTTTTTAATTTTTATTCTTTGTAATTATTTATTTATTTATTTTTGGTTTTGAAACTTTACATTTTTTCAATTTTTGACTTATATAAGTTTTTCTTTTCATTATTCATTCATGGGAGTTTGAGTTTTCTAATTATGAGCTTATAACCACTCTAGAGGCCAATATTTTATGGTTTATATTTAAGTAAAAGACTAAAATAAAAAAAAAATGGTACGTTGTTAAGCAGTTGACAACTTTTTATGACATTTCCAAGAAAGTTAGTTAGAACTTATAAGTCTAGCTTCATTAATTAGTTATGTCCTTTATATAAAAAAATTAGTTATGTCAATTCTTAAGAGATTAATCCAAATTTCTACTTGAGGATACTGCTCACATATCAACCATGAGTTCCAATCTTATATTTGTCAAACAACGAGTCCAGTCTGTTCTTTGTAATTAATGATTAAGGCAGCCCACTTGTCTACAACCTAACTCGGATTAGACTTTATTAAGCTATATTTTTCTTTTAATAACAAATAATGTTTGTTGTTACTTTGTCAATGAAGAGATTCAAATTCACAATTTTTTTTTATATTTTTTTTCTCTTTTAATCATCCAGTGAATCTTATTAATTCTAAGTTAGACTTTTAGTAGTATGCGAACAAATGAACAATAAAAAATATAAAATTAGAAATGCTGAAACATAAGAACAACATTCTATTGTGGAGACAATGGGTGGAAATGGAAATTGAGAATTCCTTGCATAGAAAAACTTGACAAGGCACGTGCTATTGAAAACAACTACAATTGTTACTAGCTTCCCACTATGTGGCATGTCATTTATGCAGCTTCCTAATTTTGATTGGTCAATGCTAATGTCCAAAGTCAAACAACCATTGGCATCAGCGTAGAAAATCAGGCCAATGAAGAGAATGAGGGAGAGAAGCTTGAAGAAAAAGGTCATTTCAGACTTGCTTTTTTTTTTTTTTTCTTGTTCTCAGCTTTGAAACAATTGTGTTTAATTAAGATCAGTAGTTACTAAGTATTTGCAGTTGTACATGTGTGTCACAATGCCTTTCTTTATGAAAATCATTCGTCCAGCATTTACGTTTTATGAGAATTCAATAAACCTAAGCCTGGCTGGAGTCCCTTATTTGACAGATCATAAGAGACACCCGCGCGAGGTTCAAGCTGTTCCAAAACGTACAACTACTACATATAACTCTTATTGCACTAAATTAATATTATAATATTTTAAAATTATAAACTTTTTAATTAGTCTAATTAAATAATAATTTTAGTCCACTAACCTACATATTCTATATTTAGGATTATTAATTAATATATTAAGAGGTCGGGTTAAATCTTATAAGAGAAAATAGACTACACATCATATTTGCGTGTATATACTTAAGGAGTTACTTCTTTCTCACGTGTTGAAACCTTAGTTTACCAAAATTAATATGTTGTCGTTTACACAGTCGAAAATTGTTTGGATCCAACATTCTTGCTAGCTAGTTGCATTTCTTGGTATTTTGGCTCTAATGTGAACCTAATATCTATGTTAATTAACCTGTTAACACATCGCCAAAGTGATATGAATAAAGGATAATGGCATAATTTTTGAAAATAAGAAATATCAATTTCAGTCTATTTCAAGTAAGTTTTCTTTTAAATAAATTTTCTTTTATTAGGAAACAAGTAAATATCATTAACAGATGCAAGTAGTACCAAGTTCATGTAACAAGATGCTATGTTAAAATTTTTCATAAATTCTAGTGGCTACAATTAATTGTAATGTTTTGTTTGATCACAAAATAAGGATCTGTTTTCATACAAACCAGAAGTGTTTCTGGGAGTTTTTCTACTGAAAATATAAAACTTTTCTAATAAAGAAATTCTCATAAATACTTTTAGTCTTGTATCCAAACATGTTCTAATTAATATATTATGATTTATTTGATAATATTCATACTCATTAATAACAAGATTATTCTTGATAGGGCTACTATCATGACCATCGCTTCAACTACCACCATAATCATTGTTCCCAACTATTTTGATGCTTGTTATTGATTGGTTTCACATAAGAAACAAGGGTAGTATTCATAAAAGAGATTAAAGTTTCTCATGTTATATGAGATAAGCTTCTCTCCTATACACCAAAATTATTTAGTTTTGGGTTAACTTTTTTTCTTCTTTTTAATAACAAAAAAATACAATCAAAACAATACTTCCCTCACGTCTCCCGTGTTATTGCTGAATAAAATATAATGTTCCTTAATTTTAGGAGATGTTATTGCTACTTGAAGTATATGTTTTGATTGTGTGTTTTTTATTAATAAAAAGAAAAAAATTTAACCAAAACTAAGTAATTTTGATATATAGGAGAAAAACTTATATCATATAACATGAGGAACTTTAATACCTTTATAATATATTAAATCATCCTTGAAATTCACATTTTTTTCCGGTCCTTTTCATCCCTTAACCCTAAACCAATTTTTTTTTTTGAAAGAGCTAATTTATTATTTTTTATTTATGAGAATGATTTGAATCCACAATTTCTTTTTCTTCTCCTCTTCTTTTGCTCTTAACTACCAACTCAATCTTATAACTTCCCAAGTTATATATATATCTCTATTTAATTGACATGATACAAATTTCTTTGAAACATAGGATTATTTACTCAAATTTCTATAATCATTTTTAGTGTCATTATCATGATGACCATCATTTTAGCATAGCGTGGCAACGTTGAGATCGGGCATTTCAATTCCAACAAATACGGATTATCTCTGGGACGCAGGCTTCATACATTTGGTGATCTGAATTCTTTTGGTGGTATATTCATTAGTTATTAGGTGCTCACTTTTGGGGATTTGGATGTATACGGTTTGTTTCAACTGCCCTACATATGGGGTAGTGGTTATTTTATATATGCACAATCTGCATATAAATTCAAATAATCACTACGGGCAAAAAAATTCATCTGGACCAGAAAAAAAATGCACAAGGGATTGTTCTTTTTGCTTAGCTGGATATATATATATATACTCTTTCTTAAATTGCTTTGGGTATCCCTTATATGTTGGTTTTATCTTTTAAGTATGGTCCACGTTCAGTTTTGAAACCACCCACTAACAAACTATCCCAATATTTTAGCAACGTACACTTTGGCAAAACAAACTTAAACGTTGGCTCAGATTTGAGGAGATTTTGTAGGTGCACAACTGAAACCTTTGATGGCAAGGATTCTATATATAGGAGTGTGCCTTCCTCCTTTTGGGCCTCCAATACTTACTCTCCATACATAGCTATACACCATCAGTGCGTGAGAGCAAAAGTTTGGAAGACTCAGAATCAACAACACAAGTTCGGAGCAATGGCGGGAGGTATTTATAAGCCTATTATATTCCGCATTAGTGTTTATTACTTTCATTTGGTATCAGAGCCATCGTATACCTCTGCCTTGCTTTCTATTATGCGTCTGAAATATTTCTTAATTTTAAGATTGTGATTTACAAGTTTTCGATGCATATTGAATTCAGAAATCATAAAGAAATGAGATTTCATGAAGTTCTGCGTTTTAAATCGTTGATTTTGATGCCTAAATGACTAAAAACCAGTCGGGTTTCGTAATGGTTCGCAACCGGGTCGGGCTGACCCGGCTGGAGGTTGAAGATGAACAGTGTTAAAATAAAAAAAAACGACTTTTGCAGTTGCTACGTTTCGAACCCAATACCCTTCATTTAAAAAACCTTGCACAGACCGCTAAGCCACTGTATGATTCATGATATTTAGTTACTTTTGCTGCTATTTATATCGTTGTGCGTATCTTTTATATTAAGAGCCTTTTAATTTAATTTATATTGTTCATAATTTATTTATTTATGCAATAAATTACTGGAATTATGAATTATGCGTTTAGATTATTTACATTATTAAGGATGCTATGTAAATATTTAGCTCTTAATTAATCTGAATGATTGATTATTTAATTTTATTGTTTATGGTTAATTGCAATAAAATTAATTATGGAAATAAGAGAATATTTTGTGATCTTTATAATTTAATTGATTAAAGCTTAGCCACAGCAACTTTAATTATTTAAATTATATATTAAGAGCCTATAGATCATATAAGGAAAATAATATTAATTGTAATTAGTCATATATAATATAATAGATATTATCCCACAGGAATTTCTATTATAGTTTAATATGATTAATTAGGATAAAATATTAAATTATATTTCTTGACTTGCCCACAGGAATCAGGAAACATAACGAAATAGTTTTATCATGATTTCACATGAATTTGATTGAATTAAAATTTTAGCCCACA
>PYAF01000434.1:719710-743895 GCA_007407185.1 Glycine tomentella
ATTTTTATGCTAGCCAGTGGAGCTGTGTCTTGGAGAAGTGCCAAGCAGACCTTGACTGCCACTTCCACTATGGAGGCTGAGTTCGTATCTTGTTTTGAGGCTACCTCACATGGTGTATGGATGAAAGGTTTCATTTCTGGGCTTAGAATCATGGATTCTATTTCTAGGCCAATGAGGATATATTGTGATAATTCAGCTGTTGTTTTTATGGCTAAGAATAACAAAAGTAGTAGTCGAAGCAAGCATATCGACATTAAATATCTAGCCATAAGGGAACGTGTCAAGGATAAGACAGTTGTTATTGAGCACATTAGTACTGAATTAATGATTGCTGATCCTTTAACTAAGGGCATGCCACCATTTAAATTTAAGGATCATGTAGAAAGAATGGGACATGGTTCCCTTATGTGATTTTCGTTGTAAGAACGATATTAATTTTAAATAAAATTGTATTGTGATGTTTTCTTTCAGTTTATGCGCATTAAAGTTATTTATTTTGAAAACATCAATAAAGTTTGGACCTAGAATAAACGTTGGGTTTATTCATTAAGTTATATGAGCTTGAGAAATATAATGCATTGTGATACATGGAAGATAATACTCACATATATTAGAGGATCTATCGCCATGATTCGTGTATTTTATTTCTTATTATGTAAATAATGGGATATGTGGACCAAGTGGGAGAATGTTTGTTTTATCTTTAAGTGTGGTCCACGTTCAGTTTTGAAACCACCCACTAACAAACTATCCCAATATTTTAGCAACGTACACTTTGGCAAAACAAACTTAAACGTTGGCTCAGATTTGAGGAGATTTTGTAGGTGCACAACTGAAACCTTTGATGGCAAGGATTCTATATATAGGAGTGTGTCTTCCTCCTTTTGGGCCCCCAATACTTACTCTCCATACATAGCTATACACCATCAGTGCGTGAGAGCAAAAGTTTGGAAGAGTCAGAATCAACAACACAAGTTCGGAGCAATGACGGGAGGTATTTATAAGCCTATTATATTCCGCATTAGTGTTTATTACTTTCATTATACGCATTTTTTTTTAATAATGTTCATATTTTATTTATCGATAAAAAAATATCACGTACGTGCGTAATCTTTTGTTTACTCAAATTATTATTTGATGTATATGTAAAAACGTTTTTATATGTTGATCTTTGGCTTAATTATTGGCACACCTTGTGCTTATAATTGGGTCCTCTAATAAAAAATTTCAGTTAACAAAAAGAAATTATCTTATGCATGTTAAACAATGACTTGAATGCTTGAATTATATTATGCCTGAAAAAAGAAGAAAAAAGCTGCTCAGATTCATAGCTCTGATTCTGAACAAGCTTCTAGCTCTAAATCAAAATAATAAATTTTAACTTTTTAAAATTTTGAAAAAGGACAAACGAGAGGTTAACTCGCATGATTAGTCCTCCACCCTTACAAAGATAGGATTTGACGTCGATTCTACAAATCCTCGCTGAGATTTGGTTGGTGTAGTTTTGTATGCATGGAAGCAACCCTTCTCTTAATCAATTTTGTTTTTCATAAATAAAATATGAAAAAACGAAAATAATTATTAATTTCCAATAAAACCATAATAAACCGGTACAAAATAAGAGAAATTTGAATAGAACAGAAACAAGCAAAGGACGGTTGTCAAATTATAAGGCACCCTTATATGTGTCCTGTCCGTTATTTTTTTTTTTTTGCCTTTTAATTTTTATTATAAATCAGCCACATCCAGATACAAGCTTAAGACACAGTACGATATTGACCTAATGCATTTGATAAAGTTAAATTATTCTAATAAACACACTAGCTGAAGATGAGATAGACACATTCTGCTGCTGCTGCTGCTGCATAGTACTATAGGGACATTGATCGATCTTAAGGTTTCCCCTTGGAAGTAGATCTATACAATAGTGGGGGCTTATAAGGGGCTGGTCGTGGTATCTCACACAATCCATGATCACAAGGAAGTGGGGTTGCTGGGGGATTATAAGTGGCTGGTCGTTGTATCTTATCACAGCCATCATCACAAGGGAGGAGTATAGGATGCAATTTGAGAAAAAATAGAGATACGATTGTAATTTAGTCTAACGGGTAAAAGAAGGATTATTGAGTGGAATTTGAAAAAAAAAAATATAAGGGATGTGATTATAATTTACTTTATATTTTATAATCTTCAACTCCTTTTACTGGTCATCAATCCTCTCCTTTAGCATACTGGAGCTTAGGCTTTATGGCATATTGAGCATTTGGCACCCCATATGTGCAAATGAGTATGTGAATCCATCTGACAAGCCTCGAAGCCAATTCCAAGCAAAAAAAACTGTATTTTGTTAAGTATTTCTTCTCTGTCCAATGACCCATTGTTAAAGATGATCTGATTTCTGGTACTCCACTCACACCAAATCAAAGGTTTGAAGTTGATGCATTGTAGCAAGGCATTTGTACTTAATCACATAAGTCCCTCACCCGAGCCATCAGGAATTGGTATGCTCTTGTCCAGTGCTGTTCCATTGTGACGATTATTCAGAGCAACTTTCGCCGCTGTCAGAAGTGATTTCCAGCGACTATGGTCTTTTGTTTTAACTTCCTCTTCCGCCTTTCTATTTTCCCCTTCCACCATGCTTACACTACCTCCTTCATAAGGATGGTGTTACTCCTTGAATTGCCGCACTATGTATACGGCACCACCATCGTGGTGTCGCCATTGTGGTCCTTGACATAGAAGCACAAAAGAAGAGGAGAAAATGAGAAAGATAGAGGAGAGAAAAAAACAAAAGGGTAAATTTGAGAAAGAAAAAGAAAAGAAAAAATAAATGAAAAATTTTGCAAGTTGACAACTTGGTCCATAAAAGTTTCAGATATTCGAGTCAACATTAGCAAATTTCTCACTGTCAAAATGGTCCAATGATGCCATGCATACTTTTCCGTTTACATTAATGTCAAAAAAATTGATGGTGGGATGGATTTGTTGCACTTTTTATAAATTAAGGGACAAAATTTTATTTTTTCAAAATTCAGGAATCCAATTGTCAGTGTTTTGTAAATTCAAGGACCAAGTTCGGTATTTACCCAATATATTATCATAGTTATTTTAATAAAACCGGAGGCCTATATATTTGATATTTCCCACTTCATTGCTCCTTTTCAACTCCCATCTTTATGTTCTGATAATCTTCTGCAGACATGCTTGGCTTGGCTTTTGCTGTTGTTTTCCTTTTGACTGCATTTGCAGTGTTATCTTCATGTGGCCATTCACCACTTGGCTGCAATGAAGAAGAAAGGCAAGCTCTTCTAAGGATCAAAGGAAGCTTCAAAGATCCATCATCGAGGCTTTCCTCTTGGGAAGAAGAGGATTGTTGTCATTGGAAAGGTGTAGTTTGCAGCAATATTACAGGACATGTTGTCAAGCTGGACCTCAGGAATCCTTGCTTCCCACCGAGGCACCAAGAAGGTCAATCAAACTGTGACTTCAACAAATATGTTCTTGAAGCTAAACATGTTCATCCTTCTATATTACAGCTTAAATATCTCACTTATTTAGATTTGAGTGGAAACAAATTCAATAGTTCAATACCAATGTTCATCCAAACTATGGAGCATCTGCAAGTCCTCTCTCTCTCTGATTGTCATTTTAGTGGGAGGATCCCTTACAATCTTGGGAACCTCACAAAATTGCTCCTTCTTGATTTCAGCTTCAATCCTCTTCTGTATGCTGATGACTTTTATTGGATTTCTCAACTTTCATCACTCCAATACCTTTATATGGGTGATGTGCATCTTGGTAAGACACAAAATTTGTTGCAGGCACTCAGCATGCTTCCTTCTTTGTTAGAAATAGAATTGAGGAACTGTGGACTAAACAAGTTACACACTTACCAACTTGTTAGAGTCACAAACCTTTCCCGAGTGGAGGTCCTGAATCTAGCTGAAAATGAGCTTCAAGCTCCAATTCTGAATGCTTTTCAAAACATGTCTTCCATTGCAGAGATTGACTTTTCTTTCAACAAATTGAGTTCCGTTCCATTCTGGTTGGGAACCTGTAGTAATCTGGTCAATCTATTTGTTGAAAATAATGCTCTTTATGGATCACTTCCATCTACTTTACAGAATCTGACTTCCTTGATTTACCTCGACCTTTCAGAAAACAATTTTGATTCTGTTCCATCCTGGTTAGGTGAGTTAAAGGGTCTTCAATACTTGTATCTTTCAGGCAATGATTTAAAACATATTGAAGGATCTCTAGCATCTTTCGTGGGAAACTGTTGTCATCTTCATTCATTAGATATGTCAAGAAACAATCTTAAAGGAGATGCACTTGGAGTCTATATACAGTCTGGATGCATTAGGTATGATTTAATGCAATTGGATTTGAGTAACAATGAATTTAATGATAGTTTGCCACCATGGTTGGGGCAACTTGAAAATCTATCTGACTTGTATATACATGGCAGTAATTTGGTTGGGACCCTTCCTTGTGATATGATAACAAAACTTATCAATCTGAAGAAGTTGGTACTTTCCAATAACAACTTTGACGGGTGTCTTCCCAACTGTATTGGCCAACTTCTCAATTTAAACTTCTTAATTCTTTCTTTTAATCATTTTCATGGTGTCATTCCTAGGAGTATAGAGCAACTTGTAAGCCTAAAATCTCTAGATCTTACAGGAAACTCTTTAAACGGTACAATTCCCCAAAATATTGGTCAACTTAAAAATTTGATCACCCTCTATCTTTCTGATAATAATTTACATGGAAACATACCTTATAGTCTTTGTAAACTTCTAAACCTGCAAAACTTAGACATGTCCCTAAATCATTTGGAGAGTTCGGTGTCTGACATAAGATGGCCTAAGAAACTTGATTACCTGAACCTCACCAATAACAATATCACTGGGTCACTTCCCCAAGATATTGCTGATAGGTTGCCCAATGTTAGTCACTTGCTTTTTGGAAACAACCTTATAAATGGTTCCATTCCAAATTCATTGTGCAAAATAGACTCCTTGTACACTCTTGACCTTTCAAGCAACTTGTTATCTGGTGAAATTCCTGATTGTTGGAGTGCTACTCAAGGACTCAATGTGTTAAATTTGGCATCCAACAAATTATCAGGTGTTATTCCAAGCTCTCTCGGTAACCTACCCACGTTGGCATGGTTTCATTTGAACAATAACAGTCTTCAGGGGGGGATTCCATCATCTTTGAGAAATTTAAAGCAACTTTTAATTCTGGATCTAGGAGAGAACCATCTGTCTGGGATTATACCTTTATGGATGGGGAACATTTTCTCCTCAATGCAGATTCTAAGGCTACGGCAAAACATGTTGATTGGAAAAATTCCTTCACAACTGTGCCAACTTTCTGCACTGCAAATCTTGGACCTTTCAAACAACAACCTGATGGGATCAATCCCTCACTGCATTGGAAATCTCACAGGAATGATTTCAGGAAAGAAAAATTCTGACATCCAACCTAGTGAAGGGCTTAGATATGTTGAATGGTATGAACAAGTGGTCAGACAAGTCATTAAAGGAAGGGAACTTGACTATACCAGAAATCTAAAACTGTTAGCCAACATGGACTTGTCAAATAACAATTTGAGTGGAACTATTCCTGAAGGAATAACATTGCTTTCTGCATTGCAAGGCCTAAATCTATCACACAATCATCTGTCAGGACATATCCCAAAAAGGATAGGGGACATGAAATCTCTAGAATCTCTTGATCTCTCTCATGACCAACTTTCAGGCACAATTTCAGACAGCATATCAAGTTTAACTTCGTTAAGCCACTTGAATTTGTCCTACAACAACCTTTCAGGACCAATTCCAAAAGGAACTCAATTGTCAACCCTTGATGATCCTTTTATTTATACGGGCAACCAATTTCTCTGTGGGCCTCCACTGCCAAATGAGTGTTCTGCTGATGATTCCCAACATGACAATGTAGATGAAGATGAAGATGGCAAAAAGGATAAAGTAGCGAAATTGTGGTTTTACTTTGTCATTGCTCTTGGTTATGCTCTTGGATTTTGGGCTGTGATTGGAAGCTTGTTGATTAAGACAAGTTGGAGGCGTTCTTACTTTCAATACATTGACGAGTCAACTCAAAGGATAAAAGTATCATGGGCAAAACATTTAGCAAATTTCAAGGAAAGATGTACAGGAAGCCCTGTTGCTGAGTGACACATTATTGTAGTCTTTATGCCTTCTGTTTCTGTTTTATGCACTTATAGGATTTCATGTTTATTTTGGTTCATAATTAGTGATTACTTCACCTTTGTATAAGGGTAGTAATGCAACATGCTACTTGTAGAATTTCCGTTGTCATGCTCATGTCATGCCTAGTGGGTAGTGCTATTTTATTCTAGTTTAATTAAATTAATAATGTTGCAAGCTTAGCTTTTTTCTATTCACCAATAGTCTGATTCTTGCTTTATTATTTGGTGGAAGTTGCTTATGCACCAGTTAACATGCTCAATTATAGGAGATTTGCTATGGTAATAGGTATCCTTTAGGTCTATGGTGCCCAATGCACAAGCTATATTGCATTTATTGATAAATGATTATATAATAAAAGAATTTAAAACTTACTACATCTACCTGTTGCAAAAGTAATGCTTTTAATATCAGTTCGTGTGTTGAAAAATCTAATTTTCTAACGTGATATAACAGACCAAAAAATAAATAAATAAAGAGGGAGAAGAAGAAAGAGATACAACAGCAAGAAATTCTAACTCACAATGGAGATGCTGTGCCTATGGAATGGTACGTTTTGGCAAAACTCAAGCATAAGTGACGATCTCTATTATCTCCCCAACTTTTAAACCCTGCTTTATAACCAGGCTGATTCTTATAGGTGTGAACTTCCCAGTTTAACTCAATGTTAGAAACTGTGTCAGGCTGTTCTACATTAATGTTCACCATGCCATTATCAATGCAAGCCTTATTCTCCCCCTGACCCTGATGCAAACCACATCTCCCAAAATGAAAAGCACTGGTCCTAGGACCGCGTAACGTGTAAACGGGACTACCAAATGAAGGATAAACAGTTGCCCACATTGTGATGTCCCAATTATAGTCATCAAAGAAACAAAACTCTCTAGCCTTATTGTGTATTTTCTTCCAAACAGTTCGATTGAAAGAGTAACCGACATTCCCCATTCTCTCTGCAATCAAAGTTGCCCACCCTTCACCTAATCACCTCTCGAGTTCACATCAGAAGGTGCTAAATTAGCAGGATAACAATCGGGACACTTTTCAGGCTTTAGTGAAGTTAGAACCTGTAGATTGCGATACGCATTGGGAAATATGAAGTAGTCTTCTTCAATGAAAAGAATATGACCAGAATGATCCCCTGTCTCTCTCAATCCATTCCATATTGTGTTCATCATCCACCACCAGTGATGCTTCAGCGATACAATCTTTGGCGACCGGTGGTTTCCAAACTGTTATGGAAATAATAGTCTGGGCCTAATTGCAACGCCCAATTATTGTTAAAGAATCATACGTTTAATTCCTGGAACGTGGGTATGACTTAGTCCCTAACGGCAGTTAGAGACGTGTGAATTGAGGCCGGAAATCTCGAAAGCAATTCGTGTGGTAACTGCAAGGTAAGGTGCTTATAAATACTAGATAGTTGCAGCTAAAAAGGTACACAGATACATTCTAACTCTCTTCCTTTCAATTACATAGAGCACATATCCCACGTCAATTGGTGTATCTCTGTGATCTTCTGCTTCGAGGTATCATTCTCCATTGATATCCTTGAAGTTACAGAGTTAGAGTGATCAAATAGCAAATACGTAGCACCTTCGTGTTACACATTTGAGTTCTGGAAATAGATAGAACATTGGCGCCGTCTGTGGGGACCGATAAATTTCAAGTCCCACGCTTCAACAATGGTGAATACGAGAAATAGTCAATCTGTACCACGTTCCGAGATGCCGAACCGAGAAATACTCATACCGGAGAATCGAAACATGGTGCAGCGAGAAGAAGTGCATATCACAGAAGTTGTCTCTGACGCAGCTTCTTCTCCAGCTCAGACTGATCAACGGAGAGATATTCCGCCGAGGAGGATGGTGCAGGAAGAGGAATTGGGGGGGCAGTTCGTCAACAATGCTCTCAATTCAATTCTGAGTCGGATTGAAAGTATGAAGAGAAGACAGACTCTTCAGAGACAGGAAGATATTCGGAGCATAACACGTCAGATGGAGGAACGTAATGAAGAATGGAGGCATGCTGAGATGCAACGAATAGCACAGTTGGAACAGAAAATACAGAGAATAGTGGAACGAGTACATGTTTCAAACCGCGACGAGGAGTCACACGATTTGAGGGTGCACTTGAACCAATTGAGGAATACCGAGCAAGAAGGAGATCGGGTACGAACTGTGGGACCACCCCGTGAGCAGATCCGAGTACCCGAATCAACAAGGGATAGACTCGACAGGGACGAACAGACGTATATCCGAGTAGAGAATGACGCAACTCCCACTTGCCGAGTAAATCAATCAAAAAGTGATTAAACATGATAAGGCGGGGGAGCCGGCCCCACGTGGGAAGGAAGGACCCGTTTATCGCCGGAAATACAGTAGAGGACAACAAAACAACAGTCCCTTCGTGGACGAAATTGTGAACGCTCGATACTTGGACGACTTCGATGGGTCATTCCTGTCGAAATATGATGGTACCCAGGATCCACAAGTGCATATCGACGAGTTTGATTTGCAAATGTGTGTTGAGGGCATAGATGAGTCCATCATTTCGAGGATTTTCGTTACTACGCTGACTGGGCTGGCACAAAAATGGTTCCACACATTACCACCACGGTCGATAAGGAACTTTGAAGATTTCGGGCATAAATTCTTATTAAACTTTGCAACTAGTAAGAAGCAGCCAAAGTCCGAGTTCACTTTGGGGAAAGTAAGACAGTTACCTGGCAAGACGTTGCAAAGCTACTTGGACAGATTCAAAGAAGCAGCTTTACAGGTGCACGGGTTGGAGGAGAAGGTTCATGTTTACCTTATTTCTGCCGGGCTAAATGGTTCTTCACAATTCGCCAAGTTCATTTACAAAGACCTGGTGAAGTCGTTAACCGAGTTTCGTGCCCGGGCAAAGAAATATCTGGAGCTCGAGCAGATGGAGATAGCTAACAGTTCAGGACGTGAGAAGGAACGAAACGATAAGAGAAGAAGTCTGCCCCCAAAACATAGGGGCCAAGCAGAGAATCGTGCCCGGAATAACTAAGTGAAATTCAGGCCGAGCAGATATGATAATAAGTACGACAAGTACACTCCGCTAAATGTCTCTCGTTCTCAGATTTGGAAGGAGGTAGCGCTTACAGATATGAAAAAAGTATAACGACCTCGTACCATTTTCAACAAAGCCGGGTTGGATAAGTCACGGTTTTGCGAATTTCATAACGGACCCGGACATACTATGGACCAGTGTTGGGATCTGCGTGATGCAATCGAAAAGTTTATTCGAGAAGGCAGACTGAGACAATATGTAATCAAAACGCAAGGAAGAAAGAATAAACGTAAGGGAGATGAGGATCGGCAAGAAAATAAAGATGAAAGAAAGAAAGCGTGAGAAGAGGATGACATGTTCCCAGAACCCGAGTTCGAATGTAACGTGATTTCAGGGGTTATGGGAGGCGGAGATGACACTGCCAATCAAAGAAAGAAATACTTGAAGGAGGTGTTATCGATCCGAACACAGCCAAAGTTCAAGAACCGTGCTGATGACCACGAACCTCCACTCCTATACTTCACAAAGCAGGATATGGAAGGAGTATTTCCTGGGCATGAAGATGGATTGGTCATCACGGGAACAGTGGGCAACTGCCAGGTACGAAAGATGTTCGTAGATAATGGGAGTTCCGTCGATATAATCCTTTGGAGCGCATTCAAGAAGATGAACCTCGATGTCAAAGATTTGAGACCATGCAAAACCATGTTAATTGGTTTCAATGGCAGGAACACGAATGTTAAAGGATCCATTTTCTTACGACTGACTATGGGTACGAAAGAAGCCTTCAAGTCAGAAAGGGTGAAGTTTGTGGTCGCTGATTTCCCGTCCCAATACAATATGATATTGGGAAGACCCACCATTCATAGATGGGACATTTTGATGTCTATGAAGCATCAGAAGCTCAAGTTTGTGGGCGGTAACAGACAGGTGGTGACAATATGTGGCGACAAAAAAGATTCTAGACAATGTTATTATGACACAGTTCGAGAAAGTGAAAGTAAATCCGGGCCAGTCTCCTGGGAATCAAGCAAAATTCTAGAAATCCGGGAAGACGATGGTCGTAGCCGAGGACAGCATGTAAACATGGTGGAATTGGATATGCGAGAAGAACCAGATGAATGGAGATCAGAGCCGGCAGAAGAGAAGAGCATGTCCAGATAGGAGATCAAGCCGGTTAAACTACCAATATCGGGCGAGTAATGGAGCCCGGACACAGAGAAACGCTCGTTGAATGTTTGAGGAAGAATCGTGACGTGTTCGCATGGAAGGCATCTGAAATAGTCGGGATAGATCCAACATTTTGCTGTCATAAATTATCCATATATCCGGGTTCGAAGCCGGTGGAACAGAAGAAGAGGAAGTTGGGCCCCGAGAGAACGCAGGCGTTGCGAGCTCATATTGAGGAACTACTACAGGCCGGTTTCATACGGGAGATCCAATACACCACATGGCTTTCAAATGTGGTGATGGTTCGCAAGCCGAATGGGAAATGGAGAGTCTACACGGACTACACAGACTTGAATAAGACATGCCCAAAAGACGGGTACCCTATGCCGAATATAGACCAGTTAGTAGATAACTCTTCCGGGTACAAAATTTTGTCCTTTATGGATGCATTCTCCGGGTACAATCAAATTGCAATGCACCCGGAAGATCAAGAAAAATGGCGTTTATCGGCGATAAGGCAAACTACTGTTATAATGTTATGCCGTTTGGGTTAAAGAACGCGGGGGTCACATATCAGAGGATGATGAACAGGGTATTCGAATGGCAGCTCGGACGAAACATTGAAGTATATATTGATGACATGATAGTCAAAACTATGGAAGTCAGTAAGCATGTCGAAGACCTTGAAGAGACGTTTAGCCGGTTGCGAAAATTTAATATTCAGTTAAACCCCCTGAAATGCACTTTTGGAGTCGGAGCCAGAAAATTCTTGGGGTTCATGCTGACACACAGAGGAATAGAAGCTAATCCAGATAAATGTCGAGTCGTGTTAGGCATGCATTTTCCGACTAGCAAGAAAGAAATACAACAGCTGACGGGAAGGATAGTCGTACTAACGCGTTTCATGCTGAAGTCGGCGGAAAAGGCTCTCCCATTTTTTAAGATGTTGAAGTAGCAAGCCGTCATATAGTGGAACTTGGAGTGTGAAGCCGCCTTCGATGACATGAAAAATAGCATCCCCCCGGTGTTATCAAGACCAGAAGAAGGAGAAATATTGGTTATCTACTTATCAGTAGGTGAAGAGGCTATCAGTGCTGTGTTAGCACGAGAAGTCAAGGGAACACAAAAACCCGTGTACTTTGTCAGTCGGGCTCTGCGTGACTCCGAGTTGCGCTACCAAAAACTAGAAAAGTTGGTGTTCGCATTGATCGTAGCCGCCAAGAAGTTGCGACCATACTTTCAAAGCCACACCATTGTAATTCGGACAGACCAACCAATCCGACAGGTGCTTCACAAGCCGGATCTAGCGAGAAGAATGACGAATTGGGCAGTTCAATTGTCCGAATTCGATTTAAAGTTTGAAGCTCGACATGCAATTAAGTCCCAGGCATTAGCAGATTTCGTACAAGAACTTACTCCCCACGCCTCGGGAACAGGGGGTTAGTGGACGATATATGTGGACGGCTCATCCAACAAGAAAGGCAGTGGAGCTGGAATCATAATTAAAAACCTGGATGGAGTCGCTACAAAATTCTCATTACAGCTTAACTTCCCAACGTCGAATAATCAAGCTGAGTACGAAGCGTTGATTGCCGGGTTAATACAAGCGAAGGAACAGGAAGCAGGAAAAGTGAAGGTGTTCACGGATTCACAACTGGTGGCGGCGCAAATTGATGGTCGCTACCAAGTAAAAGGACCATTATTGTCAAAATATTTGGGTCGGGTGAAGGAAATCATAGCCGGATTCGACGAAGTAGAGGTTAGTCACATTCCTCGGGAGGAAAATATCCGGGCTATCTTGTCAAAATTAGCTAGCACCAAGAACCCTGGTAATAATCGAACGGTGATCCAACAACAAGTTTTGCAATCGTCGTGCATAATGATGATCACAACCGACCAGGACTAGAGGCATCCAATAGTGGATTATTTGGAAAAGGGAATACTACCAGATGACGCTGTGGAAGCCCGGAGGCTGATGAGGACAGCAGCCATGTACACAATTGTCAGCAATGAGCTATATCGCAAGGGTTTGCATAGCCTGCTGTTGGTGTGTGTGCCACCGGACCGAGTAGAATATGTGTTGTCTGAAATACACGAAGGTATCAATGGACAACACATGGGCGCTAGAGCACTGGTAAGGAAGGCGCTCCGGGCTGGGTATTACTGGCCGACCATGGGAGCGGATGCGGCCGAGCATGTAAAGAAGTGCAACAGTTGTCAGATGCATGCATCCCGAATTTTGTCGCCACCCGAGGCGCTGCAATCTATTTCGGTGCCATGGCCATTCGACAAATGGGGCATGGATTTACTGGGCCCATTCAAGCCAACAGAGGGACAAATGAACTGGCTGATAGTCGCGGTAGATTACTTTACCAAATGGATAGAGGTGGCACCACTAGCCATGATCACATCTGCTCGGATACAACAATTTTTTGAAAGGAATATCATTTAAAGGTTTGGAATCCCTGGGGAGGTCATTACTGACAATGGCACGCAGTTCACGGACAAAGGATTCCAAGAAATGATGGCCGGTTTCCATATCCGGCACAGATTTGCGTCAGTTGAGCATCCTCAATCCAACGGGCAAGCGGAGGCCGCAAACAAAACAATTCTAGAAGCTCTACGAAAAAGAATGTACGACGCTGGATCTAATTGGGTATAGCAGTTGTGCTATGCGCTCTGGGGCATTCGGACCACTGCCCAATCGTCAACAGGTGAGACTCCATTCCGGATGACCTATGGTAGCGAGGCCATGATACCAGTTGAGGTCGGACAACAATCGTGGCGCCAGACACAAGTTCTACGAGAAGGAGAGGAATCAAATAATGAAGCCCTGGCGCTGGAGTCAGCGCTTATCGACGAAATCTGAGTAGCCGCCCATGCCCGAGACCTCCAGGCAAAACAGCAAATGGCACACGCCTACAACAAGAAAGTGGTCCCACGACAATTCGAGTTGGCCGAGTTAGTCTTACGACGAGCTGATGTCGGGAACAAGAACGCCTGAGACGGAAAATTCGCGACCAATTGGGAAGGCCCGTATCGGATAACTCACAAGCTAGACAAAGGGGCTTACATGTTGGAAACGTTAGAGGGCAGACCAATCAAGCGGATGTGGAATGCCGATAAACTCAAAAGATATTACAGCTAACACTCGTCAACGCATGGCGAAAGGGTGTGGATTTCTCTTTTATCGAGAGTATGAACTCTCTAGTTCATATGGTTCTCGTTCATTGAGAACACACAGCCAAATGGAGGGAGGCAGGTTTCTCTTTTATTGAGGGTATGAACTCGGAGGATATATTCCCGGGTACATATGGTCCTCTTTCTTGGAGAAAGCACCATAGGAATTCAGAAATCATGTTTTCGGGCACAATTGTTTTCTTTTAGTAGTATCAGTTATACCGTTGTAGATTCCAAGTGTTTTATTCTTGAGAGTATGGGCCGAGGATGATAGTTCAACTCGGAACATATGATTCTCAATAAACATTGTAATATGACGGCTACAATTTCAATAAAATAATATTCAGTATTATGGTGTTTTATAGGGTATGGATCCCGGTAAACCACGATTCATATGGTTCTTTTAAAACGTGATACGAATTAAGAGCTGTGAATGATACACTAGTCGGTTCTGATCAAATCGGCAGTGGAAACTATCCCTTAGCGAAGTTGTTCATAGTGAAAATCTAAGTCCCTATAAGAAATACGAATACAATACTTGGTCGTTGGAACCAAAGAATACGCGCGTACAATATTTGTTCACCAGGTAAAAGAAGCCAGAATATATAATAAAAGATTATCATTGAAAATCTAAAACATATGTTCTAGGCTAAAAGCCCAACGTTAAATATGTTCAGGTTCCAAAAATCAACATTAATAAAATAAATACAAATAAAATCGGCATCCCGGTCCTTCAATTTTTGGCAGCAGGCTGCTGGTCGGCGGCGGCTTTTGGTTGTTCATCGGCGGAAGCGTTGGTAGTCGGGGCGGTAGAGGTAATCTCTTCCATGTGTGCGGGCTCCTCAGCAGCCACCACGGAAGAATTCTCGGCTCCGGTGGGAGGGACCAATTGCTCGTCGTCAACATAGGCCATATAATGCATCCCGGAAGTAGATAGTACCACTCTCGGGTTCAAGTGTTGTATTTGTTCGATGGCATTGGTGAAACCCTCCTCGGCAGCCGCAGCGAGAGTAGTCTTCATGGACGCCAGCTGATCCTCATACGCTCGGACTTTTTCTTCATGATCAGTCTTTAAAGAGTCAAGCGACGACGTCTGAAGGGCCACCTGCTACTTGGCAACCCCAAGAGAGCCTTGAGCCCGACCCAAGTCACTCTGCAAAGAAGCAGAAGTAGCTTGGGATGAAAGCAACTCTTCTTTTAGTTGTCGGATTCTGCGGCAAGTTGGGCCCGTAACTTCTCGTGCCCGGCCTTAGTGGAAAGAAGCTCCTCATAAGCTTTTTTCTTTTCCTCCAGCGCAACGTCATACCTGTTATATACAAGTTTAACTCACGAGCAGAATATAAAGAAAAGCTTAAGGGTTTACGTCGAAAATACATACCTGTCCCACACTGTAGCAAGTGCTCTCACCAAGGAAGCACACCAAAAGGTATACTCCTCGACGCGGACGAGCTCGGCTAGTTCCTCACCTACGGGGGCGCCGGGTTCAAGCATACGAGAAGGGGGCTTAGTCAATCTGACCAAATCCTCATTTACCCCCTTTCTCCATTCATTATTCGAAGCCGCCCGAGGGTCGGGACGCCCGGAATCAGCAATGGGAGCAATGCACCCCTGGGAGGTCTCCACATTAAGATCCACGGTCTCGACCGCGGACACCGGAGTAGATGAAGTTGGGGGACGGGGAGCCACAGGTGGACGAGGGGCTACAGGCGTATCCGGCACCACTT
The DNA here is from genome assembly GCA_007407185.1 of Glycine tomentella. Classification (NCBI taxonomy): domain Eukaryota; kingdom Viridiplantae; phylum Streptophyta; class Magnoliopsida; order Fabales; family Fabaceae; genus Glycine; species Glycine tomentella. The sequence continues at coordinate 735,057 of PYAF01000434.1, forward strand.
TGGTCCTCTTGTTCTCACCATCCAAGATCGTCCTGTAAGACGGCGGAGGACGTTTATGTGACTTGGTGGGAGCAAGGGGCTTCTCGGAAGCTGGCCCCTTAACCTTGGCCTCGGCCGGTTTGGGGTTGGGAGCAGCGTCAGATTTGGTTTAGGTGGGGGGAGTTGGTTGCGGTCCCATGTCGGCTACAATAAGAAAGAAACAACAACGTCAGAGCCAATACACACAAGTATAATCAATATAACTTAGAAGATAATGCAATTATCAAGGCAAACTAGTTTGACGGTCGTCGCCAATATAATTAGCTATGTTAGGCTGACCATGGGTATCCACATATTCAGAGATTACAAAAACCGACGAAGCATCGGAGTCGCATAACTCCTCCTCGGTAAATTGATAATTCGACCGGGCCTGTTTATAATGATCCTTAGACCAATATAGAGGAAATGCCCACTCCACGTCGGATGATTCGGGGCCGGACAAGAAGAATGGTTGTCGACCAGGCTCAGCGACTACCTTAAAGTAGTTGTCCTTAAAACCCCTAAAGGAGTCTGTGAACAGTTTAAATAGTTTTCGTTTGCTTTGACTTCGGAAAGAGATCCACCCTTTCCGGTTAGGAGGTTCCTTACCCATCCTAGGAGTATGAGGGAAGTAATAATAGAAGAAAAGGGGGACAGTGCAGGGAATTCCTAAATCTTCGCAAAACAACTCAAAGGTACGGATAAAACCACAGCTGTTCGGGTGAAGTTGAGAAGGGGCTACTCGGAAGTGAGTTAAAACCTCGACCTCGAAGGAAGAAAAAGGGAAGGTGATGCCTATTTGGGTAACTACGTCTTGGTAAAAGAAGAAAAAATTGGGGTCATTCCCTTCCCGTTGAGCACAGACGGGCTCACCCGAGAGGGGAGCCCGGAAGACAAACCCATCTTGCTTCCCTACCGGGGTGTATACTATGCTAGGAAGGTCAAGGGTGGAGAAAGTTCGAAGGACTTCATGAGTCACCCAAGCAAATTTGGATGCCAAAGCCGGAGTTACGTCCGATTGGGACTCGACAGAAACGGATTCGTCTACAGTTTCCAAAGCAACATTCATTATACCTATGTAAATGAAGAAGAGAAATGAAAATTAGTAAACGTACCTGGAGGTAATGCATCAAATGCATAAGAGGCCGAGGTCGGGACCTCGTCGCCGCCAACTCGGGTGCGCGACCTCGGCGGGGTTTTTTTGGTGGATGATAATATGGTGTTGTGCCGATACGACCCCAAGATCGAATCAGTGGCATCATAAGAGCCAAGTTGAGTATAGTACATGGCATCGGAAACACAATCAATACAGGCATCATACTTAATCTCCATTACCTGATCCGACGAGGAGGAGGAGGTCTCATCCGAAGAAGAAGAGAGGCAGGTAAGGGGATCAAAGCGACGACAAGGGAGCGGAAGCTCCCTTGAGCTGTTAATGTGTCTGGGCCCAAAAACCTGGGGGCCCAAGATGGGTGAAGTTCTAGAACGATCCAAGGCCAGAACCGGTTTGGGTGTAGGGCCAACAGGGTTTGAAGGAACTAGAGGAGCGCCGACGGGTTTAGACCCACCCTGGTGATACAGCGGTAAGGAAGTGTTTTGACCACTGGGTGTGGCGGAAACCCTTGGTTTCTTGGAGGAGGAAGAGCCTCCGGAAGAGGAAGGCCAAATAGCAACCACCCAGTCCTGGGGGCACGATCCTCCGTAACTCCGCCTCTTCCTCAGGAGTCATTTTCATGATAGCCAAAACTAAAGCAACCCAACAAAGGTGGAAGAGAGGAAGAAAATAAAACCCAAAACAGAGAAAGAAGACAATGCGGTCCTAACCACTAATGCAAAACAAACTATGAAATTATGAAAGCAGAAATATGAAAGAGGAAAGAAAGAAAGTACCTGTTGAAGGAAGAAATCAGGAACTGGAAGAGAATGAGCGAAGAAAGTATTTGAAGGAAACTTAAGGAATTAGAGAAAGTAGAAGAGTTTGAAAGAAGTGACAGATGAAAGGAAAGGAAGGGGAAGAAATAATCAGAACTGTGGGATTTTAGGAAAAAATTTGAAATTCGGTAACTTGCGGTAACCGCCAAAGGAAATAAAATGGCTCAATGAACCGCCACCAATGAAATGGAACGACATAAGGATATGTTGGTAAAAGCACACCTGAGTCTGGGGGCATGGAAGTAAAAGCACAAGAAGTGCAATGATTATTAGAAGAATGAAACGACAAGTCCTTTAATGCATTAAATGACAATAATGGCAGGAATAATAACTGGCTGCACTTAGAGAGTCAATCATCAGTTGGGGCATTTTGGTTACTCGGAAAAGTTTTCTCTACGCGTCAGAGATACATTTGAATATTTTACTCGGAATAGTTTCTACTCGGAAGAATGTTAGCGGATAGATATCTTCAAATATGCGGCTGTTCGGTGAGCTTATTCCGACTGGTTCGATGGGGAAATCCTGTTCGGATAATTGTAGTCGGAGAATCCTGTCCGGACAACCGTAGCTGGAGGATCCTATTCAGACAATTTCCTATCCGGGTCGGTATGTGCAGATGATCCAGACCGGATGAGGTTTACCCAGGAGAATGTAAGATGATGAGAAGACATGATGCACCCCGGTCACCAATAATGTTTGATAACCGGGCTGGGGGGAAACTGTTATGGAAATAATAATCTGGGCCTAATTGCAAGGCCCAATTATTGTTAGAGAATCATACGTTTAATTCCTGGAACGTGGGTATAACTTAGTCCCTAACGGCAGTTAGAGACGTGTGGATTGAGGCCGGAAATCTCGAAAGCAATTCGTGTGGTAACTGCAAGGTAAGGTGCTTATAAATACTTGATAGTTGCAGCTAAAAAGGTACATAGATACATTCTAACTCTCTTCCTTTCAATTACACAGAGCACACACCCCACGTCAATTGGTGTATCTCTGTGATCTTCTGCTTCGAGGTATCATTCTTCATTGATATCCTTGAAGTTACAGAGTTAGAGTGATCAAAAATCAAATACGTAGCACATTCGTGTTACACATTTAAGTTTTGGAAATAGACAGAACACATACTGATCAGGATTCCCCTTGCAATGTTTTTCTCCGGCATCATCTTTCTCCTAGCAGTCATTAGCTGAGACCCAAGGAAAACTATCAAAAAACAGATGGGGCGAATAGGTAGCATAGATACCATCAATGATCTTGTTCATCTCCTCAAAGTACCCATCATGACTAACAATTAGTAAGGTCTCACCAATCCCCATTACCCGCGAAAGGCTCTCAATAACCACTTTAAGATATTGAGGCCGGTTGTGAACATACAAAACAACAATAATATGATCCTTCGCGAGTGTGGGATACAAATCCAAGTTTGTTGGTGGCAACCCATTTAGCCTTTCCAATCTAAGTGACAAGTCATTCTGATGGGGGAGATCATGCAACTTTTCAAACTTCAAGTCATGATGGTATGCATCAACATTGTTTTTCATATCATGAGTCCCAATTGGTGTTGAATTTGATGCAAGGAGAAATATCAGAAGCAAAAGCCCACATAAAGTAAGAAACACCACAGATAACAGACGTCACAGAGCCACATCTCCAAGCCTAAGGCGGGGTTTCTTGGAAACAGCTATAATAGAGGAACTAACCATACCGTGATAACACACAAAGAATCAAAGAGATTCTAAAATTCATTCACAAATTACATCAAACACAAACCACATAAGCAAATTGACAAGGCATGAACTAAAAGTCAAAATTGATACAACAGAGAGAAGAAGGAAAAAGAAAGAAAAAAGAGTTTTGAGTACCAAAAACCTATGATGGTGGCTTTGATGTTGAGATTGAAGAAACCACAGCGGAAACCCACTTCTGGTTGGAGCTAAAGAACAAAACTTTGCACTTCCACCAGCACGGGGAAGTAGAATCAGGCACAAAAACCAAGGTAGTGGGAGCAAAAGGAGCAAGACCCGTGTGAGTAACAATGGATCAAAATGGAGTGGGAATAAGAAAAGAAGGGGCGTGGAATTTGGGTGCAGAAGAGATCGAAAAGCGGAAGACATTGAAGAGCAAAAGAAGGGCAAAAAAATTAAAAAATATCAATTTAAATAAAAAAATTACAAAAACATGGCAGTTTCAAAGGTAATTACAAATCTATGGCAATCAAACGCGCTGGTCCAAGACATGTTTAAACACGTCCACCCAGGACGTGACCAAGCCCCATTCACGTCCACGCAGGACGTGACCCAGCCCCATTCACATCCTCCCAGGACTTGATCCAGCACCCTTATATATACCCCTCATTCAGCATTTGCACCCATCATTTGCACCCATCTTCATCATTTGCAGAGCTCTTGGTTATCTCTGAAGGCTTTTGTTATGTGACTTCTCTTTGGATTCGGGTTTTAGTTCGAGCAAGTAAGTGTTGGTCAAACATATTAGTTTTAAATTACATGAAATATATTATGTTGTTGTCTTAGAGAATTGGTATTGATCTACAAAATTGCTATTGACTTAGGTTAGAAATAGTGACTTATTATAACGTAGGTTTTATGACCTAGGTTTTGATTAGTTATTTATGTAGGTTAAGACCTAGGTTTATTGAGTTACAATATTATTAGTTAGTTACTTAGATTATCATTAAGTACGATCTCAAGGTTATGATGTTGGTTACGTAGGTTATGACCTAGGTTTAGGGTTTAGGGTACAATTAGTGGGTGACCTAGGTTTTCATTAGTTATTTACGTAGGTTATGACCTAGGTTTTATGACTTAGGTTTTGATTAGTTAGTTTTGTAGGTTAAGACCTAGGTTTATTGACTTACAATTTTATTAGTTTAGGGTTTAGGTTATCATTAAGTACGACCTCAAGGTTATTACCTTGGTTACGTAGGTTATGAACTGGTTTTAGGGTTTAGGGTTTAGGGTAGAATTAGTTGGTGACCTAAGTTTTCATTAGTTATTTACGTAGGTTATGACCTAGGTTTTCATTAAGGACCTACATAAGACATAGATAATCAATTTTTTCAAATAATTATTCTTCCAAATGAAATAAATTATCATAAAATGCTTATAGATTTTTCTGTGTTACAGGTGTGACCGTGGTCTTGTGTTCATCATCTTTGTGATCTTGTAATCGTTGGTCATACATAAAAAAATGTCTGGAGATGGTGATTTTGTTGGTATTGTTTTGTATTATAATGGTAGCAAAATTGAGAGCCGACGTGGTGTTGTTTTCGAAGGAGAGAAAAGGGGAACACGTATCAACCGCAACTCAGCCATTGATGAATTGCATGAAAAAATTAGTCAATAATTAGTTCTCAAAGGCAATGTATCTATGACTATGGTCATTGCACAAATATGGTGCGATGGTAAATATATCAGCATGAAAGTAATTGACGATGAAGACTTAGAATTTGTAATAGGAGAATTCTTCAACCAGTCAAGGAAAAATTTCTTAAAGTTGTAAGTGGATTTTGCTGGAGTAGACGATGTGGCTTTACCAACGAGATCAGTTGATTTCAATTATTCTCGTGGAGCATCAGCATCTGCTGCTCCAGTTGTTAATTTGTCTATGGAAGATGAAAATGACCCTACTTGAGTTATCAATGACGATATTAACGATGACGATGATGAAAATATCGCAATGGAAGATCGTCTTCTTATCGAGAATGGTAGTGCTTCGGACAATGATGAGGATGATGGTCGAAGCGCAACTCAAATACAAGTACATTACTCAATCGTAAGAGAGCATGAAACCCAATGACAAGAGGATGCAGGGGAGTCTCATTTACCGCAACAATGTCAAGGTGTGTTACCAAACAATAGTTACTTACATATATGTTTGTTTATTGTGTATGTATTTTATTGTAATAAATTTGGGAATTTGCATATGTAGGTGAGGGTAATACCACTTTTTGGGATGGAATCCCACATTACACCTACATTGATTGGGATTATCCGAGTGAACAAGATTCTGGCAGTGGTTATGGTTCAGGTTCAGTTGAGGGTCCATGGGCATTAGGAAATAAGTTGTTTGTAAAACAGGAATTTGCATCAAAAGAAGATGTGTAAATGGAAACAAGCGGAACCTCATGAAGGAGCATCAGGAAGTTGTGGTGGTTGAAAGTACGCCTACAAAGTTAAGCATGAAATGTCGTGCGCATGACCAGAATTGTCCATGGAGGGTTAGGGTAATCAAAACAACGTACGGTGAAAGATGGGTGGTTACCAAATGGGGTGGGGATCACAATTGCTTAAATGATCACATTTCTCAGGACCACAAACAACTTGATACTGGTGTTATTGTTTCACTTGTACAAGGTAAGTTATTGGATGAGATGATAATGGTGAGAAGTAATGATTTTGTTATTATTAATGATAACATGATTATTTTTTTTATTAATAGGGATGATAAAGTATGATCCATCATGTTCAATTGGACTAGTCTAGGAAAGGATAACTCATTCCTATGGATACAAAGTTTCATATAGAAAGGCATGGTATGCAAAGTAGAAAGCAATTGCAATTATCTACGGTGATTGGGAGGAATGATATGCATTTTTGTCGAGGTGGTGTGAATATATGCTTCGCTTTTCACCAGGTTCTGTTTATCACTTCAAACAAAAAATTATTATGTGGCTCATAGAATCGTTCATGGAAAACGCGTGTTTCAGCGCATTTTTTGGACCTTCAGACAATGTTGCGAGGCTTTCAATTTTTGTAAGCCGATTATTCAAATTGATGTCACTCATTTATATGGCAAGTACAAAAGAAAATTGTTGATTGCCACGGCTCAAGATGGAAACAATGAGTGTTTGCCACTTGCATTTGCTATTGTTAAAGGTGAGACGTTGGAAGCTTGGGAATTCTTTCTGGATAACATTCGAATGCATGTTACAAAGAAGACAGATATTTGTCCTATTTCTGATCGGCATCGAAGCATATTGTCTACAGTTGAGAGGCACCCCAGGTGGCAACCACCGCATGCTTATCACATCTTTTGCCTCCATCATATTGCGAGCAATTTTAATCAAAAGTTCAGAAATGAAAATTTGAAGAGAGCGGTTATGAATTTAGGTATGGTTAAAAACTCATCTATTCATTTTTCATGTATAACTAAATTTTAATGTTATTTAATTTCTGTGCAGGTTATACGCCTTCCATTGTTGATTTTGACATAGCCTTTGCAAGTTTTCGTGATATGAGTCCTGAGGTTGCAAACTAGATTGATAGCATCCCGAAGGAAAAGTGGACACGTGCATATGATGTTGACGGACGAAGTTATGGACATATGACAACAAATTTGGCCGAGTCAGTAAACAGGATTTTGAAAGGTGCAAGAAACATGCCAATAACCGCGTTTGTTAAGCACATATATAGCAGATTGGTGGAAAATTTTGTTTGCAGAGGCCGATCAACTTGTAATGAATTGCAAGGTCCTTATGCTCATTGCAAAAATGTGGTTGCTATGTTGAAGGCCAATGAGACCAGTGCTACTAGTCATTATGTTCGTGCATATAATGTTGAACGATCTGTATTTGAGGTTGACGATGGTTATGACAAATCGTACTCGATAAACCTCCCTGAGCGGTTCTATTAGTGTGGGAAATTTAAGGCGTTCAAGTATCCTTGTAGTCATGCTGCAGCAGCCGCTTTACATGTTTGTCAGTCACCGACACAATATGTGGATAACGTATTCTTTATAACAAACCTGGTACAAGCTTACTCATTTCCATGGCAGCCAATTGGTAATGAGCAGGCAATTCCAACTAGTGTTGATCCAGTGGTCATACCTGACATGTCTATGTTGCGTGCAAAGGGTCGTCTAAAGTTAACTAGAATACGCAATGAGATGGACGAAGTTGAAGCTAGTCAAAGTTGTATTAAGTGTGGCATATGCAGATTACCTAGTCATAACCGTTGAAATTGTCCTAGTCGTCCATCTACCTCATGATTTGTTGATGTTGTTGTCAATGCTTTCTTTATGTTGTTATATTTCGTAATGAACATTTGAAAATAAACCAAACTTCTAGTGAAACCACTCATGTCAATTTCATATACGCTAGATGAATTTTAAACATGAAAACGCAATCGAAATTAACGATGACATAGTTATGGAAACCTAATAAAATAACAGAGCATACAAACAATTGGAATTAGAGAGACAAACACAAAAAGTTGAACATTAAAAAACCTAAACAACGAAACCTATTAACAACAACAATTGAAACATGACAATCACGAAACTAATCATAATTTGGAAGATCTTGTGCAGTGGACATGTCATCTTCCAGTAGTTCGATTACCGGTTTCTTAAAAGTAGCTAAACTTTCTATTGGAGAGAAACACTTCCAGTAATTAGATTTTGCTAACACCTTCAGTACATCTTCATCATTTTTCAGTTTTATTATTTCATATTCGACCAAGTTTTCTGAATATTTTGTGTGACCTGGTTGTTTGAAGAACAATTGTCTGACAACCTATGATTCGTGAATTCCATAAGGGGGACTCCTACCGGCGCAACTTACTTGATTATATCCTTCAGTGTTTCTATATTGCATCCGGAAGGAATTTAAAATCTTATTGGATTTGTTCCAGTAAAGGAGTAACCCAAAAAATTGCCTTGTCGTGGTATGTTCCACTTGTCGTTGTAATACAACAGTGCATCATGAGTAGGAGTGATGGTGGATCGATGTAGGTTGAGGACACCATCGGGTGTTTTGGTTATCCTACATAATAATTCTATTGGACCAACAGACGGGAGTTTTTCATGGCACACTGATGGAGGATCAAGGCAAGCTAAAGAGCTAAGGATTCAAATCCTTCAAGATCAA
>PYAF01000434.1:749226-769220 GCA_007407185.1 Glycine tomentella
CCAATTAATTATTAATCTGCCCTGAAAATAAAAATTGAAATAATTAACTTAAAATAATCCAAATTAATTAAAATCCGAATTATTAGTCTAATTAAATCCTAAATGAGAAACAATGCAAAATATAGACAATTAAGCACAAGTTAGGGATTAAAATGAGTACAGAAAGATGAGTAAATAGTGATAAATAGTGACTCATCAGTAGGTCATTAATGACAACTTAGGCCATAACCTAGGTCACTAACTAATAATACTCTAAGTTTGGACATTTCAATGCACCAAATGTAAAAGGGTTCAAGAAGGATAGTGTAGCGGTGCGGTTCAACGTAACGAACGTCGCGCCAACGACATTTGATTCCCGAATCTCCCGCGATCGTGGAGGACGCGGCCGCGACTGCGTTTGCACGAGCTAGATCAAAATATTGCACGTCGTATTTTTTTCAGTTCTTCTGCACGAGCGCCATTGAATTCGACCTTGTTCGTTCACTCCGACCACGACTAATAATATTCTAAGTGACTAACTAATAATATTCTAAGCCGATAAACCAAGGTCATAACCTACGTAACTAACTAATGAAAACCTAAGTCATAACCTACATAATTAACTAACAATATTCTAAGTGACTAACTACTAATATTATAAGCCGATAAACCTAGGTCATAACCTACGTAACTAACTAATGCAAACCTAGGTCATAACCTACGTAATTAACTAATAATATTCTATGCCAAATAAATCTATAACAAGTAACAAGTAACAATTTCTAACATAAGTAACAACTAACAAGTAACAATTTCCTAGATCAAAAATAATTCTTTAATACAACACAGAAAAACCTATAAACATATTATGATAATTTATTTCATTTGGAAGAAGAATTATTTGAAAAAATTGATTATCTATGTCTTACGTAGGTCCTTAATGAAAACCTAGGTCATAACCTACGTAAATAACTAATGAAAACCTAGGTCACCAACTAATTCTACCCTAAACCCTAAACCTAGTTCATAACCTACGTAACCAAGGTAATAACCTTAAGGCAGTACATAATGATAATCGAAGTCACTAACTAATGATATTGTAAGTCAATAAACCTAGGTCTTAACCTACATAACTAACTAATCAAAACCTAGGTCATAACCTACGTAACTAACTAATGAAAACCTAGGTCACCCACTAATTGTACCCTAAACCGTAAACCTAGGTCATAACCTACGTAACCAATGTAATAACCTTGAGGCCGTACTTAATGATAATCTAAGTCACTAACTAATAATATTGTAACCCAAATAAACCTACGTAACTAATAATATTGTTGACCCACTTTGTCATCCCTAAGTATAATTGATGAGATTGGACAAAAAAAATCATGAACATACTTGAAACTTCACAAACCAAGGAAAGGAGGCTTTCAATGACTTCACCTACTTGCATGTTGTAGCTGTTGGAGAGATTCACAGATTCCGCAGGTGAAGGATGAGGTTTAGAGAGGGCAATTCGGGGATTTTGAAAGTTATAATATTACAATGGGGGTGCAGGATGAAAATTGTGGGACACAGGAAGTAACAGCCCCATATTCACCCAAAACAGGCTGCTAGAGTTTGGGAGAGGAAGAGAAAAAGGCCCATTCTATTCCCACTTCCCTCTTTTTTTACTCTTTACACTGTGCATTTATATTTTATCGTTCAAAGTTAGTTTTCAGAATGCATTTTATATTTTAAAAACTATTGATACAAACAAAAACAAAGGAAAGGTAAGAAGAAAATAAATAAATAAAATTTCCCAAAGAAAAATAGTTGAGCTCCTGTAGTGTTATCAGTTAATCCACTGTACTGGGTTGTTGTTTCCTGTACTTCCATTATTGTTTCCTATACTTTCCGTTATATTTAAAAAAAAAAAATCTATTTCGGAATGCAAATTCCAGAGTTGGTGGGAATGCAGAAAGTTTTAACCCCTTAGGAGAATGGCATTAACTTCCTACACCCAGCACTTTTCTAATACACCCAGCACTTTTTTTAAAATGTCAAAATTACCCTTTGTCAAAATGCTTCACATACACCAGCGTAGCCTGAAACACTCATACGGATTGACAATCCGTAAGACCAATACGGATTGGCAATCCGTAAGGCTGATTGGCAATCTGTAAGGCATACGGATTGGCAATCCGTAAGTCTCGTACGGATTGGTAATCCGTAAGGCTCATACGGATTGTTCATACGGATTGCCAATCCATATGAGCCTTACGGATTGCCAATCCGTATGCCTTACGGATTGCCAATCCGTATGCCTTACGAATTCTCAATCCGTATGCCTTACGGATTGCCAATCCGTATGAGTGCAATTTTTTTTTAACTTTGTTTTTATTTTTTTTAAATATTTGTGTTGTTTTTGTTAAATGTAACTTTTTATTTATGCATTTTACGTAACAATGTGTTGACTTATGATTTTGGTCTACTATGTTGAATGCGTCAGTGCCAGCGGTAACCATTCGAAGATCTATCATTTGTTGCAATCTCTGGCCAATCGTGTGGCACACACCCTGAATAGAAGAATGAAAAACATGTAAGACAACAATGTCACCAAACAATGCAAATAACAATCAAAACCAAATGACTTTAGCTTACCACTGCATGTGGTGGCATATGTCCTCTCTACCCTCTCTGGCCAATGCCCGCCTTAGTCCTCTCATTTTAACCATTATCTGATATTCATTCAAACCAATTTGTTAATTATACCTTCCAATAAATTCATACTCTTCAAAATGAAAATAACACAAATACAATCACAGTCAGATGTGCTTATCACATTTCAAATAACCTATCTACCCGGTCAATACCATTAGACAACAATCTAACAAGTCCATACAATTACACAACATGCTTTTCACATAGCAATTCAATGAACCAGTTCATGCATTAAAAAAATAAAAAAAAAATTAAGCAAATACCCATACGGATTGGCGATCCGTAAGGCATACGGATTGGCAATCCGTAAGGCTCATACGGATTGGCAATCCGTATGAGCAATCCGTATGAGCCTTATGGATTGCCAATCCGTACGAGACTTACGGATTGCCAATCCGTATGACTACGGATTGCCAATCCGTATGCCTTACGGATTGCCAATTCGTATGCCTTACAGATTGCCAATCAACCTTACGGATTGCCAATCCGTATTGGTCTTACGGATTGTCAATCCGTATGAGTGTTTCAGGCTACGCTGGTGTATGTGAAGCATTTTGACAAAGGGTAATTTTGGCATTTTAAAAAAAGTGCTGGGTGTATTAGAAAAGTGCTGGGTGTAGGAAGTTAATGCCTTTGGAGAATAGGAGCCATCACTGTTACACTTGGCCCAAGCACTATTTGGAGGAGGGACACCACGCGGGCTTGGGTCAAACAAAGTAAGGAAAATGAGATAGCAATGCTACACACCGAATAGGATACATAAGTTTAATAAATTATTGAATCATGAACAGAAGTTATGTTCCTAAAATGAATGGATTTGTAATTTTAGAGTCAATGAAAGTAAAATGATCTACTTATGATTTTTTTTTAACAAACTCATAAAATTATTTAAACACTATTAACACATTATAACTGACAGTGGAGGGTTTCAAAATTCAAGTATCTCACACAGGTTGACAATGAGGAGAGTTTAACATATGAATTAAGGGAAGAGAAAGACACAACTTTGTGTTTCTTTATGCACCATTTCTATTTACTTGTACATTATTCATACCATTTTGTATTTGATTTATACAATATTTGATTCTTTTAATTAAGTGATATATGGCTCTTCAATTTTAATTGTTTAATTAGTTATTCAATAACAGTCATTTCAAGTAATTTGTAATGTGAATTAAAAATCGCTTTCAAAATTTAAATTCTAGAATTTTACATACTTCCAGAGTTTAATTTATAGAACATTGATAAGATTCAATATTTCGAAAATCAAACTTTGAAAATTTCAGAAGTAGGAACATTTTGTATAGTTTCAAAATTTAATTTGTGTAATGTTGAATTCCACCATGTGTAGGTGTATTGTTGAAATAAAATTTGATTGAGGAGATGTGGTTAGAAAAAAGAGAGTGCAAAAAGAAATCGCCTCATAGAAATCGTTTGATATCATGGTTTCAGATCCCAAGAAAGTGGCTTGTAGGAGCTCACAAGATCCATTGACTCTTTGTTGCATCATTTAATTTTCTAGTTCCAAAATAAAATTACAGTATTGGACAGTGAGAAACAAATTAAGAGGGGAAAATGGCTAAGTTTATAATTTAATCTTTGAGAAGTACTATAACTTTATGAGAAATAATTTTGTTAAACAAGTTATGCAACAAAGTATACAATCAAGAGATAGAAAGACCGGAAAAAGATTATAAAAAAAGAGCCAAAAAAGAAAGAAATATGAATTTAAAATATAATAAATGATTGGTATAGGAGAAAGAAGAACACAAAAAAAAAATTGTTGCATATTCCTCTGGTATTAAATATAAGAAAAAATATAACACAATAACTAAAAAAGTTAGTTACATCAATTTCAATTAAAAATAATTTTTTTAACTTAGTCTTCATTGGGATTTTGTATCAAGGATAAAAAAAATTCATTGAAACTAGAACATCAATTAAATGAAATATATTTTAAAGATAATAATATTAAATAAGGTAAAGTTAATTAATCTTATTATATTTAAAATTAAGATAAATATATATTTTTTTTATATTTGAAATAAGAGGTAGTAAATTGTTATATGTATATAAGTGTATAACATCTCTAACTTAAAAAAGTTTGGTTTATACTTCTTATTTTGCGGGAAAGATTCCCAGCTGCTACACATAGGCAAACCTTCAGTTATAATAGTTTGTTCTTATTCCGCGAGGGAAATTCTATATGATGACTAAGCCTAAGGAAATTATATAGAGTAATAGAGATGTATTTTTTCTTTTTGAACTCAAGTATATCTCGAGACTCAGAGGTACTGAAATCCATTATTTTCCCTTTTGCACCTATATATATGGATTTCAGAAAATATTAATGGAAAAATAATACATATTATCAAAGAAAGTTCACACCCATATACACAATGCTCTCGGGTTTATTTTTTTGAAAGGACAGTGCGCTCTCGGTTAATTACCGAATATTTGATAATGTGATCAATAATTTACTCTTTTGTTTTTTCCAAAAGAAAGTGGAACTAGAAAACTATGATTTTCAAAGCAATAATAACAATTATTATGCAAAAAAAAATTTGTGTGTGAGTATATTAAAGATATCCAAAATTGAACACTATTTTTTTTCAAAGCGTATTTATATGCTAATAAAATGTACTCACCCTCCTAGCAAATTAAGATTAAATACAAAAGAGACTAGTCTCTTCCCTCAATTTTTGGAAAGTTTATGTGTACTTTTTTTTTTGGCTCCGGTCCATGATTGTTAAACAAATATCCTTAAAAATATAGGATAAACTTAGAAAAGTCATTCAATTTAAATTCTTGAAAATTTTTAAATTCTTTTATTAGTAGAAATGTAGAACATATCTTAACAAAATCTTTTATTAATAGAACATATAGAATTAAATTATGTAATAACCAATATAGAGTCACACAAGTATATTATAAGAGTTTAATGATTATATATTGATAATATAAAATAATTTTACAATGTAATTCAATCATAAATCATCATTTATAAAATTTTTAAATTAATTATTATAAAAGTCAATAAATTTACTATAGACAATAATGTGTGATTAGATGTGTGATTAGATGATTATATATAAATTATTTTATACTACTTTTTCTCATATTGTATTATTAACAATCATGTTTTGATAGTTTTGTTTGTTTTTTATCTCATAAAATATTTTTTTTGTTTTTATTTTTATGTATATTGTATGGGTAAAAAATGTAATTAATTTGAATATTTGTATCCATAACTTAATTATTTTAATTTCTATTCTTTTACGGAAAATTATTTTAATTTAATTTTTGTTATAAACGGTTGCTAGTGATAAATAAAAATATTTTTTCAGAAAATTTGTCATTATTGACCGCTATATGGCTATATACCCAAACCTTAACTATGAATAGGAAAAACAGATTACTTTGTGGCTCATAAACTATTATTTTTTCTCCTAATTTTCTATTGCACCTTAAATGATACCCGAGTTTTATATACAAACCATTTTATTAGCACGCAAGAAATTAAGAACTATTTTTCTGAAACAACATCGATCGTTCATTACCCCCAACTTAAATATATTCATTTATAATACAATTTTGGAGGTAGCTAGGTTCACCATATTAAATTATTTAGCTTTGGTGTTTCTTGGCAGTTTGCCAAAAGCACATGGTATTCTCCATGATAAGTTAGTTTGCTCATTTAAAGCTCCATTGACCATTTCCTCAACTAAGGGTCTCAACCTGCTGTCGTATTCCTTCTCCAAACATTCATGTGATCACATGTGTCCCCATGTTTCACATCTGATTCTCTCTCCCACCAGGGAACATTTTGACTAAATATTATACTATAGATATACTATTTCAGTTATTACAGTTATGGAGTTAGTTGCATTTTGTATACATGTTCAGCCAATTAATGTTTTTTATAATGTTATATACAATTTGATGTGGCAGGTTGTAGAAGGGTATATAGGGTTTGAAAAGTCCTTTTTAAAATGTCCACTTGAATTACATGGTGTTATTTTATGCACTGAGAAGCAGACAAGGATTGGTCTCAATAACTGCATGTTGCACATTGTAACTTCGATCTGATTGCGTAGAAGATCAAACGTGGAATCATATCTAGATTCATTGAACTATCGGATTGACAGTAAAATCCACATTTAGATCCCCAAAATCATAACTGAAAACCTAGTTTTTCCATTTATTTTATTGTATTTTTAAAACAAATATGAAATAAACAATAAACTCCTATTCCACATTTCCACTTAAGTGATTATTATCAGCTACATCAAGAAAAGAATCGTCGGCTTAAGAAAAACGTAAGCTAGTATAATAATTATATGGACAAGAACGAGTATATAGAAATGAGTTTTTAATAGCAAAAACTTATATGAAATTGCTTAAGTATTTATTGTAACTGCCCTAATTAAGATTTTTGTGTCTCCTGTGAGATCTCAAAGTATTTTTGGTGGAGTTTTTGGTTATGGGACTAATCCTCTAGACTTAATTATACTTAAATCTTCTCTCTCACCTTCTTAAGAATTAACGTATTTTGTAAGAAGTAAATTCAATTTTTTCTCACAAACTCAATATATTATCATTAAGCTACATCAATAGGGGGAAGTTGCTTAAGTATTTGTTATGTTATTACTCTAAAAAATAATTATTAATTAATTATATTGCTTTTCAAAAATCAAATGACCAAAATATGATACATATGTATATTACCTTAAAAATTAACCCAACACCACCAGTAATTTTTTTCCCCTAAGTTTTTATTTCCTTCTTAATGTTCTAATTTATTTCTTTTGGGTTTCCTTTTACTCCATTTCATCAATGGAACATTTCTTAGTCTTCATTCATGTAACCAAAAGTTAGCTTGTTAAAAATAAATGTTAGTTTTTGTCGTATTATTGAAAACTCTCATTTAAGCATTTTAGAAGAGAGAATATATACATAATTATTTTATCATTATATATACATTAATTTAATTCACTTCTAGATATTATCCGTTCTAAATACATTTATCTTCAAACTCTCACTCAAATATATTATTGGTGGTCTAATAATATCTGGTAGTATTTTGCTCGACGTTTTACAAGCATTTTACTTATTTATTTATTTATTTTTAAAAAAGTACCATATGTACTTTGCTAAAATAAAAGAGAAACTAACGTATAAGATTGACACAATGTAAAACTTTATTATATTTAGATGAAGAAAAAAATTTAACAATAAAACTTGTGTTTAATTTTTTTTTTTTTTGTGCAGAATTGCATTAAACCAATAACAGCCACACATTGCGAGTAAATTAATCTCTAATATAATAAATAGAAAACACGGATGATCCAAAACCCAGGAAAAAAAAGTAAATGAGAAACTGACATCAGATGAGGATGAGGTTTCCTTAATTAATTAGACAATAATAAATGTTATTGCAGATTTGTATATAGTGGTGTTTAATTTAGGGTGGAAATTTACATAAAAAATTTACGGTGGAAATTCGTTTGGTATTCGCCTATAACTTTGCCAAGTTTCTGATTAAAATGAGTGTGTCATTGTATAATTTAAAATGAATATTCAAGTTAATATCGAATTAATTTGTATCAGAATTGATTCACAAGTATGAACGCTAGTAGTTTCATCATTAATTGAATATTTATGTTATGTTAGATAAGATATTTCATTTAATTTCTAATATTTTTTATTAATTGAAAATTTTTGATAAACAAATTTTTTTAGTAATTTTTCAATAGTTTTTAGCATTTTTTAAGAAAAATGTTACTTGAATTCGTATTTTTTAAAATGCTAGTTTCTAATTTTTAATATTTTTTTTACTTTTATCCTTAATATATTTATTTATTTTTCTTGTTACCATTTTTAAATAAATTATGGTATTATTATTTTTTATCATTTTACACTTTTCAGCTACTTCATCAACTAGTTTTATCGAATAATTTTAATTTAACAAGCTAATTTTCAACTTTCAGTTAATTTTACAGTTTCTAGTTATCTTTTCAACGTTTAGCTTCCAGTTAAGTTTTTAGTTAATTTTGTCGAACATAATCTTACAAAATTAGTTTTTCATCTACTAACTAGTTTTTTAGGTTACTATAACAACCCTCACAATCAAGTGTTGAATTTTAGCATTAATGTATAAGGAAAAGATTATGTTAAGAGTAAAGAAATTTTATTATGCCAAGCAAGTCAAGTAAAACTCTTAATGGAAAAAGATATAAGTGGAAATGACATAAATTATAAGAGGTGATGATTTAAGATTAGTGAATTCAAGATTAAAGTGTAAGTAATGCAAGATTAAAGTTACAAGGACTCATTAGAATAATTGTTCCAAACTCACAACATAAGCTTGTGATAATCATATTTGAATATTAGTAAGGTCCAGTAATTTGAAATGTAATGGAATAAAATTAAAATCTGAATAAGTAACAATTTATTTTCCTACATTTAGATCAGCCATAATTAATCAGCTATATTATTATGGTCTATAGAAATTTTGCACCCAAGAGGTTGGCTTAGTGGTTCATAATGATGCTAAATGCATGGAGTCACTTTGTAGCTTGTTCAGCTCCATTTTATGTTCAGTTATAAACTCTTTAGGCTATTAAAAACATTGAAAACAGCCTTGATTCCACATTCAGACCCCTCTGTTCTTGAATTAGAAAAATTGGACTGCAGCACATGGGTGGGCAGCTTTATTTGACATTTTTGAAGCACCATTTTCAAGCCCTCATCTATTTTACCAGTCAAAAGCATCCCACCAACCCCAATCTGCATCATTATGGACGAGATTTTGTCAAGAAAAACTGCTAGCCATTTTGTTGGACTGCACATTCTGTCAAAAGCCACCATAGCTGTCCAAAGTTGACTATTTCTCATTTTATTTCTGCCAACAGCTGGATGCATTCATTTTCTACCATGATGTTCACCTAACATCATCAGCTGAATGTAATAAACCATTAGTTTCACTTCCTACTTCCTCTGTCGTGCATCTTTCCACCCAAATATCACAAGAGAAGTCCTCCTCCCTACTAAGAAAGCTGTTTGAGTTTAGCAAGCTTAATTCTCAAGTTCTGCACTTATTTTCTTGGATTTGTTTATAGAAACGCGGTAAACACATAAGTAAGTCTCTTTCTTTATCCTTGTTCTGTTTATTAAAGGATCTTAAGGAATTTAAGTCATGTAATCTCTGTTGATTCGAGCTCTTTTATGAAACTGCATTCATGGCTAAAAAGTTTCACTTTGTTGTTTAAATTCTGAATCCTTAAACACACCAAGGTGACCCAAGCTTATTTTGCATTCTAAACACCTTCATAGGGTCGAGTTTTATGCATTTAAACATTTAGAATCCAAGACATGTAGCTGGAAACTAAGATTTAAAGCCAATTAGTTGCAGAAAACAAGCTCTCTGTCGTTTTAATCGATTACACCCTTAAAATAATCGATTATTTTTCTGGAAAAATGAAATATGAACAATATAATCGATTACGGTATCGGTTTAATCGATTAAATCGAGCTTAAGTAAGCTACAGGACCATTTTTAATGAAAATAATCGATTAAAACGAAGCGTAATCGATTAAAACAGAGTTTTCTGCACTGTGTAATCGATTACAGCAACGTCGTAATCGATTACAACATACAGATAATCGATTACAGCAACGAAATAATCGATTAAAACAGACAGACAGACAGAAAAACAGACAGACAGACAGAAAAACAGACAGCAATTGCATTTAATCGATTACGGACCCAAAATAATCGATTATTTTGCCTGGAAAATGTATTGTAATCGATTTCGCCTAGTTTTAATCGATTACACAAGCTATTATTCGAGATCCAGTGCTAAAATAATCGATTACACTTCCAGTTGGAGCAAATGTAATCGATTACATCAGGTACAGAATTGCATATAAGTGGAATCCTCTGCTCTTGTGCTCAAAATTAACTGAACATTAACTCATAGCTTAAAAACTTTGGGTTCTGAGCATCATCTAGATATTTTCCTAAGTCTTTTCAGTCTTGTTTCCAGTATTTCTTCTCTAAAATGATTAAGGTGTTAGTAGTAACCTAGTTCACCTTCAAATCTTAGAAAAGCTAACCTGTATCTATTGGTTTGCTATTTCCACCTAAGATTTATTCATATTCCTACCAATTTAGGATTAGCAGGTGGATCTTTTTCTAAGCTTTAGGGGATGTTTTATAAATCTCAATTTAAATTATAAAGTAAAAAGGAAAACCGAAGTAAATCATAACGAAATGGTAAGATAAGAGTTTTGACTTGCGTATTGGCATAATAATATTAAACGCATGTGGATAAGAAAAGTGGGAATCAATAAATGAAATAAGCCTTGCATGATACTTGACTTATTATGCTATAAGTGATAATGTGAATGATTCCTACACTAGGACCACATAGAGAAGTGGACCTTTGAGGAGCTCAATTAGGAGCGTACGTTGAAATTACAGGTAAGCTTCTGAAGCTTACTTTAGCCTCTTTTTCTTTGAAGTCCACCATGAGTCACATCATGGTGTATTGATGAATGATAGTTGAATGATATGTGCAAACCTTTTTTTTTATGAAAATTGTAAGTCCTTGTCGAAGGAATCAAGGCAACTTTTATGAAAATTGTAAGTCCTTGTCGAAGGAATCAAGGCAAACCTTTTTATCATGAAAATTGTAAGTCCTTGTCGAAGGAATCAAGGCAATATGAGAAGGGTGAAGAGTAAGACTTTGGGTTCAAGTCCCGGAGCATCAAAGCACCAAAGAGAAAAGTTTAATTGTTTGCGTTATTATTATATTGCTTCTTTTATCTGTACATTTATTTATATATCTGCTGCATATTTATTCATATTTCTGTTGTTATTATATATCTGTTATTATACACCTGTTACTGTTATATATTTATGTATTCAGACTGTTGTTCAGAGAGTGAGTTCAGGGACTTAGAGGTTTCTTTAAGCCCTGAAGCTTACTAAGACTCGGGTTGTCTCACCCCTTTTGTTTGGGGAATATCATTTCAGGAGGAGTTAGTTGCAGAGATCCTTCTTCTAGCAAGGCTCCATTAGATGCTTGATGGAGTAGCTGTAGCTGTTGTTTCTGAATAGATTATTTTATCGCTTGCGTGTGACGTGTGAGGCGTGCCGTTTCCAGTATGCTAGGATTACTGTACTACTGTTGATCTGTTGATCAATAGTGTCTTAATGAGAATAAGTTGTACGTGTGCCACTCTCTTATGGGTGGATAACTATGATGTATAACTCGGTAGATTTATTATTTATGCAGTACGCAGTTTCTGTATTTAGTTATGCATGGTATTAATAGTTAGATTTTAATTAGCATTGCAGCATCGTATTATGTGAACATATTGGGAAAAGTATTTGAGAAAATGTTTTGGAAAAAAAAAATGTGGCCACGATTTTTATATTACTCTTTCAAGATGATTTTTAATAAGTCTTCCGCTGACAACTCTAATACCAAAGATAAGTAACAACCGGAGTACTACGGGGTGTTACAGTTACAGTTAACCTTTCAACTTCTAGCTAACTTTTCAGCTAGCTTTATCGTACATAATCTTATTTGAGACAAAATTTACTAAAAAAAGTAACAATGTAAAGAGACAACTATGTAAAGTAAATATCTTCAAAAATAAAGATATGAAATAAACATAAGTTTGAAAAAAAGAACTTCAAATACAATCACAATAAAAAAATTGTAAAATATATATTTTCAGGGAAAAATTATCAATAATGATACAAAACTAAAAAAAATGTAAAGGGCAAATAAATAAATAAAAAGTTTGAATTTGGAGAAGAAATGATGATTGGTGGAAAGAGTTGAAGTTAAGCAAATATTTGGTGATTGGAAAGAGTTTAATTTTGGAGAAGAAATGGAAATTGAAAAGAGTTTAAGTTTAATTTGGACAAGAAATGGAGTTGGAAAGAGTTTAAGTTTGAAGAAGAAATGATGATTGGAAAAAGTTTGAATTTGGAGAATAAATGAGGATTGGAAATAGTTTAAGTCTGGTGAAGAAATGATGTTTTAAAAAAGTTAAAATTTGGAGAAAAAAATATAAAAGAAGTGAAATGTAATAAAGTGAATTAAAAAAAATAAATGACAATTTGAATCGATTTAAACTGTTTTTAAAAACTAATTCAGAAATAAACTAGCTTTAAACCAATTTTAAATCAGTTCAGTATTAAGAATCGAATCGATTCCAAATTAGTTTATAAACTATTTTTTTTCCTTAAAAAATTCTAATTTTAGAAAATATAATTTGATTATTAAGTGAATCAAATCAATTTTAAAATCAATTCATTTCAAATTGAACTAATTTCAAAAATCAGCTCGATTCCATTCAAAAATAAATTCTATTTAATACAATTCAAAAACGATTCAATTGTAATTTGTAACTAATTTATATGCACACCACTTCACTAACCTTTTATCCTAAAAACATCACGACCTTCAATCCAACATTCGAATGGTCATTTTGTTTCTCAATCAATGTAAGCATTTGATCTCACGTTTAAAATTTTTCTCTAATATTATTTGCATTTTCAAAAATAAACACAACCTCTTTTTCTCTAATATTATTTCCATTTTCAAAAATAAACACAATCTTTTTTTTACATATAAAGAAATAAACACAACCTTAATAAACTCGTTGTTTTCAATAACAAATAACGTGAATTGAGTATGGTCATGTCATGAATAAATGATACGTCACAATTGGTGTCACGGTGCCACAGTGGTGTCTACATCAAACTGAAGATTCTAGTTGCACCAAAAACCTTTTGGGTCTACTGGATTTGGATTAGTGACTCTAATTTGAAAGATGTGGATTTTTTTTCTGATTTAGATTTCGTCACTAGTTTTAAAATGTATTTTAAATTTAATTATTAATTTAATTTTATATTTTAAAACCATTGAAGTTATACAAAGTTAACACGATAGGATTATCCTATCCTATTAGTGTAGGAAATCGACAATTTCACACAAATCGAAAAATAGAAAAGAGAATAGGGAAGAGAAATATGACACAGTATTTTACTCTGGTTCACCCAATGTAGGCTACGTCCAACTTGTCTGTACTATAATCTCCTCACCGCCACTCGTTACAAGTCACTCGGTTTACAAGGGGAATATAAATAAGATTAAAAGAAACCCTAACAGTAGCTATTCATGGACCCTAGCCCAAACTACTAATAAAAGTAAAATATTACAAAATAATCAGAGGCCCACAATAGTACCTAGCCTCTACGGGCCTGGGGGCGCTGCCCCCCGAACCCCCGCCGGGGCGGCTTCCCCGGACCCCCGCCCGTTCCAGTTGACTTTCTGCTGACCCCGCCAACAAGAAGGGTTGTCATCTGACTGCGAATGATGAGCCATATCCAACAATTAGTTTGCCAAATTATTGATTTCATAGGATTATTGATATTATCCAATTTTTGTTATTAGGGTGTGTTTGGTAAGAGCCAAAAGTGTAAGGGGGTAAAAGTGAAGGGAAAGAGAGAATGTTATTTGGTATATATTATAGGAATGATTCTACATTAAATCATTCTATCATATGATCCACTGATAGACCACCAATTTAATATTGAGCAGAGCATAAAAAAAAAGTTCAATAATATTTATCATAATGACTAAAATGTCAATTATACCCCATAATATGAGTGAAATCTTTTATTTGTTTGGTTAACTTGAGGAGCTAATCACCAGTGAGGAGAGAAAAACAGTTGCTCGCAAGAGGAGTTTTAATCACTGGTGAGGAGTAAACAATAGTCGCCGGCAAGAGGAGTTTAAGGTTGCGGTTTGTATGAACTTTCAGGCTATTGTTTTGAAATTGATGATTATTCTAAATCCTGCATAATAATTTAAATTAGAAGCATATGTCTAATTTAAACTTGATTGCTCTAAATATAGTCATGGAATGATTTTTGTATGTGCAGAATTTTGCATAATAATTTAATCTGGTTCAGTCATAATATAACTATATTTTGAAACTACTATTGGGTGACTTACACAACAAGAAATTCATTAAATATTGCTGATTTAGAGACCAGAAGTATTGGTTTCTACATAATATGTCACTGAATTGGTTTCTACATGATTGATCACTGAATTGTTTTCTGAAACAGTGTCTAAACCAGTCTTTAAAATTAGCTGCCAAGCGTTTAGCTACTTACGGAAATTATATTCTAATTCAATATCCGGTTGATTTAGTGACTGATTTTCTCAATTTATAGACCGATAGTGTGGTCTCTAAAACTACTTTTTCTTGTAGTGTTATATACTTATATTACAACTATAACTAATTTAGAAAGTTAACTTTCTAGCTGATTTAAAATGTTATTTGACTTTTTAGATTGGTTTTAGTCACAATCAATATCTACTATTTTTATATCAACTGATTCTATATTTATATAACATACGATTTAAAATATAAAAGAAAAACGATTTTGAAAGTATTTTTTAGACTAATATTTTAATCATTCAAATAAAAGCTTAATAATCTAGCTTCGAGAATATTTTTTTTTTCTAGATTTGAGATTAAAATTACATTATACCATACCTTACCATCATTTCCTCCACAGTTATATTTAATTTGTTGCCACATGTGAGACAAGAAAAATTGAATCCACTTGGACTAAAAGAATGAAACTTCACAAACTTCTTCTGTTGATGCGTGAAGCATAATTAAACAAATTATGATTTTGTTGGGAGTGTTCGAATTTTATTTTTTATATAATAAGTTGAAATTCCTGATTAGATATAAGATTCTTGTTGTTGTTAAGGGAAGAAAATGATAATTAAATATTGAGAATATTGAATTGATCAAAAGATATGTAAAGAGAAGAAATGATTGAAGAATATATTAGTCGATTTGATATTTACAAGGAAAATATCATCTATAATTATTGAGGGATGTGATTCAAAAGGAAAATGATGAATAGAAAATGCTTGAATTCGAACAATGAAATTGATAATTAGATGACAGTTGAAGAGGGGCTGAACAGGAAGAAACACATGTACATTCCAAGTGACAAGATTTAAAGAAGTCAGTTGATGATCGAAGACAAGTGTCGTTATCTCTTCTAAAGACCAGTTAATGTTTTTCTATAAATTAGCAAGAATCTAATATTATTATTTGACTACGAACATTTGCATACTTCCATTTACACCAACTCTGTCAGACATATGGCTTTCAAATTTTAGGAAAACAGAAACATACATGTATGTTCTTGTCATTTCTTTTCTCTTTAGTTGAGTAATCTTCCTATGACATCTTTTCCTTTCAATAACTCTTTCTTCTATCTATAACTTCTTCCTCTATCTGTGTCTCTTTCTTTAATATTTTTAATATTTTATATATATATATATATATATATATCATAATATAGTGTCATTATAAATCTACTATTGTATTCATAAATATTGTTAATTCAAATAATATTTTATACTTGTACAAGAAAAATGTTCGCACTTATAAGAATTAACCATGTTACTCGACTTGTACTTACTATAAAGTCCGTTTTTGTTATAAGTTTATGAGAAATATACATTTTATCAAATTAAAAATCTAAATGATTACTAATTTAAATATAAAGAATCCTTAAAAGTATTTTTGGTTTAATATTATTAGTCTTTAAAATCAAACTCTTATTTATTAATTTATAACCATCAAATCTAATATCAAAATTCTCAATCAACATACCTCTAACCAGTGACCAGAAAAAGGCTATAATCGATCATCTAGAGAAACAAAAAGGTTTGATGTTATCATCTAGATAGTATTTATATTTAGTTGACATACAAATGAATCCCTTCTAGCTGTGTTTGAGCTCCCAAAAATAGGTTCTTCCTTATCATTTCCTTGAGATTAACTACCTTTTATATTAGTAGGTGTCGTACGGCCTTATTTTCCCTCTTGCTTAACGTAAGAGATTTTCAGTTCAATGAGTTTTTTTAGTATTTTTATAATTAAAAAACTTGCATGTATTAAATATAAATTTAAAAAACAAAAAATATTTTTAAAAAACAAAAAATAAACTATTAAAATCTAAAAAGGCATATTCTGATGCTACCCTAGTACACCCACATTTCATTTTATATCTATTATTCAAATCTATA
Organism: Glycine tomentella; assembly: GCA_007407185.1. NCBI lineage: Eukaryota > Viridiplantae > Streptophyta > Magnoliopsida > Fabales > Fabaceae > Glycine > Glycine tomentella. The sequence continues at coordinate 766,059 of PYAF01000434.1, forward strand.
ATTTATATATCATGAAAATAATTAATATTCTCATTTATATCAAAATTATCATTTATATTTTTTTTATGAACAAAACTGAAGATGTAAATATTAAGAAGCTTTTGGAATTTTTTAATTAAAATTGAAAATTTATTTTACTAACAGATATTTATATATTCAACAGAAAAGTATTGATATTTAACCCATAAACTAAGAAGAATTTTCGAATTTAATTAAAAAATAACATTAAAAGCACTTATAAGTTTTGTCCTTCTCCGATTTTTATTTTGTTCTTTCTTAATATTGATTAGAGTAAATTACACACGTACCCCTTGTAATTTAGTAATTTAGTAATTTACTCTATTGATTATTTTTCTTATTGATTACTCTAATAAATCTTACACTGAAAGAATCATATATAAAAGTTAGAAAGGATAACTTCTAAAGTTTATTACTAAAAGAATCACATATAAAAAGTAATTTAATTTTTAAAAGTATTAAAATACCTCCTCCCCCAATTAATATTGTAGTTTTTCTTTGGTGTGCAATTTTTTGTTGGTTTAAACCATTAATATTATGAAGGTCAAACTCAATTGAATAAGATGTATAATTTATCATAAATTAATCTCTTGACCTTTTCTTTGTTTCTTATGGATAAAAAAACATTAATGTTACATAAAACCCCTCAACTATATATCTTGAGATCACCCTTGCTACTCGAGTCACTCATTCGTGACTTACCTCCCAAGTCAAATCTGGTCCAATTGTCATACTTTCTAGCATCCAATACATCCGTTTTCAGATCAATTGTTAATTTATATATACCTTTCAATTAATCAATTTTTTACTATTTTAAACCAACACCTTGGTTTTCTTGTGCCTCTTTTCTATCTACAGGATAAAATTATCGGATGCCACAAAAGAAAAAAAATGATATTATCAATAGGTCCCTAACATAAAATAATAGAAAATTTATACAAGTAGTGGTTTTTTAAATTATTTTTAAAGTATTTTTAAAACATTATTTTAAGAAATAAAATTGATTAAATGATCATCAATTAAACATTTCATTCATTAAATAGATTATAAACATGATTAGCAAGCACTCACGTATAATTTTGATAAAAGAAATTCGAAACCTATTATTTGAATAAATAAGGAAAACTTACACACACACACACACATATATATATATATATATATATCAAATACTTAAGAAAGATATAACAAGAGAAGAAAAAACTTATGATTACTTCTTTTTATTGCTTATAAATAATTCAATATTATGAATTATATATAAATCGTCTATTTTATAATTACTAAGTTCGAGTTTGGACACATTAAAAATGACTTGCTTGTCTAGGCATCCAACCTCTACTACAAAAAAATTTATGGTCAAAATCTAAGTAACCACCAAAGCATATAAAATAATTAAATAGTATATTTAGTGTATCTCGAGATCAATCATCACATGACCATATTTAGTTATGTTTTTCAGAATCCGATATGTTCTCTACCATGGATATATAGCAGTCAAAGGCACCAAATATACACAAAGATTGGGAAGCCAAGCTTAAGAATTTGAAAATATAATTAAAAAAAAATGGCCTGGTAATGCCATATTCGAGATGTTTGGTTTAATTTAGCTCAATAATACGATCTTTACCATGGTTTATATTAATTATAAAGATGACCCAAATTAAAAGAACTTGGCGGCTTCGTTTATTCTAATTATCTTAAGTAACCGACCTCAAAAATCGTATCAAAAACATAGAAAACTGTGTTATCATTGCCTGCAAATTAATAATGATGCAGCAGGAAGAATGTGAACCTACCCATACAAATGTTCCACTCACATATCCTTGATCTACTTTCCCCACATGTCTTTCATATTTCCATTCGTATATCAATCAATCATAATGATTAGCTTTATTTTTTCTTTTAAAAAAAAGAGTATCATAAAAGTATAATAAGTGTAAAGCAAATTATTGTCAGAGTGCTCTAAAGAATTATAAATAAATTGATCGTTAAAAAGATAAAGGTAAAATGATTAGTTTGTTTGATATTTGTTATATATATAACTACCAAAATTTGGTCACACCCAAGAAGTCTTTAAGCGGCTGATCGAGTCACATGCAGGTTGTGATATTATAAGTCTTTCCTTACATTTTAAAAGGAAATTTTTGATATTAGTTTATTTCTGACAATAATATTGATTAGAAGCACCCCGAGTCCTCCTTTTATGCACTGCATATGCAAAGCACACAGAGAATGTGCAAATGGGATAAAATGGGGATCAAAACTTACGTTTCAACGTGGTGTTAATTAGTTAAGCCATAGCTAGCTTTTCGTCTTTTCTGCAAGATGAGGACGATATTAAGATTTTAAGTTTTTTTTTTTCTTTAATATATAGGAATTGAACACGGTATGTTTAAACTAGTGTTTTTACATGAGTGTTCTGTCCTATGTAATAGTTTGAGGAAAGTTTGGTTAAATCCTTTCACCCTTAATATGGTTAAAAAATTTACTTATATATGACTAACGAATTACAAGTCATTTACATAATAACTTAGTTGATTTTGCATTCTTATCATATAACTCCTATCACATGTTTTTTTTTTTCTTTCAAAATATTCATTTCGATCAACAACGTTTAGGCAGAGACGGTTTAAATAGAGACTAAAATTATTTTTTCAAAAATTATAAAGACTAAAAATCAATTTTAAATTTAGACGACCAAAAACATTTTTATCACAAATTTAAGGAACTAAAACATATACTTAAACCTTACCGATATCAAGTTTACACTTTAATTTTTATAAACAATATACATATAATTTTGAATATTAATATACAGAAAACAATTTTATATATTAGCACATGTTTTGTCATTTTAATTTATATAAATGATTTTTTTAAAATATTATCTTCATAAATGCATTCACATTTATATATAACTTAGATTAGATCATGCATGTTAAGCCAAGAGTATTTTTCATCTTCACCCTTTATTTCTTTTAATCTAACCGTTTTAATAAATAACTTATCTTTGGTGGTTAATTTAAAACAAAAATTAAAGAAGGATAAGAATTGAGAATAACTCTTCTAAAATAAATTACTCTTTGAAGTAATTTAATCCTTTCTCAACTTAAATGGACACATATGTTAACATAATAATTTCCC
>PYAF01000434.1:770894-787894 GCA_007407185.1 Glycine tomentella
ATTTTATATTTATAAAAACTAAAATAATTACTTTTGATAGGTGACTTTTGATAATTAATGGGTTTTTAATCTTTGTATCTGTCTATATAATTTATGTATATTAATGATTTTTAAAAATTTTAATTTTATAATAATAACTAATATATAATTTTTAATTTTAATACGGTGGAATTAAAAATCATATCTTAGAATTACTTGACTAATGAAAGCTAAACTTGATTTATGTTGTCATGTCATCTTATATTTTATCAAAGTTATTAAAGTTACATAGGAATAATTTAATTTTTTTTCTGTTTATGAAAATGGATTAAATTACATCAGTATAACTTTGATAACTATTATATCATTTTATAATTTTATACTAGATAATGTTTTCTTAAAAATCAATGTTGAATTGAAAGTTTCTTTCACATAGATCATATATACAAAAATTTATACTAATGCAAAATCATTTGTTACCTCTTTCATAGAAATTAAAATCAACGTAGTATAAGTATTTCAAAATATATTAAAATATGGATTATTTGATTAACATCTTGTTGATATTCAATTTTGACAATTTGACACAAACAATCTTGTTAATATAAATATAATTCAACGGTTAGATCAATAAAAAGTACATTCAATATCAAGTTATAAAAATGGTGTAATAATTTAAAGAGAAAGGATATATATATATATATATATATATATATATATGATCATATTACACCGAAGTAACTTTCATAAACTATTTCACTATGTAATAATTTTCAATTGGATTTTTTTTTAAATCCACTATTGGTTTGAAGGCTCCTTTCACATAAATCATATATACAAAATTTCATATTAATCTAAATTTATTTGCTACCTCATTCATACATATTAAAATTGATGTAATGACACAAATAATCTTAATAATATGTAGATATAATTCAATGGTTGGATCGATAAAAATTATATTTCATATCAAGTTATAAAATGGTGTAATAGTTGGTTAAGTTGGAGAGAGGACGTATCGTATGAGAATGATCACCTTATGTGAGAATGAAAATGATCAATCTCAACCGTTAAATTCAAATGAAAGGTCAAGTTAATTTTAAATTCAAATTAAAGTTTTATTTAATTGTAAAATTTTTAAAAGATTTATCAAACAAAAAATCGAATATTTTAAAGATTTAATTTATATCATTCTAAAATATCGCAAACTTATCACCATCGTAACCACCACCACCACCATCATGATTATTTTCTACCACAACTGTCATGGCAGCCAACGGAATCATGTTAACCTCCATCACCATCATCATTATTGTCATCGTTAAGTAATTTATAAAAAATTAATAACAATATTTTCACCATCATAACCACCAACACTACCACCACCATCATGATTATTTTCTACCACAACTGTCATGGTAGCCACCAGAGTCACTGTTAACCTCCACCACTATCACTATTATTGTTATCGTTACGTAATTTATAAAAAAAATCAATAACAAAATATTATTCTTCTACAAATAATTTATTTGTGCATTGTACAACAAGCACTATTTTTTTAAAAAATTTATCAATAATTAAAAGGTAAATAGCCATTTTTGTCTTTGAATGTGTAAAACACTAACAAATTCGTTCCTGAAAGATGAAAATTCAAATTTTAGTCCTCGAAAAGTGTAAAAAGTGTGACAAATCCATCTATCCATCTGTTAACTTCCGTCCATTACCGTAATGAAAGATAAGTTACTATTAGACGAAAATGTCAATAAGTTACCATTAGACGAAAATGTCAGTAATTTTCTATTGGACCAAAATGTCTGTAAGTTACAATTGGACCCAAATGTCAATAAGTTACTATTGGACCAAAATGTCAATAATTTTTTTGGACAAAAATGTCCGTACATTTCCATTTGATCAAAATGTCACTAAGTAACCATTTGACTAAAATGTCAGTAATTTTTCATTGGATCAAAATGTCAGTAATTTTTTGTTGAACCAAAATGTCAGTATGTTTCTATTGAACTAATTTGATTCAATGAATAATTACTGACATTTTAGTCTAATGGAAACGTACTGACAATTTGGTCCAAAAAAAATTACTAATATTTTAGTCCAATGAAAAATTACTAAGATTTTGGTGCAATTGTAACTTAATACATTTTGGTCTAATAGAAAATTATTGACATTTTCATCCAATGGTAACTTACTGACATTTTTGTCCAATGGTAACTTATTGACATTTTCTTCTAATGGTAACTTACTGACATTTCCGTCCAAAATCTATTCAACAGTCATGTTGACAATCATTTTTGTTACATTTTCGTACCTTTGTGCCACACAAACTCTTTTATTAACGGTAATGAACGAAAGTTAACGGATGGATGAATTTGTCACACTTTTTACACTTTCGGGGACTAAAATTTGCATTTTCATCTTTTAGGGACGAATTTGTACGTCAGTGCTATACACATTTAGGGATAAAAATGATTATTTAACCTAATTAAAAATAAAATCTCAAGGAGATATAAGATTGGTTGAGTAGTTAAGAAAGAAGGAAAAAACAGAAAGGTTGTAAGTTTGATCTCTTTTGCTAACAATTGAAGATAATTTTATTTGAACAATTAACATTTATCGATAAAAAATAAAATCTCAATTAACTGAAGAATAATTTTAAAATATATTATTAAGTAGAATGAAAGTAGTTAAAATTAATTATATTTGAGTCCACCAAACTTTTTCTTTTTCTTGTAATTTGAATAATCAGGGGGTATATTTTATCTCAATTAAATTAAGACTTAACTTAATTACAAATTTTATCACTTAACTTTCATTTTTCATGTAAATTTTATTATCGAAGTTTTATTTTTACGAACTTTACTGTCTAAGTTTTCAATTTGTGTATTTTACCACCAGTGGCAGATTTTTTTTACCAAACTTGGTGATTTTGAAAAACTATATACCAAACTAGGAGGTTTCAAAAATTATTTAACAGAGATAGATGATTTTGGCTTTGAAATTGGTTGTACTTATATCCAATGTACAAAAATAATTTTTTTACATAAATTATAATCACAATCGATGTAGAAATTCATTTTTCTACATCAATTATAAATATCACCGATGTACAAAAATTTAGAAAACTAATTTTTTATATCGTTTTGTTGCCAACGTGATGATAAAATGCACAAAAATATAATATTTGAATGATAAAATTTACAAAATGTTGAAAGTTGAATGGTAAAAGTCATGGAACCAAAATTTGAGTGATAAAATTCATAAAATTCTAAAAATTGGATAGTAAAATTCACACAAATAAAACTTAAATGATAGGTAATTGACCAAGACAAATTCTTCCTTTCTTTTAACATTCTCTTCTTAGTAGCGGTAAAAAACAAATCTATACTTAATACATTCTCCACTATTAGTGAAGATTTATTAGAAAATAGATATTACAATACCATGGATGAAATTCATTTAATAAGAAGTGATGTCAACAAAATAATTTTATGATAAATATGTTAAAAATGTATTCCTAACTTTCTGTCTTCTAATTATAAAATCCATATCAATTGTAAGTGAAGCTAGCCCAAAGCCTTAGCTACAATTATACATGTGAACCTTTTACATGTGCGTCTTGAATTTGTTCTGTCTTGCTTTTAATTTCTACGGTCATTTCAGTTTATTTGTTTTGATAGCATTTAAATCTCGGAATCGGGCATTTGTTTTTTGGTCTATGTGAGAGAATGATATTTAAGATTCTTAGAGTGATACAATTGGTACAATCATCATTAGGTGTGCTTGTGCACACAACTAAAAGTAAATATTGATATATATATATATATATATTAATATAATACGAAAATTATAATTTTGATTTCTTATCACTTGAGATAAATACAAAATAAAAAATTTATCATTTACTTTTTATCAATATGCACTAATTCACACATGTAATTAACTTCATTATATATATGTGTGTGTAACTTCATTTGAGCCATGCTCCCTACCATTGAAGCAATAAACGCGTACTCAACTACCTCATGCATGTGGTTACGAAAGAATGAATCCTTCAATGATTAACATCTACTCTAGAGATTGCAAATTGATATGTACATGTACTACCATTTATTCTTATTATTGTTAATTTTTTTAGAATGAATTAGTAACAGAAAATTATTGTTGTTTTCTGTTAATTTTTTTTATGAAATGACTCGCCACTAAAGCATGTTTTAGAAAAAAGTTCAACAGGGGCCCGTATAGAAGGAGTGAGAGAAATTGGAGTATAGTGGAGTGCGGATTTTGAATCCTTATAGTCTTTTCTTGCTGCATGCCCGTACTTCAATATACTTTTAGTGAATAACTTTTTTCTGATACTTATAAAGCAATCAAATAACACGCAAGTCTAGGACATAGATAACATTACTTTGCATATTCCTATTAGATTTACTCTCTAGATTGCATTATTTAGAATTTTATTCTTAATAAAATTACAATTATTTTGCACATCTCTATTAGATCACTCTCAGGATTAGTTTGATAGAGTGAAAGAAAATAGAAGAGAAGAGAAAAAAAATTGAATTAAAGTAAAGTGAAAAAGATGTGGGATGCATCATTTCTTCTCTTTTCTTTTCTAACCATACAAAGGGTAAACATCAATCACCATTTAAAATAGATCTCGAGTAAGTATTTTGCATAGTGATGGCAAAGTGGGTCAGCCTACCCAAAAATGGGTCAGGCTGGCCCCACCCATCGAAAAAGTGGATCGGGTCGGGCTAGTCCCACCCATCTAGAAAGACCTGCATTGTTGTGTGCTAGTATTTTATTCTAGTAAGAATAGGGAGCTGGAGAGACATGCAAGCAAACACGAATACGCGGTGGAATGCTAAACTGCAAGTTGAATAGAGTCACGTGAGGGAGTCGTGCTGGAAAATTGTTAGAGCTCGCTAGGTGGTGATTTTCACACCATGAGATGTGTGTATGTGTATGTGTTATTCGAGTCAAGATTGGATCTTGGACTTGTTTGCAAAGTCGTCATCATTGTGTAGTAGGAACCCATTGCCACAGATAGAGAACACTTAGAGTATGGAGGTTTATTAAGGAGACAATCCTCAGAGTTGTTGGATGATCATAGTTGGTACCTGGGAAATGATCATAGGACATAAATTGTCCTTAGGGATGAGGCGCCAAGTTGTGACTAATGTCATCGGGCCAACTTGGCCACCTTGACTAACAACGAGCAATTTTTAGTTGGTGAAGGCATTCCATTGTATCGTGGTAAAGGTGTGTTCCCAACAATCATCCAAAACCAAAGTGTGTAAGACCACTAATTTTTGGGAGTTTCAGTGACAACAAGCCAGTAAGAAATATATGTTGAGATAGAAAGAGAAACATTTTATGATGCAAGTGATATTTGGTAGATAACCTCATCATTGTGATTGATATATTGTATGTCTATCTTGTTTAGTCTTTCTGTGTCTCGTTGAAGAAGCAGGAAGACTCACCCCTTATGTTTTTATTTAAGATAAGATGGCGGGAGAGGATTCGATGCTCCATCTCGAGATTGAATGCACTTAGAGGCAATGGATACTTGACGTGACCAGAGTCATGGATCACTTCCTTAGGTATCTTTGTTATGCGCATACACTTGTTGAATTTTGCTTTTTGTGTAGTTTTCACATTGGGTTAGGCGTTAGACAGGGGCGGATCTAGAAAAAAAAAAGTAAGGGGGGACACTAATGGTAGAGGTTTGGAGGCGCAATCTTCGAAATTTTTTTTTGTACAGAAAATTAAAAGAACAAACTATTATAAAAAAAGTGTGAAAAATGTACAATTCAAAAGAGAATAAATTGATAAAATTAACATGTAATCGGTGGTTAAAAATAACAAGAGTGTAGCCACTACATTCATAAAAGTTACAAACATACATACCTACACTCACTCCTTTCTTATTTTTCATCTTTTTTATTATTCTTTTTCTATGTTTTTCAATTTTTCCTCTTATATAAACATTTAAATTATTTTTTTATTTTATTATTATAAAAAAAATTATTCTTGAGAATTTAAGGGGGGGGGCATTGCCCCCCCAATTCTCAACGTGCGTCCGCCCTTGGCGTTAGAGATGATTTCTATAAGTCTAAGACCGTTTCTTTTATATGTATTTGACCTGGGTAAACCTGGGCTTCACTACTTTTGCTTTTTTTAATAAATTTCTGTCAAGACTTCCCCTTTCTTTATGGTTGCGATCTTCCTAAACAGGATTTCAATCATCTACTTTATTTTTATATACAGTTGTAACCTGATGATGTACACATTATTTTACTCAAAAACTTATGCAAGTTTATATATTTCGTAAATCGGATGTGTTAATTCTTTTATTTTGCTTCTATTAATTGCGAGGTAAGCTTCTAAGCAAAACTCTGTTATGTTTTTTTTTAAAATATGAATGATTCGTTTTACTTTTTATGATGTTAACTTTAGAAAACAACTAATGAAAATATTTAAAATTTTACTAAAATTCTAGTTCACATTAGCAAGTTTTACATGCTTGTGAAAACTAAATGGATTAATGCGCTTTATAAATTAAGAAATGAAATAACTATGGTATAATTATAGTTTTAGAAATTAGGGTCTTACACTCGTATTCTCAACAAATGGTATCACAGAAAGCCACACAAGTGAACTTGAACCACTTTCAACTCAAATCCTTAAGGCGTTAGGTTTATATGTGTTTCTCACTTATATAATGTTCAACTTACTTATGTCTACCTAATGTTGGACTTCATCTTCACACTTGCACTACAATCTCCCTTTAAGTGTGAGTATATTCCACATGATATATTCTCTCTCAGGCAAAAACCAGTTGCATCCATAAATATTATCTATCATGAGACTTTATCTTCATACTTGCACTCTAATATGTACATTTCCATATTTATACCAATAATATTAACCTTGGTTCGAATATGAGTTAGATCCTCTATTTGCAGTATTAGTAACCTAAGTCAAAGTTAAGGTGTGCATCCTCTTGCTGGGAGAGGAAAGCCTGGAACTGATGAAATTCAGGGGAAACATGGAATCGGTCACGCGTAGACGGCTATGGCCGGAAGAGAGGGTGAATCCCCAACTCGTTGGACCTTAGCTAAGTGAGCGCAACGATAATAACCCTGAGTCTTGGCGTGGACGGCGCGAGTAATCTGCGCGGAGAGCGCTGGTTTCTGCAGAATTCTTCTACAGAAACCAGTTGCAGAAGTGTGGCGCGGATGGCGCCAGTGTGGCGCGATCAGTGCCATGCCTCTGGTATGTAGCGCGAGTGGCGCTAGCATGGTGCAAGTGGCGCCAAACAACCCAGAGGACCTATCCATCCCTGATGGTTGGCGCGGTGGTGGCGCGGTTGGCGCCATAGTTTCTGATGGTTGGCGCTGTTGGCGCTGTTGGCGCGGGGGTGGCTCGGTTGGCGCCATGGTTTCTGAGAGCTGGCGCGATCAGCGCGGCAGCTCTGACAGGACCACTATAAAAGGGGGAAGTTGCGATTTCTGAAGGAAAAATCTTCCTCTCTTCTTCCTCCAGCGCCCTACCTCCATTGTTGAAGCTCCAAGCTTCATTTCTTCACCATAGTTCACCAAAATACATTCCGTTAACCACCAATCTTGTGGAAAACAAGTTGTGAGCTTGAATCCTTCATCAATTCTCCCTGAAAACCCCCAAATCAGAGAATCCCTAGCTCAAGGGGAGTTCATAGAACTTGATTTCGGCGAGGAACGACGGTGATTCGTGGATACCCGTGCTTGGGAGAGTCGTCCTTGAGCCTCCTTGTCATCATTGAGGTAAGAAACTCGAGATTCACTGCTTGATTTGTGGGTTGGGGTTTTGGGTGAATAGTGACCCACTTGTGATTGAGCTAGTAATAGCCTTGGGTCCTTTAGAAACATGTGTTTAGAATGTTGTGAGGATGAAGGATTAGCTCTCATATGTTAGTGTGGTGAACTTTGAGTGGTGGCTCTATGATATGCATGTATAGTTTATATGCTGAGTTGTTTGGCTATGTTGTGACATGCAAGAGCCTTAGTATATGGTATGGATGTGCCTGAGAGGCCATATGAACGGTGTCTCATGTGTGATATGAACCGTTCAAGCCATATGTGAACCCTTGAGACATTGGGTTGTTGAGAGCTTTGAGGTCATTGTGTTTGGCCTGTGTTGAGTTTGAGGTGACTCTAATGCCATGTTTTAGATGAGATAGACCGCTGAGGGTCTATCAAATGACTTGTGAGTGATGAGCCTTGATGAACCTTAAGTTAGAGGACTTGTGGTTTTGGAAAGGACTGAGGTTCCTTTCATGGTGACGGTTGAGGACCGTTGTTATGTTGTGCCTGATATGGCTGGATTGATGTTTGATATGTGCTTGTATGCCTTGTATAGGGCGTGACACCGAGGGTGTTAGTGGCGTGGGCCACAGAGCAAGAGAAGAACTGCAGAGCTCGACTTTTCCAAGTAAGTTCTTGGTCGCTTGGGGATGTTTTCCACTTGCTTGTGCTCCACCATACTCCGAGGGAGTGATGGTTGCATTCATGATGCATGCATTGATGGTTGTTGCATTACTCATAATGATATGTATGCTTGCATCAATGCTTGTACGTGTATGATGCCTATTGATAGATCTTCTAGCCAATTAGATAGATATGGACCTCCCTAGGAGAAGAGCGCACCTCCTAGTTTGGTTTGCTCATGGTTGATGAGATCCTAGGGTGATGATGATCCCTTAAGACCAAGAGATAGGTGTGTCCCGTCGCAGTTGGTTGCCTAATCTCGGAGGTACCATATACGTGCGTCCATGCGTAAGGGGTAGCTCCCGATGGGATGGCACGGGTGTGAGTTCTGATCTCACACTGAGGTTTGATGTTGATGAGATCCACCTTACATTAGAACTAGATGACTTGCTTGTATTGTCATGAGGGCCGGGAGGCCAGTATGTTTATGATGCCTGATGACGTGTGTCATGGAAAGTGAGCCAGGGTGGAGGAGATGCCTCCAAGGACACTGAGCTTATTGAGATGTTTATCTCACCCCGTGTGGGGATTATGTGGTTTCAGGTGACTCTTCCGACAGAGAGGAGCGGTCTCAGGGTGGAAGGCCCAGTAGAGACGGTACCTGCTTGGCTGTGAGGCAGCTTGAGGAGAGCTTGGTGGCTCAACTTTTGATGATGTTTTGTACCCCTGTAGAGGGAAGATGTGTGTGTGTACACATATGTTTTGCTTTGTATATGCTATGTATGCCCTCATGTGAGGAAGGATCTGTGAGATCAGAAGCACTCAGATGCTTATTCTTTGGAGAGTTTGTTCTTAAACTTGTTCTTTCAACCTTGATCAAGATTGGTAATCATATGCATTCATATACTGTGGATCATCAGGTTGTCCTTCTCCATTAGTTTCTGTGTGTAATTTGTTTTTACATTTAAGCTTGTAAGTTGCTATTACAAAGAGGTTCTTTATAGCTTTTCTAGAGTAGGGTTCTCCAGAGGGAAGAGTAGAGTAGGATTCTCTATGTCTTGATCATTAAAAGTCTAATAAGATTTTAAATTTCAGTTCTTTATCTAGGGTTGATAAAGGGTGATATTTTGTAAGCTTGTAAATAACAAATTTTGTTAATAGTAGAACTCTAGCCAAGGTTTGGTTGGAAGAAACTGGATGTAGCTTCTCTTGTTGAGAGGTGAACCAGTATAGTTCTTTGTGTTGATTACTTTCTTTAATTTCTTCTTATCATCTTAATCTGTGATTCTTGAGGAATTCTTTATTACTGAACAAGTAAAGCTTTTAGCAATTGTATTCTTGAACAGAGTGGTTTGATTGATTGAAACATTCTTGGTGTAATTGTGATAAAGATTCTATATTCGCTGCTTGTTTTAAAGAAATTTTAAAGACTCTGTTTTAACCAATTCACCCCCTTTTGGTTATTGTGAGTGTTTATATTGTTTTCGAACGAGGCAACCGGTGGTGCTGCATCCGCCCCTAGTGTCGTCCTTGGTGACGATCAACATTGAAAGGCTGTAATTGTTGACCAAACTCACGTCGTAGAAGTCCAACTCGTCGACACCGTTTAGAGTGAACTCCACCAATGTCGCCAACGCACTAAACTTTGTCAGAGCTGCAGTCGACGGTGGCACAAGAGAATTTTTTGTCAGAGTCTTGGCCGAAGAGGGTCCGTGCCAATATCTGACCCGACCAAGACTTCGGGATTTTTACGGTCTTTGATTTGCCTCTCTCGAGAGTGAATACAGTGGTGGGAAGCGGCGGTGAGGTGGCGTCGGAGAGTAATTCTGGCCATATCGTGTGGCGGCACTTGTTCACAATCTTGAATGATGCTGAAAATTCAATTTCTTTATCCAAACATAAAATTTTGAAAATGAAAAAAATTTAATTTCCTTATCCAAACACAAAATTTTAAAAATGAAATAATTTCAATTGGAGCATTTAAAATTCTTTAAAATTTTAAATTGTCTCATTCAAACACACTCTAAATACTTTGTCATCAAGATAATTTCCTTCAAATTCAGTCAATTGTTGCTTATTTGAAAAAAGCTTTGGTAAAAGTTTAAGGTTAAATTATTTATTTAGTCTCTACATATAGTTGTATAAATTTTATCTTTTGATCCTTAAACTTAAAAAGAATTCATTTTAGTCCTTATGCATAATATTTTTAGTTTACTCCCTATGATTTTATAAGGCAAGTACTAAAAAGGATGAATATATATATATATATATATATATAGGGACTAAAGGTAATAAAAAAAAGTTGTATGTATAAAGATTAAAATGGATGATTTTTAAGTATAAAAATTAAAAGCTAAAGTTTATATGATTATAAGGACTAAATAAATAATTAGATAAAACAAACAATAAAGAAACATACTATTAATGACTTGAGGATTTTTATTTTATTTTTACTTATGGCTTTGAAAAAAGAATCGATATCTTTTTTTTCTTCATCAACAAAAGAATTATGTTTCAATTTTATTGTTAGATAAGACACTATTATAATTTGGCCAATCTTTTTAAAATCGAAGAAAGTACTTATTCTTTTAGCTAAAAAACAGCTTTCATGAATTTCATAACACAACCAATCATGGTCACAATGTGATTCAATCATTATGGATGGTATCTACAAATTAAAAAGAAAAGTCACGCATATATAGTATAATGTGCACTTATATATACGGAGAATACTTTCGAATGAATTTTATTGATTAATTGTACAAATTCTTTCACAATTATTTGAATTGACTTTAGTATAATTTGTAGTTATTCACTCATTGAAACAAGGATTTGCTTTCAATTAATTGATTGTTTGATGCTTTCAAACCAATTTTATAATTTATCATGATCGAAGATATTCAAAACTAAAACAAAAGTGGAGAAACACCTCTCAACAATAGCTTTAGTATAAGCCTAGCTATTTTTCATAAAATTAAAGAAATATATATATATATATAAATAGAAAACATATTGGAAAAAAATGTACTATAACAACAAAGATCTATTCATCAATTCATGGCGTAGTTCTCCATGATAAAACTGAACTTTAGAAGATCAAGGTTCGATGCACGTGAGGACGGTTCCTTGTTCCGGATGATCCTATATCCCTATTCTCAATACAATACCAAACTTAATTTCTCAATCTTAATCAACAGTTTGAAAATGGGCTGTGTTCCATGGCGTACACACCAGCAATTGGAATTAGTGGTTGGACTTTTTTGGTGGGATAAAACTTACTATTATGCGAGCCATTACTGGTTCCAATGCATATGAAGAACAAGGTACAAAATGGTGGTATGGTTCCAAATTCCCATAACTTACTATTGGTCTACGAGAGAGTTTTTCAATTTCAATAATAGTGTGTGAATCTAGGAAGTCCACGTTCAACTACTCCACATGTATACACGACGGCTAGCTAGGCTTGTCATCCTTGCCTCGATTAGAAGTTTGGGCTAGCAAAATGTTAGTATTATTAATCCAACAAGTGGATATGTTCTCGTGTTTTGTAATTGCAAACAAATTTTTTATTGTGAGACTATGCATGGTTGCTTGAAAATGCTAGCCAAAGGGCACATAAATTGAAAAAAGTACTTCCTCAAATCTTATTTAAAAGAACATATATAAACATGTGAATTTCGTATGAGTTCATCTAGAATTGTTTCATACCATATTATAACATTACCGATATACTAATGTGTTAAATTCTTTAAGAGTCTAACGATTTTCTCATTAATATACAGAACATTTTGGAAATTTTATTAGTAAAAATTAAATAATAAATTTATTAATTATGAGGGTAATTAAAACAACTAATTAAAGTCAATAAAAATATTTGAAAAAAAAGGATAATAGCCTGATGTTCTTAACTCGTTTGGCGTAGTTGTGAGGGTAATTAAAATACAGTCTTAAAAATATTTGAAATGAACTTATTAATTATGAGAGTAATTAAAATAACTAATTAAAGTCTTATTAATTTATAGGTGATTTTGAGATAAACATATATTTAGGATAAATTTGATGTTTTTAACGCGTTTAACAAAACTAAAGTTTTTTAGTCAATCAAAAATGAAGTTAAAATGATTTTTAACTTAATTTTGAAATATTTTACCTTCATTTTTAAAATCAAGTAATTTTTTTTTGTAAATTTAGTTTTTAGTTTTAAAAAGTGAACTCTCTCTATATTAGCAATGACCATTTCCCATTGTCAACACTAACATCATCATTGTTGTTTTATCCACTGTTATTGATGTTAACATGATTGTTTCCATCATCACCATTATTATCGACACTGATACCATCAATAACATCATCACCATCACCATTGGTATTGTACCACTCTCATAGACACCGACATCACCATTGTGAATATTTTTTTATGGTTTTTTTTATCATGTGTTGCTGTATGGTCCTTATTAAGTAAAATTTTATAAAGGTACTTCTCTCACTCTTTTTTTAAGTGTTGGAGTTTAAATAAAAATATATCTTTATTTATCTGTCATTTTCAAAGGTAAAGATACTTTTAATTTTTTTTGTCATTTATATCCTTATTTCCATAATTGTTTTACATTTTTGTATAAAATTGAATAATAAATAATTGAAGAAGAAACATTGGCTTGGAGAAAGAACAAATGGGTGTTTTGTTTCAAGGAGAGAGAAATCAATGTAATGATTAATCAAAAGGAAAACACATTAATTATGGAGTGAAAGAAATAACACTACAATTAGTTAATTAGGAAGAGAAAAATGTTGGGTAGAAGATATTTGTTTCAAAGTATGAATGGCACACCAATACTTTGTTTGTCCGAGTAGCAACAATAATTAATTTGAATGGTATTGCATTCAATTTTCTTAACTAAAATATTGAGTTCAAACTTTATGGATGGAAAAAAAATATGATTAATATAGGAGAATTTGATTAAAAATTATCAATTAAATTCTTTGATGAAAATTAATAATTGGTTGAATTCTCTATACTAATAACATAGTTTAAAAAAATATGAATGACACAATAAAAAAATAGCAAAAATGCTTGTAGTTTTAATAAGAAAACAAGGATGTAATTGATTTTGTTGGTTGAGTACAAAATACTATTAGTATAAAGGAACAGAGGTAGTTATAAACATGAATACAATATAAAATTTTCTCACTATTTATCATGTGATATATAGTAAATAATTGCCTATGTAGAAAAACCATCTAAGTTCTTATCAAGCTTTGGGGACAGTGAGAACCGAAGGTTGCTCTTCATTCGATTTTGATTACAAACCTTGTCGCTTTAGTGAGTCTCACTATACATTCCATGTTGGAACTTGGAAAGTTAGATAATCATTTTGAAGTCTCTAGAAAATGGAAAAAACAAAAATTGGAATTGAAGAAGGTGAAGAATTTTTTGTTCAATGGATCAGTCTTTTCCCTGGTTACTTAAAACTACAATCTATTGCAACGTGTCATGGGCCATTAATGGTAAAGGAGTACAGAACACTATCAAAATTGTTGGTTCTCTAATTAGAACAACAGCATCGCAAGTGACAAAAACAAACTTCTTGGTACCTTTTGGGGGTATCAACAACATGATAATTATGTTAGTTCACCATCATGTACATGTTTATGTAACATATATTTCAAGTGAATCTTCCAAATTTCTCTTCATTCTCTGCCCTGAACCACATGTTGGACCACTCAAGCACTAAAAATGTGAGGCAAAAGAGTACTACTTGAACACGAACATGCTAGATTATATATAGCATACAGTATATAATAGCCAGATGCTTCCCACTAATAAGAAAGGTCAGCATGAACAATCCCTTTCAACAATGAAATTTATGAAGAATAGCCTCAAAATAAACCATTAATTAGCCCAACTTTTCACCGGCTATAAACATCTGGCAGTTGCTTTAATAATTAATATTACTCTAACTTGTTAAAAATCTTAAAAGTTGACTAGTTGACCTTGGACATGAATTAAATTGATATCTTATGTGTTAAGTACTAGTAGCATTAGCAACAATAGCTAGAATGTTCCTTTTAATTTGGTGTTCTTTGTCTAAAAGCAATGGGTCCGTGTGCTAGCTGGGAGAGAATATATATACCAGTGGACATCTTATACAGATTAAAGTATATTACAACTTAAAAATATTATACAAATAATATAAGATAAAAAAGACTATGCCTTTAATAATATAAAATAATTTTACAAGATCATTTAATCACATATTATATAAATAATAAATTTTTTTAATTTTTTATAATAATTATCTGAAAAGTCATACTTAAACTTATTTATGATTGTGTAAAAGATCTTTGCAATATCATTGTCTAATCATTAAACTCATAATATAACTATGTTAAAGTAAAATTTAAATGATAATAACCTGATTGCTAAATTTATCTATCTATCTATATATATGACAAATACTAACTAATGCACTTAGAATATTGATTAAAAAAATATAAATACTTTTTATTAGAATGTAAAAATTTATGTTATTTATAATTTATTTTACATTTTTTTAATTCTTTAATCAATATTCTAGAAATTAGGACACTAGTTAAGCAGACCATATATAATTATATATTATGTAGATTTCAGTATAAAAAAAAACTATATATACACTTTATTTATTTGAAGTTATATATAGGTACTACTTTTATTTTTATTTTTATTTTGAACAGGAGGGATAGCCGGATAGGTACTCATCTTAAACTTGGAGACCTGAAAAGCAATTCACGAAAGCGGCTGGTTTTTTTTTTACCATGTGCGTAGACAGAGAAAGCTGTTATTGAATTGAATGAATCTTTCAAGTAAATTGGAATTGCATTTACAGTCAGCTAACCTAGGCCTAAATTTGCTGTAACTATATAATTCTGACAAAAAAAACTATGACCCTTTTTCCCATGGGTTGAGATATGGGTTTAATTTCTCTTCCAATAATCGATGTTATATAATAGATTAATACGATTATAGAAATAAATGCAATTTCTCTTTTATAAGTTAGTTCGTTTCGACTTCTTTTTTTAAAATAATAATTTTCAAATAAAATAAACAAATTTATAATTTTCTGATGTGTTTGTCTAAATTAATTTTAATAAAAATGAATTTTTTAATATTTTTAATAAACAAATTCTATCAGTTTTTTAAAAGAAAAACATTTATATAAAAAAACTTATTATATCTCAATTATAAGTGTTTGATTTATCTTGCATGCGTATTTATTTACTGTAAAAGAATCAAATCATACGCCCGATTTATTTATTTTTTTAATAGGACTAATAACTTATAAATTAAATACAATATTAGTTGTAATAAACAAAGAATGCGGCCCACAAGCATATCATTTGAGAATCCCCATCTAAGTGTACGTCTATATTGATCATAACAGATAGAATGAAATGACATAAAGTAACGTCGATTATTATTGTTCAAATTATTTAAAACATAATGAAATGTAACAAAATTTATTTTATTTTCCTTAAAAGACAAAATTTAAATATTATTTTTTTTCGTAAAATATTACACTCAAAACACTTATAATTTAATCTATTCCTTCATCTAATATCTTTCCATTCTTGATTTAAAATGTAAAATAAAGGTTAGTTGTTACTTACAAACTTCTTTATCATTCCTTCAAGTTTCTTTCATATGATATGAATTTTTTTTAAAGCATTGCAATTAGGATTTTTAGTTCTTTAGTGAGATTTTGATATATTTTTACAAGTTTTAATCTTTTGATCGACTATGAAAATAGTTAATTTTTGATTTAGAGCTTAATCATACTTATAAATCATCATCCCTTTACAAGAGTATAATTTGTGAGAATTGAATACAAATCATCTTCCACAAATTCAATATGCATTGTCAATTGAATTATATTCATTGGATCCAACTTAATAATTTTGAGTTTAAACTTTCAACATGCAATTGTATAAAATAATTAAAAATATTTTTTTATTACTCATACAAAATTAATGTAGTGTCTTACCACTAAAACAAGAACCATCTTTTTAATTATTCCATAATAAAGTATTTACACAATACATCTATACTATATGTAAAGGAAACTTAAAAATTTTATAACCGTTGACCAAAATTTTAATTTAATAACAACTCTTGATTTAATTTAATTATGATTATTCATTGATCAAAAGTTACAATTAACAATAATCGTTGATTGAGTTTCATCATATTTAACATTAATTAAGGATTAAATTGATCACATTCATACTATTTTAAATGATTTATAATATTTTACTTTACTTATAAAGAAATATATAAACACACATAAGTCTATTTTTTAAATTAATGTACTTTAAATTATATTTTATGAGCAATAATAATTAAAAAAATTATTTCATAATTATAAAAATAATACATTTTATTATTAACGAAAAGTATATTATAATATATGTGTATAAATGATTTTACAAATATGTAATTATATTTTAAATAATCCATAAATAAAGCTACGTATTTTTTAAGTAACTAATATATATCTTTTA
>PYAF01000434.1:805727-849654 GCA_007407185.1 Glycine tomentella
ATTTTTTCCATATATATATATATATTAAAATGGGATGTAACTTATGATTCATAATTCAAAAGTTAACTCAAAATTTACATTTTTTGGGTAGAAATCACGGATATTCTCTACCATAAACAATTTTTCTTTAAAAGAATAGAATCAATAAATGATAATTTTTCTTCACTATTTAATCCGGTTACATACTCAAATTTTGAACTTAAGATTTTTAGTTAATTTAAAAGAACTTCATAATAGTTAAACCACATTAAGCAGTTTTAACTTAAAAGTATTTACAATTTACTGAGAAAAAAAGTATTCACATTTTAAATCTTGATTTAATAACTTTAACTGTAAATTTAAATCAATAATCAATAATACTACTAACATAATATTTGTGAGCTACAGCCGACAATAACGTATAAATTTGAGTTTGATTAAAAACAAAACAAAGACTGAACAATAAGATATTGTCAAGATGCACTCAGAGCTTAATTAGCCACAAGATGCATTATCATTTCATACATGAAGTATACATTTAATTTGTTCCTACAAGAGTTTTCTACTTTATCTAAAACATTTTATTGCAAAACTATAAAAAAGAACTTATATAATTATAATAAACTAACATTATTACTTAGCCTAAATATTGACTAAATAATTAAACTATTTAAATTTTTATTTATTTTTATACATAACTTTAAAATGATTTTTTATTTGATACACGCATGTCATTATTGAATATAATTAAATATTATCATTATAATTATTCTAGAGTTTAAATATTTTTTGTCTCCAAGATTTTTAGAATAATCCCTCTTTAATTTTTATTTTTATTTTACTCTTTTCCGTTAGAGTGGAATTCCCATGTATAGTTAATGTAAAAAAGTTTACATTGTTAAAGATTAGAAATAATTGCTGATGTGATTTTAAAGTTAATTATTATAAAAATGAATAATGTTATCACAGATGATAGTTTGTCATTAAATTGATAGTATACTTAAATATCCTTTACACTATCATTACATGCATTATTTATTCTTACATATAACATAAATAATGTGTGCTGATAAAAAAAAACATAAATAATGTGTTTTTAACACACATAAATAAATAATGCAACGCCATTAATCTTTTTTTTTATGGAACGCCATTAATCTATTTATTAATTGTATTCCCTTTACACTATTAGTACATGCATTATTTACGTGAAATGTAAGAATAAATAATGCGTCATTTGACTAGTGTTTTACAAATCAAAATTAAGCTATAGCTTTACTACAATTTGAGAAGAATAATAGGAAAGGACATAATCCAGGAGAAGTTAAAATATTTTTTTTAATATGTAAATATTAACTATATTTTTTAATTTATATATGTTATTATAATCTTAAATAGATGTAAAGGAATGGTGATAATTTAAGTACCAATCCTTTTTGGGTTCAGCGCACGTACATTGTTACCATTTCTGGTATCATGATGCAAGCAGAATTATCCACATGCACGTGTTATGCCTGCTATATACATGCATTAGACATCACGTCCTGTGACTCGAAACAGTTTTACGTTGTTGTAAGGGATCTTCAGCTGGTAGCTATAAGTCTATTTTCATTTTGACAAGATTTAATTCATTCACAGCAATTTCGTTCAAAATCTCATATAGCTATATTGAATTTTCCTGAGAAACGGTTAATTGAAGAAACAACAACACAAGTATAAAGGTGAGTTTCATTGGCCTCACAGAGAGACAAGGTCTTGGTAATGAGACCAAAGATATGTAAATTACCCAAAAAAATGTTCACGTAACAATGAATCCCACATAATATTGGTGATGGGGTAAATTAGACACTCATACTCCCTCAAGTTTAATAAAATTTCATTCATTAATCTTCCTTTTTTACTTACACAAGTATCTCTTAATTTATATGTAAACATAATACCATTTATCTTTTCCTTCAATATAAATCTCCCTTGATTTCACTTACAATTATATAAATCAAAAGAAGTCATGAAAAGAATTAAACTCAAGTGTGAATATAATTTTCCCTTAGTGATATCAACTTGCTGGATGGTCACTTGTCAGGATATTCTTAAGCACATTCTGTTGGTTGAAGCAAGTTTAAAGAAATGTCCTATCAATGTTGTCTTTTGAATATGTTTAATTCTACTTATTTTGAGAAAATAATCACTTATTTTTTATTTCTTAAAAATATTTTGAAAAACAAGGTATTACTTTAATTTTCAAAATCTAATCATTCCTAAAAAAGCACTAAATTCAACAGAACGATTTGCTAAAAGAACTCATGAAAAACTATTTCGATTCCAACTTCCAAGTGCTAAGAACTTACTCCTGGGAGTGTACAGCACAAGATACGAATTCCCAACATTTATTTTATTGAATGGAGGCAAAAGTGGGGTAAATTCCCAACTTAAAGAATGGTAGGAGAGCTGAGTTTTCACTTTGTTTGTAAAACACTGATTTGCAATGAATGTCACATTGTATGGTGGCAAATCAAAATGGACCAAAACTTGTTAAAATATTTAAGTTTCACCAAAGAGCCGAAAGGCATTGTGTATTATACCTAAGAAAAAAAATCATTCGTTTACGTTGTGTTTGTCAGTGACAATTTTGGGACGAGTGACGATGGATCTTTTTTAGTTGGTTTGGTAGGGTTGATTTGTGAGGGGTTTTATTTGAGTAAAGATGGGTCCAATGTTTAAAAAGTGGCTAATCTAAAAAACGTTTAGAAAGTTTGTCCTCAATAAAAGTGAGGATTGTATATTTATATTTATGAATATACTCTCATGTCTCCATTGGACAAGCTCAATGAATCGAGCTCATTGCTTGACAAATAGATCGTGGGCCAACCAACTCGATCCATAGTGTAAAATGCACCTAGCTACATCCTTATTTTATATCCAAATTATAAGAGATCTAATCTTATCAAATCCTATGTAATCATATCTTACCTAAGCATATCTAATCTCCAGGAAGAAGATAAGATATTATTAAACATTACCTTAATTAAAGAATCACTATATAATCCACACTTAACCCAAAAGAAAGACAAAATACACTTTTATGTTGTAGAATGAAACCTCCAATCCTAACGAAGGAACCCTATTCCAAAACAATGTCTTTCTCTTGTCTTTTTTTTTTTTTTTTTACCAAGACCCGCATTTGAAAAAAAGATAAATATATTGATAAGAGTATTCAGTATAACTTTATCATTTTATTTCTCACTTTTTCTCTTGAACCAAACAATCTAACATCCTACTTTGTTTTCACTTTATTTTCTCTTTTCTCTAATTATCTCTCTTTTATTTCTATCTACTCTATTTCTCTCTTCACAATCAAACAAAACCTTAGATACAAGACATTTTTGAATTTGGTGTTTGTGGTACTAGAATACTAACCAGAATTGGTGTAACCAATAAGATTGATAGCATATTTTATGCCAGGAAATAATGTTCAATCGTATGCTGTAACTTCTAATATTATGCCACAAAGGTAGCACAAATATAACATTATTTCCATTTTTTCTTGTTACAACTCGAAAGGCAGTTTTGCAAAGCTCAAAAATGAGTAGACTAGTAATCAGCAAGTTCGAATTTAATCTTCATATTTGCTGAGTGCTCTATCCTAAATACATTTATATGAATCAAGAGTTATCCAACCTGCTAATCACTTTTTGAATCTGTAATTCATTGGACAAGCTTATATACCGGTCCTTTATCCAAATATATAGGCTAAGTTATGACCTCATGATAATTTCCAATGACTTCAGTGTAAAATGAAAAAATAGACTCAATGCATACTTTGAAGTCACCTATGGCACTAATTGGGAGCTTTTAATATGTTAGAATCACTTGTTAGAAAGCATCTTCTCAATTTGACCATTTTGGTTGTACAAATCCACAATTTTCTTAGCATATGTAGGCATGTGCCTATCAGCCCTGCATTTCAATAAATGCAAACAAATTATCCTTAACATCAAAGTAAGGGTTGCCATAAATTATCCTAATTTGAAAGAAAGAAGAGAAAATTCTGAATATTATTCGGTGTTTCTGTACAAATCAATTCTAATATAATCTGTCCTAATTACATGCTATTAGGAAAGGAATCTGAGCAATAGGATCAAATCCACTAATTATGTTAATTGGATTTCACAACATCCTACATACCTTTCCTTTCCCCACATACGATTCACATGAAGATAGTTGCGAATGGTATGATAATCAAGTGAATAGCGTGCAAATTCAAGACCCTTTGGACCAATCTGAGCATAAAAGCCAGAGCTAAAATATCATTATATTGTGCATAATGTACATGTATCAATGGACAAATTAGTATGAATCTTTTACCAAGTTTAGTAAAAAGGCCAGCAAATTTCCAATAAACTTTGGGGCAGGCTGAGAAGGACCTCTTCCTGGTCAAGAATTTCAGAAAAAAGAAGTAATCAATTTTAAAAAGTTTACAAGGAGGTACTGACCAAAACAGATAGAGGAGAAACTCTTAGCCTAAGATAAAAATATAATAACTGTCATATTCTACCATGGATAGATCAATCCGTAAAAGCCAATTTTATCACAAAGCATTAAATGAGAGACCTATGCCAAGAGCCAAGACAATACACAGAAAAACCTATAAAATAAATACATTACATAATGAATGTTATATACCTAACTTAGCTTCATCATCAGCCTTAACAGTCTCCATGACAAATGGTCGCCTATCCCCCTGAATCAGATGGAAAAAATCATACTCTTTATTTAATAATAATAATAATAATAATATAATAATAATAATAATAATAATAATAATAATAATAATAATAATAATATGCTTAAATGGAACAGAGCTGGTAATTTACAGTACTAATTGTTGGATTAATCTCCAGTAAGTTCTCTATAAGACTCAACATCTCTCTTCCACGTTCATTCCTGTCATATCAAGAGTAAAATATGCAGGACTCAGCCCTTCTTACCAAAAGGTAACCCCTCCAAGACAGAGTAATGCATGAATTCTTAGGCCAATAAACATTCATGATAACTAAAGAGCATAAATAGGCTAAATGATATTATGCATAAAAAAAAAACACATGTTTTAGTCAGTAGTGTTACCTTACTGTAACATATTGTGGATGTTGTGTCATGCTGATTCCAGAATATTTTGGCACGCCCATATATCCAACCACTAAGTCCTGAAAATTATTTTTCTACTGTTTAATAAAAGTTTCTTAACATGAAAAGATGAACAACCAATGTAAACATCAAGCAAAGCAAGTCTAATAAGGACATGGCAAATTGGCAATGAACAACAGTTCTTCACATTTAACACTCAAGCACATACATGCACATAGACATACACTCAGAAAATAGAAACTAATTGGATGCTGGTTTCTTGGGAATTCTTGTTATATATTAACAAGAAATCGAGGTTGTATCAAGCATGAGAATTTAGTTCTTACAAGAGGATAAAAAAATGCATATGGGTTTTAGGTAATGGACAAGTAAGCTAATACAAAGCATCTGGAAGAAAGAACATAATCAAAGACATAGATCAATACAAAATATTTTTTCAAGCATATCCTACAATATAGTAAAA
This sequence comes from Glycine tomentella, assembly GCA_007407185.1. Taxonomy (NCBI): domain Eukaryota; kingdom Viridiplantae; phylum Streptophyta; class Magnoliopsida; order Fabales; family Fabaceae; genus Glycine; species Glycine tomentella. The sequence goes on from PYAF01000434.1 coordinate 811,315, forward strand.
AAAAAAAAAAAAACACGCATATATACAATGTAATATCGAATCAATAAATTGTCAAAAGTCATCTCATTGTCACAGACTAAATTGTCATCTCCAAACACAATTTTAGATCAAATTTAGGTGATAGAATGGGGGCATGTAAGCAAGTGAAAATAATAGAGTAGGTACATGTATAATTCCTTAATCCCAGGTGAATTGATTAGTTAACATGCCTTAATATTTATGGAATAATTAACCAAAACCAAGTTTGACATACTATTTTACACTCTAAGAATAAAAATTGAAATATTTTAGCATCATGGAAAGTGATTAAACAACATATGGTGAAAGAATATGGCATATGAACAGTTTGTACTTAGTAGACAATCCTCCTAAGTTCAATTAAAATATGCATGGCAAAAAGATAAGATGGTCAAGATAAGGACTTACAGCTAAAGCATTTGTGTAGTCAAAACAGCTGCAGGGAAAAAAATGACCACTTAGTGCAACATATAATAAAAGAGAAAATAAGAAATTGAAGTAAAAAACAAACTCGTGATTCTTATATATAAATTTCAAGCCATCACATTAGACAAATTAAAATAATGATAACAATTACCTGTAACAAGATGGGGCAATAACATCAACCAAATCATTTGCTGGCAGACAGAAATAAGGAACCTGTTTAAGGTAAAATTAGAAACTGAACGAAGTTGCTTACCTGTGAAACCCATGGACATAGTAAAATAAAAGGGAGTCTTTTATACCTCTTCTATATGACCATCCAAATGCTTCAAGTGAACCTGCCAGAATGATTGAAACAGAAACTGAGAAACATAAAATAAACTTGGTAATACAGAAGGATGCTATGATAAAGCACTATTCTAAATAAATCAATCGGTGGTTCTACAATAATAAATTATCAATTTATTTTTCACTGTAACAAAAATATTTATTTGTCCATAACTGCTCTAAACCAGAAAGGAATTTTCAGCAGAAAACCTTGTAATCTTGCATAAACTCATAATGTAGAACTGTTTCTGGTGATTGACTCGCGGCTTTCAGAAACTTATCCAGCCCTTGCCTAGTACCATTGTCCACTGTGGAATGAGAATTTTAGTACAAGTCAATTTTTTTCAAAGAAGTGTGTAAAAAATTAAACAGATCCATTAAGAAATTACCCATATTACAATTTTATAAACATTCAACAAAAGATTTAAAGCAAAACACAAGCCTTTACCATACCACAATTTGTGCCTAAAACATAGAGCTTATCCAAATTCAAGTGGTGCTCCACAGATCTTAATGCTGCAATTGAAGAAATTATTCTGCATTACAACATTACAAGTCACAATGGAGAAAATGATGAAAGTTTGCAAAAAAATACATCTTAGTCATACCTTGCACCTGGCAACCTACACCACAGAAAAGAAGACGCTTGACACCTGCAGCCTATCAATAATGAAAATTCAAACAGAATACTTATACAAAAGGTTTCCATCGCAGAATACAACCAATATATTTTATGACAGCTGAAATTAAGGAACCAAACATAGTGAAGCTAAATGCACAAATATCATGAGCAGTTGACAGGTCGTCTTCTATTATAATTTCATGCTGTAAAAAATAAGATCTGTGTTTCATTGTACTTTCTAGAAACATTTACTTTTATACATCTAAGGCACTCTTGACAATAACTAGTTTACAGATGTCTCTCATCAGAAATATCCAGGTCAAAGCAAGAATATTTTTTTGAAGCACCAGTTGCTCTTAGAAAAATGCTAAATGAACAAAAACAGGAAGAACAGCAAAACCGCAAAGGAGAAAGTAAATTTTAAAAGACCAGTCTTGAAATTAAATTTAATGGTCTCGAAACCATAGAATGAATCCAATTCTCTCCAAAGCCAAGGTGCACAAAATGAGGACAACATACTAGGTTTAATCATTTTGTTACCAGAACTCAGAGAATGTCAACTGAATATCGCAGAAAAGATCCTCCATACTATAATAATTAGCAAAATGCTTTCCTCATTTCTATCTCCCAACTTTTCTTAAATTTTGAAGAATGGCCAGAAAATGAGATTACAGAAGAAATCAAAGATAAAAGTCAAAATGCCCTTGGTTCTCATTCCCATATATTGTTTCACATTATATCAGCATATTTCAACCCCTAGGACAGAACCCCAATGCATTTAGTAACCTTGATCAACTTGAATAACAGGTTTTTTAGAATCTGTTTCAAATTTTATAGACAAAGTTTATTTGCATACATAATTTTGTGCCAGACAACTGAAATTTATATTGGATTTATCCTAGGTCATGACAAATTCTCCAATGTAAAGAGATTTTGCACACCTCAACAAGTGCGAGAGTATTGAGGTTAGGTGACAACGTTGGCTTGACACCTTTAGCAGCCAACACTTCTTCTGGTGTCCTACGAGAAATTTGAATAGGAAAACAAAGGAAGTATTTTAATACAAAAAAACAACCCCAATATACTGATAGAAATTTAACTTAAGTTCATTTGATATGAAAAAAATGCAAACCTTGCTAAAACAGGTCTTGGAGCAAATCTGTCATCAGGATCACTAAGATATACAAAGTTCCAACAAAGACATTAACAAAGAAAAAGTCAGTTTTAGCAATAAAAAACATTAGCATCTTATTTCCCATCTAAAATCCCAAATTTGTTCCATTACCTTTGTACACAAATGACAGCCTCCACCATGCCTGATTTAAGCATTTCTATTGCAATGGTTGTTACTATCCCAGTCCATTGAGCTCCTATAAACAGAATGAATTTGATTTGTAAAACTTAGTCTAGACAGCTAGGCTAATATAATATCACTTGGAAAAAAGGAGAAATTCTGATAATATGTTGAATGCTACTTCCCCTCATGGCATTGTGGTTGCAGATATGTTATGAAACCAGCAAAACATGGCATCAAATTAAAAAAGCAATTTGAGGGACCCAAACTGAAATCCATGCAAACTAAAAACTACAAGAAACAAAATTTTATATATCATTACTAAAAACAACTTCAAATTTGATAGCTAGGAACCGTTGTTTATTGTCATAATATAATGGTAATGTTTCAACTTTAACAATTGGATAATTTAACGTACAAGAAATACACAGCACTCAAAGACCCTCAAAATTGATACCGCATCAAACTCAAAAGAATGCAGAAATAACACAGATATAAGATAACAAGAGAGTCTTCTATTTTCAACTCAGAAAAAGTACCTTCCACAGGGTTAAGTTTCCGAGCATATAGCAGTTCCTCATATACCCCTAAGTAGGTCTCATCCAAGTTATCAGTCTTCCTGCCCCTACCATGAACAACAGGTTCCAATCTCTGAAACGGAAAACAATTGTGGAGCATGGAAGCAACTTTAGTTAGACAACATTTTCCAATAAAGACTAATATTCAGGACTCAGCTATATATCAGCTCTAAAACTTCCAATTAGTAGCAAAGCATGCCAATAAAAAATGTTTAGGCAATGCTGGGAATTAGGCATATAAAATTTGAAGAAGTTCCATTTTCAAAGCCAAATGACTAACAAATAACTGTTTCACATAGAAATTCCAATTTGACACAATTCCTTATCAGCTTCACTAGAAGAGGTTTCGACAACCAAAAAAAATTGAAAATTTTCAACCAACAAGATGAGGAAAATTGACTATGACGTGACATGGATAAGCATCATTTGCTGTATCATCAATTTGAAACATTTTATTAATCTTATATCTAAAAAAACAAAGAAAGGGTGCCAGTGCCAGTGCCACCTAGTTTATGTATTGCATCAAAGGGTAAGGATATACAAGCAATAGAGTAAAGAAAGAGACTTACTTCAATCTTAGACATTCCATCTCCCAAGAAAGCACATGCATTCTTGACATGGGCAATATAGTAAGTATCACACAACCCACAACGACTGTCCAAAAGAAAAACAACAAAACCAACCATGAGAACTAAGAACAACATGGAAAATCATGTAACAACTACCACATATACCAAAAACAAATAAAATGGGGTAACACTGTTCATAACACAGTGTGTTAACACATACACATATGATATATAATTATGTACCTGCAATGATCTTTTGCAGGGTATGTGCCACCTGGTGGGATAGGTTTGGACTTTGTCCTCCAGTCCTGTTTCAAAGAGGTATCTGCTTCACAAAAAGGAAGAAAAGAAAAGATGGTTAAGAAGAGAAGAGAAGCAAAGTATATATGCAACTATGCATGGAGAGAATGAGAAATTAAAAGGGTTGTTATGAAGGGAGGTACCTTTGGATGAAGAAGAACGAATGGTGAGGGAGGATGGTAGAGAGGAGAGCTTGGCATAGAGGGATAAGGAAGACATAGTTGATAGTTGAGTTGAGTTGAACTCAAAACTGAGATTTGGTGAGTGAGAGGTGTCTTAGATTGTTGTAGCTTCTGCTCCACGAGTTAATAATGATGTGGCCCCAACATGCCACACGTCCTAACAAATATCTCATCATTTCTCTTACATTTTATTTTATTTTGCTTTATTATTCCAATGATTATATTATAATTATTTTTAAAAAAATTTATTTGAAAATAATAATTATTTTAATTTTTAATATAATATTAATTATTTTTTCAATTACATTTTTTATTTATTAACGATGACATAAAAAATTTAAAAATAAATTAATAATAATATAAAATAATTTTATAAAATTATTATTATTTTTACTTATTTATTATCTTTTATTGGTTTGCATAAACTAATATATAAGAACAATTATTTTAGAACGAATGAAGTAAATTTTATGTTATTTTATTGTAGTGTTTTTAGTGAAAATTAACTAAGGGATGTTCAATATTTTATTTATAAAATATTTTTAATTTGTAAAAAATATTCAATATTTTTTATATAAAATGAATGTTTTATTTGTCAGTATATTTTTTAATCGGTGCTATAAAAAGTAAAAACTAACAAAAAAAATCGGTGCTTTGAAATACTACTGGTTTACAACTTACAAGTATTCGTGTCCTGATTACATTATGATGGAGATGGCAAAAGTTTCCGTGTACGTAGAGATTTGCTTCCAATGACTTATTTCAAAAATAGTTTGCTTTTTAAAATTTGTTTGTTTCTTAAGTATAACATGTTTGTCTTCTTAGTATACTTCTATTTTTAAAAAATTTGCTATTATTCAAAGAAAATAGAAGGAAAAATATTAAACATTAATAGATTTTAAATAAAAAATTAATGTTTAGATTATATATTGTTTTGCTTTAGAAGAGAAAAATTACCACAAAATATGTTAGCTAACCATTTGATGTGGCTCTGGGTGAACAAATTTTATTTGAATTGAATCAAATGTTCTCGGACACTCAAGCTCATTCTGTCATCACACTGATACATAACATAATAGCATTTCGTGAATTGGAAAGACTACAGAGAATCAAATCAAAATGTTATACATAAGCTTCAATTGTTGAGGTGGTTAATTCACTTAAAGTCAAATTGTAACTGACTTGTGTGGTTGGTTAGTTCTTTTAAAAGTGTGTGTGATGCGTCCAGTATAAAAAGTGTAAGCCGTGTAACACTGTGAGTTTTTCTTTTATTCTAACAAGTGGTATCAGAGTGTCAGGTTTCAATTGAGGGAGAAAAGAATTCCGTTGTGTGTGAAGAGTGAGTTGTTGATGATGGCCACTTCCAATAATGGTGGTTTTCCAGCCTCATTACCCATTCTTGATGGAAAAAACTGGGATAAGTGGAGCAATCAGATGGAAGCCATTCTTGGTTTCCAAGATGTGCTCGAGGTGATTACATATGATGTCGAAAAGATCACTAGCTACAACAAAGATGGACGATGCCCATGCCAAAGAAGTCAAGAAGAAGAATTACAAAGCTCTATTCATTCTCCATCAATGTGTCGATGCGGGTCATTATGAAAAGATTTTTGGAGTCAAGAGTGCGAAGCAAGCATGGGACATTCTGCAATAGGCCTATACTGGTGCTGAGAAGATCAAGAAGGTCAGATTGCAGACCCTGAAGAGACAATATGAGTTACTTGAGATGGAAGGAACTGAGAATGTTGGAACCTACATTAGTCGGGTCCAAACCTTGCCAATCAAATGAAGAGTTGCGGGAAGAAAGTCTTAGATCAATCAATTATTGAAAAGATCCTGAGAATGTTACCCACCAAGTTTGATGTGATTACTGTGTCAATTGAAGAGACCCGAGATCTTGAAAAAATGAAACTTGAAGAACTACAAGGCTCCCTTGAAGCATTTGAGATGAGACATGCTGGAAAGAGAGAAAAATCAAGTGAACAAGCCCTGCAGGCCCAATCAAACTGGAGAAAGGAAGGAGACAGTTCAAAGAACAAAAGGGGAAGAGGCAGATGGAGAGAAGGAAGTAGTAGAGGTAGAGGCCAGTCAAATTGGAATAACCAAAATTCCAATTCTGGCAGGCCTGCATCTGATCAGAAATCAAATGACAACAAGCAAAAGAGAGGAGGTTCGTGTAGTTCAAGAGGAACAAGCGAAAAGAAGAGAATGGACAAGAGTGGCATTCAATGCTACAATTGTCAAAAGTGGGGCCACTTTGCAGATGAGTGCTAGCACAATGACAAGAGGGAATCAAGAAGTGACGAAGTCCAACTTGTAGAAGAGGAGCAAGATGACTCAAGCCAAGTCATGCTGATGGCGACCACTGAAGTGAGAGAATCCAATACTGACTTCTGGTATTTGGATACTGGTTGTTCCACCCATATGATAGGGAGGAAAGACTGGTTTGTGAATCTTGACTCAACTGTGAAAAGCAAGGATAAGTTTGCTGATAACAGCACACTCACAGATGAAGGTGTTGGTAAAGTGATAATCAGGAGAAAAGATGGCAAGCACTCCTTCATCTCTGGTGTTCTTTTGGTGCCAGGGATGAAAAGTAATTTGCTTAGTCTTGGGCAATTACTTGAGAAGGGTTATGTTGTGTCCATGAAGAATAAAGAACTGAAAGTGTTTGATGGGAATAAAAGGCTGATTATCAAGGCACCTTTATCCAGCAACAGGACCTTTAAGGTGGGAATTCAAGTGATTGAGCATAACTGTTTCGCAACCTCAGTGAATATAGAAGAATGGTTGTGGCATTACAGGTTTGGGCACCTAAATTTTAGGGATCTAAACCTGTTATGCAGAATGGTGAATGGTATACCTCAGATACATGTACCAAAAGAAATGTGTGAAGAGTGCTTGGAGTCAAAGCAACCAAGGTGCTCATTTAAAAGTCAAGTTCGAGGCAGGACAAAGGAGAAACTTGAAGTTGTCTACTCAGATGTATGTGGACCAATGCAAACAGAATCTCATGGAGGAAACAGGTACTTTGTGTCCTTCATAGATGACTTTACCAGGAAGATTTGGGTGTATGTGATTGCTAGAAAGAGTGATGTATTTGAAATTTTTAAGTTTAAAGTGCTGGTAGAAAAACAGTCTGGCCAAAGCATGAAAGTTCTGAGAACAGATGGAGGAGGTGAATATACCTCATCTGATTTTCAACATTTTTGTGATCAAGAAGGTATCGTGCAAGAGATCACACCACCATACACTCCCCAACACAATGGTGCTATTGAGAGAAAAAATAGAACTCTTATGAACATGGTGAGAAGCATGCTTAAGAGTAAGAATTTGCCAAAGTCCTTGTGGGGAGACGTAGTGTGCACTACTAGAGGTGTCAAAACGGGTTCAACCCGCAAGCCAACGCATTTTGGCTCGCCAAAATTGGTGGGTTGGGTTGGTTAAAAGCTGGCTCACTTTGATTCCGGGTCAATATAGCCCGGCCCACTTAACCCGCGACCCACCCGGGTTCCACCCGGGTGAGTCGGGTTGGCTCATGGGTTCAATTAAAAAAAAATATTGCAGCACAGCACTCACGCACGGGACGGTCACGACTTTTTTGTTTTTTCACTCTCTCAGCACACAACAGCAGTAAACAAAAGGGAAAAAGAAAACCCTAAAACTCTAAAAGCTAAGCTCCTCCAGCCTCCATTCCTTCAAGACTAAGAGCAAGACCACCACCACTCACGCAGACCGGCAGACGCAATCACCCTCGATGTCGCCGTCACCACCGTGCCACTCCCACTCGCAAGCTCGGCAGACGCAGTCATGCTTACGCCGTCGCCGTCACCACCGTGCCACTCCCACTCGCAAGCTCAGTAGACGCAGTCACTCTCAAGTCGTCGCCGCCGTCGCACAGTATGCTCTTCTGTTGTTCCTTATTAAGTTCTCAAATAGGACGTGGAAAGGATATTGAGTTCTGTACATTTTCAGCACCACCACACTGCGATATCTAGTTTTCTTAGATCTACTTCAGTTTTCCCTAATCACTGAACAATTCCATTTTAAGAAAATCCACCTTAGAAAAAATAATAATACCAAAATCTATTTAAGGAACTTTCTGCCTATTATTATTGCTTCTTAAAACGCTTTGTTATCATTGTGCATTCTAAACTGTTGGTGTTAATTAATCAATTTATATTGTTATTGATGCTTTAGTGCTCAATTTGTAGTTCTAAACTTTGAATTAAACAATTGAATTTTGTTCTACAAATGCAGAATGCATGAGTGTTTCATTTCAATTGGTTAATTTACTGTAATAATTGGTTAATTTTGTTATGCAAATTGGTGTTGTTAAAGCTCTCTGTCTTGTGTGTATTCATCTTCATAGTATGGTTAATTTAGTGTGATAACCACTATTTGCAATATAGTCTCAGCTGTATTAAATTAGGTTCAAGTGGACAAGACTGTTAGCATTGGGTAAATTGGTTATTCTTGTTGTTGTACACCATGAAACGATTATGTAACAAAAAATAAACATGAAAATTAAATGAGCAGTGAGTATCTAGTCTTACTCAAATTTCTTGATTTTCTTTTGACATAATGGAATCTGATATTGTGCATCAAAATGTTATTCAAATGGATGATGTTAGTTATAGTAATTTGAATGAACTTGGTGATAAAAGTCCAAAGAGAAATGTAAATCCAAATGTAGATGAAATTAAAAATAAAGAGACTGAGTGTGAAACCGCAAGTAAAAAGGCAAAATCTTGCACTTCTGATGTTTGGAGACATTTCACTAAAATTGGGGTAGAAGATGGAAAAGAAAAGGCTAAATGAAATGGGTGTGGGCAAAAGTATGTGATTGGCGATACAAAGATAGGTACTTCAACCTTATTGCGTCATGTAAAAAAATGTAAACTTATCCCCAAATATCATGATATGGCTGCCATGATTATTGATTATACAGGTAAGTTGAGGTCTAGGGAAATTGACCATAAACGTGTGCGTGAAGTAGTTCCAATGGCTATTATTGAACATGGTCTTCCTTTCAACTTTGTTGAATACAAGTGGATTAGAGAGTTGCATTCATTGTTAAATCTGGAAGTGAAGCATTATAGTAGAAACACTGTTGTGTTTGATATTTGGAAATTTCATCTTGAACAAAAGGAGAAATTGAAATTGTTAATGCATAGAAGCCATAGTCGAATTTGTTTTACATCTGATTGTTGGACTGCATGTACTGTTGAGGGATACATTTGTTTGACTGCTCATTTTGTTGATAACCAATGGAATTTGAATAGCAAAATTCTTGCTTTTTGTAAAATGGAACATCCACATATTGGGTTTGATTTGGCTGAAAAGGTGTTTAATTGCTTGAAAGATTGGGGAATAGATAAAAAAAATCTTTTCAATTACTTTGGACAATGCTAGTGCCAATGACAATATGCAAGACATATTGATTCAACGATTATCCTTGCAAAATAGTTTGTTGTGTGAATGTGAATTTTTTTCATGTGAGATGTAGTACTCATATATTGAATCTTATAGTTCAAGAGGGTTTAAAGATTGCTAGTGGTGCTTTACACAAGATTAGAGAGAGTATTAAATATGTTAAAGCATCAGAGAGAAGAAAGATATTCTTTAAGGAATGTGTTGATGAGGTTATGGGTATTGATACCAAGGTGGGTTTGAGATTGGATGTTCTCACTAGATGGAACTCTACATTTGTTATGCTTGAAAGTGGACTCAAGTATCGTCGTGCTTTTTCTACCTTCTCTTTGCGTGATAGAAATTATAAATCATGCCCATCAAATGATGAGTTGATAAGGGGAGAGAGGATGTGTGAATTCTTGAGGCCATTTTACTTCATAACTAATTTGATTTCCGGTACATCTTATCCTACTTCTAACTTGTACTTTATGCAAGTGTGGAAAATTGAAAGTTTGTTGAGGGAGAATGCCAAAAGTGATGATTCGGTAATTAGTGAAATGGCGGAGAGGATGCTTGTGAAGTTTAGCAAGTATTGGGAGGATTATAGTGTCATTCTTGCAATTGCGGCTATTCTTGATCCAAGAATGAAATTTGATGCATTGAAGTTTTTTTATAACAAACTTGATTCTTCCACTTCTGCAAATAAGCTTGAACATATCAAGAATAAGATATACAAGCTTTATGAAGAATATGTGAAACAAGATGTAGGTGAAGGAAGTGCATCAAGTTCTCAAATGAATCCAACGGCACAATCTTCCAAGCTGGAGGATGACGAAGACATGGATGCATTTCACATAAATGTGTCATTTTGTTTATTAATTATAATTTCAAGAATTCACTTGTTTGTGCTTGTTTTACTTAAATTGATGTTTATTTTCTTTGAATTGTTTTGAATTGCATAGGAATATATAAATTATGTGAGCCAAAATGTCTTGGTTAATGGTAAGTCTGAATTGGATATATATTTGGATGATGGATACCTAGAACCAAGTTTAAATAAGAAGCTTGATGTGTTGAAGTGGTGGAATGATCGACAACATCGTTTTCCAATCCTTTCAAGAATGACTTGTGATTTGCTAAGCATTCCAATAACTACAGTTGCTAGTGAGTCAGCATTTAGCATTGGTGCTCGTGTGCTTAACAAATACATGTGTTCCCTTCTTCCCGATAATGTTCAAGCACTTATTTTGACTCGTAATTGGATAAATGGTTTTTCTCCTATGGCTGATGGTAATATTTTATAATCTATCTTTACATTAGTTATATTTATTGTTTACTAATAAACATTCACTTTATTTTTAATCTTTCTTTTTGAATTGTAGATGAAGATAATGGAGAAAATGAAGATGATGAAAATCAAATTGATTTGTCAAAGCATGATTCCAATACTCTTCAGTCTTCGTAGACTAATTAATATTGATAATTGAGATATAGGACTTTGACATTGGAAGTGGAAGACTTAGATTTGTGTTTTATTATTTTAATGTTGTTGATTGTTGAACATATTGATGTTTGTTTATGTTTGTTTGAGTTTTATGCACATTTAGTTTGAGTTTCATGTCATTTGTAATATTTAAACTTACTTAGATTGATTTAATTTGCATTTTTCAGTGCTTATGTTGTAATTTTTTTAAGTTTTTTTTTAAAACAATTTAAAGTGAGTCAACTCATGAATCAGCTCATGAGCCAGCTCACGGGCCAACCTGTATAACCCACCAACCCGTGTAGGTTGAGCCGGGTTAGGCAAAATTTGACCTACCACCAAAGTGAGCCAACCCGGCCCGGCTCACTTTGTTGTCAACCCGTGGTGGGCCAACCCAGGTGGGCCGGGTTGACCCGTTTTGACAGGTCTATGCACTACAGCCTACATCCTCAATAGATGTCCAACCAAAAGCTTGAAGGGTATTACACTAGAAGAGGCATGGACAGGTTGCAAGCCGAATGTGAGTCACTTGAGGGTTTTGGCTCAGTATGTTTCAAACATGTCCCTGATCAGCTGAGGCAGAAGCTAGATGACAAGGGAGAGAGACTGATACTTGTAGGGTATCATGCCACTAGAGGTTACAAGATGTTGGATCCAAAGAAGAAGCAAATGATCACAAGAAAAGATGTGGTCATAGATGAGTCCAAGAGCTGGAACTGGGAAAATGAAGACCAAGTAGAGTTATGTTTGATTTTGAGCCAGAAGAACAAGAGAAAAAAGGTACGGAAACAGATGCAGATGTGAGAAGATCACAGAGAGCTAGGACTATTCCACAAAGGCTACAAGACTTTGATATGGTGTTTGATACAAAAGTGAATGCAGAAGGGGACTTAGTACATTTTGCACTACTATCAGAAGCTAAACCAGTGAGTGTGGATCAGGCCCTGTAAGATCCAAGGTGGATTTGTGCTATGCAGGATGAACTTCAGTCAATTGAGAGAAATGAGACCTGGGAACTAGTGTCCTTACCTACTCATAAGAAGCCTATCAGTGTGAAGTGGATCTATAAAGTGAAAGTGAACCCAAGAGAAGTGGTTAAACATAAAGCCAAATTAGTGGTTAGAGGTTTCTTGCAGAAAGTTGGTATAGACTATGAAGAGGTGTTTACACCTATGGCTCGATTGGAAACTGTGAGATTGGTGGTTGCAATAGCAAGTCAAGATTGGTGGTTGCAATAGCAAGTCAAAGGGATTGGAAAATGCAACAAATGGATGTAAAGTCTGCCTTCTTGAATGGTCCACTTAAAGAGGAAGTATATGTGACACAACCACCAGGTTTTGTTGTGACAGGAGAAGAAGATAAGGTTTACATATTAAAGAGAGTCTTGTATGGCTTAAAGCAGGCTCCAAGAGCCTGGAATAAGAGAATAGATGGATTTTTGCAGCAGATTGGATTTATGAAATGCAGCTCTGAATTTGGAGTCTATGTGAAGGGAGAGAGATCAAGTCTGCTGATTGTCTGTTTGTATGTAGATGATTTGTTGGTGACAGGTAAAAGTGAACTTGAAATCAGCTCATTCAAGCAAAGCATGATGAAAGAGTTTGAAATGACAGATTTCGGAGAATTGTCCTATTTTCTTGGCATTCAGTTCAAGAAGGTGGAGAACAGTTATGTCATGCATCAGGGAAAATATGCAAGTGATTTTTTAAAAAGGTTCGATGGCCAGATGCAAACCAACAACTACACCAGCTGAGACTGGATTGGTGTTAGAAAAGGATGGAAGTGAGGATGTTGAGGATTCAACTCAGTTCAAACAAATGGTTAGCTCGTTGAGGTATCTTTGCACTGTTATTAAAATCGCGATCTGGATCGTGAAATCGCACGATCCTACGATTTTTTCCACGGCAAACGATCCAGATCGGGAACGGGTAGGATCAGTGTAGGATCGCGATTTTAATCGTAAAATCGTGGGATCTCCGATCCTCACCGATCCTACGTCGCGCTGGATTAAAAGCTTAGGTTACCTTACCTGCGACCTACTCTGACCGGCGACCTCTGCTGCTTGACGTCGCCACCGGTGATGCTGTGACCTCCCCCTACTGCACGCGCGACCAGGTACATTACTCTTCTCGCTTTCTGCTTCTGCTCCCTTCTCCCTTTCTCTTCTCGATTCCCTTTCCTTCCCGTCTCCCTTTCCTGTCTCGGGTTTGCTTCATTTCTTTTCTCTTCTCTCTTTTTTTTTTTATCTCGAACAGAAAGCGGAAGCGGTATATGAGTGACAGCTGAGGCACAACAATTGAACGAAGATATATATATATTAGGAATTAGGTTTAGGTTTATTTGGGTCAATTTACTTCGTGTACCCCCTTTTTCGCTTTTTGTACTCCTTGTGCTCATTTTTTTATTAAAAATTGAATTTGTGTTTTAATCTAAGTAATTTCTATTTACACTCTCATCTATTATTAATACACTTTACTTCTATTATCAACTTTAATACTTCAAATGGACTTTTGAGTTTTAATTTACGTAATTTCTATTTACAGTCTTTCCATACCTACTTTTTTATTTCTACAGTTTCATAGTAGGATCTACGATCCGATCTTATGATCCTCGATTTACGATCTTTCATTCCTCCTCCCGATCCTAAGTAAAATCTCGATTTTAACAACAATGTATCTTTGCAAGACTAGACCTGACATTGCCGATAGTGTTGGTTTGATCAGTAGATTTATGGGAAGTCCTGGAGTGCCTCGTTTCTTAGCTGCAAAGAGGATCATGAGGTATGTGAGGGGAACTTTGGAGTATGGTTTGCTGTTTCCAGGCAGAACGGGAGAGGAGAAAACTGATCTAGTGAGATACTCGAATGTTGATTGGTGTGGAGATAGAAATGACAGAAAGAGCACAGCAGGGTATATATTCAAGGTTGGTGAAGCACCAATTTCTTGGTGTTCAAAGAAGGAGCCCATTGTAGCTTTGTCATCGTGTGAAGCAGAATATGTGGCAACATCCATGAGTGCATGTCAAGCTCTTTAAATTGATTCAGTGTTGAAAGAAATGCAGATTAGAGAAGAAGGAATTGTGAAGCTGTTTGTGGACAATAAATCCGTAATAAACCTGACTAAGCACCCCATTGCACATGGAAGAAGTAAGCACATTGAAATAAGGTTTCATTTTCTTAGAGACCAAGTTAGCAAAGGCAAGCTAAAGTTGGAGTTTTGTAGGTCGACATATCAAGTTGCTGACATCTTGACTAAGCCGTTGAAGAAGAAAAGTTTTCTAAGGCTTAGGAATGATTTAGGGGTAATGAATGTTGTAGAATTGAATTAAGGGAGACTGTTGAGGTGGTTAATTCAGTTAAAGTCAGATTGTAACTAACTTGTGTGGTTGATTAGTTTTTTAAAAAGTGTGTGTGATGTGTAACACTCTGAGTTTTTCTTTTGTTCTAACATCAATATCTATAAAGGATTTAGGTTTGTCTACCTCAATTGTGGTTTATTATTTAGGTTAATTGGATATCAGGAGCCTTCCGTTAAGAATCATCCGAACTGAGTGCCTAACTGTACTCAAATTTGTTTTACATTTTTAATCTTAATTGTTAAAGTAACTGGTAAATGCTGTTTTCACTATATACTAAGGAAATATAATGTTCATAAGTCATTTGAAGCTGAAGCACTTAAAAATACATACTCCAATTATATATCAATATAATCATCTTCTGCACTTCCCTCTAGCAATATACATTCAGCAAATTTTCTCACATCTCATACTTTTCCCTAACAACTGATCTCTGACTCTCCCACTATGCTTCTTGGTACAGTCTCTTTCATAGTCAAATATTATCCCACAAAATTTGGAATTAAATCAAAGAGATAGAACCGAAGAACAGATTTTATTGCCATCTTCCAAAATAATTGCAGCCGTATTCACTGATCAATGAGCAGCAGCTCAGAAGAGAAAGTCATTTCTTTTCAAGAATTTGTTGTATAATTCACTCAAAATTTACAGATCACGACCTCCAGTGTGTTGATGAGGTTACAAGAACAAAAAGCAACTCAGTAGACTTTTGTCGACATGTCACTCGTGGATCTGGGATTGAAATGTTCTGATTCTTGACCTTAGTGGCATACTGGGGAACAGCTTCATGGTCCATCCAACAGTTGAGTAAGACTTTGGTGACAACAAATACAAGTCTAATGTAAATCCAATCAAAGAAGTTTACTGGTTCTCCGTCTTGAAGGTCCACCAGGAAAGAGCTTCATAATCCATCCCAACACCCTTTCCACAACCTGGTACCAGAAAAAGAGATATATATATTCCTTTTTTTCACTTTCAAGTTTTCTAATCCTTATAATCTGAACAATAATTACTACTTACAGGTTTTCATAACAAACAATCTACTTCGACCCTAACAATATATTCTAGGTCTAATGTTTTACTAGATACTTGCACTCCTCAGTAGTGAAGCTTTCAATTACAAAATAGTAGGCTGGGATTGATCATCAAGACTTTAAAAAACCATGAGGGTGTATAAATGATGTGTAATAGACATGCAAGACAATAACAAGTTCATGTAACCAAACTAAAGTAAAACTGATCATAGGTTACCTCATCACCCTCATCTGCATATGAGGTGTTCTCATACATAGCACGAGAATCTGGTTGCTTTGCAGAAATATTTTCATTGACCATGCTTTGAGCAGTCAAAAGCTCTAATCTCTGTGTCTGGACCTCAAGCTTTCGGGACAACTCCATGTTGATTTCCTTCATTCAGAAAAAGAAACAGCACATATTACATGGTTAGACTAAGATACAATCAGAATGCCAAAACAGACCAGAATGTGACAAATTTATTTTCTAAAATTTAACTGAATTTTGAGACGCAGCATGCCCCCCACATACTTATTGGCAATACTTTTTCCCAATAATTTACAGGATTTTAGATAGAAAAGAGAAAGGAAAGATCATAAAGACTCAGACTTGGATATGAGATAGATACAGGGTGTAAAATGCAAAACACAAATATGTAGTTCATACAAATAATTAGATCAAGTTTAGAAAGATACAAACCCAACCCCACTGATACAATAAGGCTACTTACTATAACTGGAAAAAAAAATTAAGGATGTAAAAAAAAAAGCAAAAGAAGAAATAAATAAATTACAAAACAACAAAATTAAGAAACCGTTAAATATTTAGTCCTTAAAAAGAATTTGTTGATTTTGGTTCTCACAAATTTTTTAATATGGTTCCTATAACCACTTAATAGTGATGTATCATGCATTGAGTTATACCACATCAACAACTATTTTGGCATGGCATGTGACATGGTAACATTATATCGAGTAGTTGTTAAGTAATGACAACTGGCAAGGATTTTTTAAAAAAATTTAAAATTTGCAAGGACCGAATGTCCAAAACCAACAAAATATTGAAGGACCAAAATTAAATGAAGTAATATACAGGAATTAAATACATATTTTACCCATTAACAAATGTTGGAAATAATAGTATTTAGTATTTAGGAAGTCACATTGCACCCATTTATTATTAGCCCAGGTAATCATAACCTTTCTGAAACCTATAATCATAAGTATTATTTTTAACTAAAATGTAGGTCTTGTTGATTTAACTATATAGGGCAAAACAAGTTCTAATATTTAGACAACATTGTTTCTTACTAATGGCAACTTAAGAAACCTTTTTCAAAGAAAAAATAATTCTCAAAAAGTAAAAAATTTGACATCAAGGCAAAAATAGATGTAACACCATTGCATTTTTTTTTTCAAAGTGCTCTCTACACGGTCGTATAAACAATAGCAAGTTATGCCTAAAACTATAGTAGAGAATCAGAAAGCAAATGCTCCTTGATTCATATAATTGCATTCTAATTGAATTACCTTCATCCTAGAACACTCAGATGATTCAGATGTCAAGGCTTTTATCAATTCTTCTTTCTCCAATGCCAGCTACACATAACAAAAGGTAGACAGGTGAATATGAGGGCTTGTTTGACAACAATGAACAATTTCACACTACTCTAATAAAACATGGAAGCAGGATGGGTGAGAAAATAAATTTTCCAAATAACTAATAAGCAACAAGAGATGGGGTATGTATTACCACTGAATTGTCAACAGACCAAATCCTACCTCAGAAATAAGTGCATTAATGTTCTCAATCATTCTCATCTGATCGTGAGGAATATTCACAGGAGAAACTCCAAAAGATGAGTGTCTAGTTTCAGTAACTGAGGACAAACTAGAGGCCTCAGCAGCATTATCATTGATTTCTGGGTTGGAAGAGTTAGAAGCAGGATCTTCGCTTGCTGCATTACATATAGATATATGAATATAACTAGATACTAAACTAGTAAAATACTAAAAGTAATAGCAACTAGTTTAATCAAGTATCATTTGCCAGTCATGAGTCATGAGAATAAAAATCCTTGAATGAAGAGAACAACATTTGATCCAAAAAATTTATTTACATCATGCGACCTAAACCAACTAAGGAAAAATACCACCAAGTTTATATTGGTTATAAAGATTTCAGAAAGAATACAAGTTTATATATGCTGGAAAGATATGATACCAGATGTTGGTTATTTACACAAGACATTCTTGAAATAATAAATATGAAAGAATATATTGTATAATAAAATAAAATGAACCTAAGCTAGGCATCGCATAACAACTTCATAGACTTGTCATTTTCTTTTTCTGTTTCAAGCATATTTTGTTAGCGGATACTCAATAGAAGCATTTCATTCTCTTATTCCCATTTAGAATAATGGAATAAAAAGAAAAAGGCTTGACTTGCAAGAATAATACGCAAAATTGCTCAATTGATACCAAATACACTGCATATATAAATTGAAAAACCATGAACAATACCAGAGCAGACAAATTAATAGTGCTAATTGAGGCAAACAAACCTAAATCCTCTGTAGATGTAGAAACATCCCTTTTACTTGTTTGACTCTCAATAGACTTTCCAATTCCTGAAGTCTTTCGCAGCTTAGAAAGCAACATCTTCTTTTCTGTATCGGTGCAATGGCAAAGAAAAAACATTGATTTCTGAGCTCATACGATTTTACTCAATTCAAACAAAATTTGCTTGCAATTTTGAAAGATCAGCCAAAATTTGTTTCACATTTATTGGTCACAATGAACGGCTAACTACAATTTTTTAGCATATCTCCAATATTTCACTTCATAAGGAAAATAAAAAGAGAACAAAATGATTTAATTATATGATATCCACCAATAAAAAGAAATGGACCAACAAAGAAATCCACTTCACTCTATATATCCATAAAATAGTAAAACAGTCAAAGTCATAAATATCAAAATGATTATGCAGTATGCATAATGATAGCTTTCCACATACCAGAAGAAACAATAAATGCAAAAAAATCATCAACAATTTAAGTCCTGAAAGTAACATAGCAGACAAATGTTTACACTTTCATGCAAAAGATAATATAAACGTTTACATTTTCATGCAAAAAATAATAGTTTTGTTTCAAAAACAACTATTAGATAAAACAAAAGAGTGCATATATAGAGTTGTGGATATCAGACTTGACAATAACAAAAAGTTAAAACAAAAGCACAAACAGTCTTAGTACAATAAAGTATCAACCACCAAAGTGAACCTGACAATAGTAATGTGTACCTAAACATGTAACATTTGTCTCAATAATATAAAACTTGAGGACTAGAAGCAAAGTACTCAAAATTTGAATTTGGAAAATCAATGTGTGTGTGTGTGTGTGTAGAGAGAGAGAGAGAGAGAGATGGAGAAAGAGAGAGAGAGAGAGACAGAGAGAGACAGAGAGAGAGACAGAGAAGCATCATATATGATTATTCCTGTAAGCACTTTTACAAACTAGAGCATTTTAAACTAGGAATAAATTTGAGATGACTAGAAACAGGATAGAAGTAAGACTGTAACAATCCAAAAACACTTTCTTTTCTATTTCCTATTCTGATTGCTAGTTAATATCCCCTTTTTTATACAACAACAAAAAAGCCTTACCCCCTTTTAACTTTATAAGCTTCAAATAAGTGTAGGCACCAACCTTACCGCCTCAATAAACATTGGCTAATCAGCAAGCCAATACCCAATAATAAGTAAAAGTTGCAACTTCGAATGAAACACTAAAATCTATGTGAATCAAAATGCAGAATGAAAATAAAGTAGTCTGATTACCCTCTTGAAGAGCCTCGATGGTTGACTGCAAATCATGGCGGTCTTTGTCTAGGCTAGACATTTTCTTTCTGCAATATTTATTATGAAATGTTATTTTGATAAACCCCAGAATAAAATATATTAAAATTCCCAAGAACTATCAAAGGAGGGAAATGAAGAGCTGGCATAAGATCAAATTCCATCAGAATTGAGGCAAAATTTTATTTGAATTAAAAAAAATGCAGTTTTTTTAACCCGATTGTTTGGATATCAATCCCAAAGTAATTGTAAAGGTTCAGAAAAAGTAATAGAATACAAGCTGTCATGTCTGGCTGCCCAACCAAACATTGGATTAGGGTGATTCTGCCAAAAAAAAATTAAAAGTGAAAAGTAATTTCAACTGTTACTGTCCCAATCATTAAAATATGTGGTGAATATTCCCAAACATAGAACTCATTGTTTCAAAAATAGTTATATGAAATTCTCTCCATACAACAAGAAATTTTAATATTTTATTGGGAAAAGTAAGTAAGAACTTCAAGGAAAAGAAATCTTCATACAAGAAAGAAACGCATGGGAGGGAAAAAGGGCAGGACCAATTATTTTCAAAATTAGTTCTGATATAAATTCCACTTAAGCAACTCTGCTCTACACCAATTACCCAACCATGCATGAAAGG
This sequence comes from Glycine tomentella, assembly GCA_007407185.1. Lineage (NCBI taxonomy): Eukaryota > Viridiplantae > Streptophyta > Magnoliopsida > Fabales > Fabaceae > Glycine > Glycine tomentella. The sequence continues at coordinate 831,398 of PYAF01000434.1, forward strand.
TAGGGTATGAAGAAGTTTCTTAGAGGCTTAGGCAGACACCGAAGGATATGGGATGGCATCACTTGTTTTTTCTTTTCATTTTTTGGCTCAAACATCATCGCACCTCTTCAACTCTTCACCAAGACCTCAAATTTATTTCATTTTTTCCCCTAATTCTATGCTTTGAACTCTGTTCAACAATTTCAAATATTCTGAGTAAGACAAATTACCATCAAATTTAGATATTAACAACCAGAGTTTCATTCAAGAAAAAAAGTACATTAACACAAAAAGTTTCAATTGCAAGTCCACCTGCAAGATTAAATAGAAGGCCAGGCTTTTGAACATAGATACCCTTCAAATAAATTCAGGCAGAAACGATGGTTGAATATTCAACAAATCACATTCTTGCAATCTATAGTTCATTTGAAGCATATTTAAAACCTCAAATACCTGTATGAAGAAATTTCTTCTTTTGCATTTTCCAACTGCTTCTCGAGCTTTAGCTCACTGGATCTTAGTCTCAGTGCCTGTCATGTTTGTTGAACACGACAAATTAAAGCTATAATGTAATATATTTCCTAAATCTATATGCAAAAATCTACCTAAATGAGTTCAAGCTTGGAATACTAACATTTGCAGCCCTGTGTTTAGGTGGGATGGACATCCCATAATTCAGTACATATCAAAATATGCATATGAAAATATTTTTTAAACAAGTAAATCTTTTAGGGCTTTATTAATAAATCAAATACCAATTCTCCTAAAAGCTTTTCACTTTTTTGGTGGAGGCTCATGAATGGTTTTACATCTATATTCTCTAACATTCATATATAGAACATGAGTTTGTGACACATAAACAAGATCCAACTACTAATATAAAATTATATTCAAAGAATAATACTAATGAAAGTAATACATATAAGAGCAGAACAGATGTAGATAGCAAAACACTAAAATAATCTTCAAAATTATTGTGTGATATAACTTTTAAAAATTAATTATATAATATATATATATATATATAGAGAGAGAGAGAGAGGATGGATCAAGTTACTCCAAGAGTAACTTTAAAAGAGTTAATGGTGACTTTAAAAGAGTAACTCCGTTTTGAATTAAATTAATTTCAGATGATTTAGAGTAGTTAATTAAATGTCAAAAAATGACTCAACGTTATGAAGAGAAAAAATATTCAACTTAAGTTTCAATTTATTTCAGATAAAAAATGGGAAAAAATATATTTTATCCTCAAAAATACAAATGGCAAAACATACCAAGAAAATTCAGTCAGTACCTTCTCCTCTAAACCAATAACTTCAGAAGCCAATAACTTCGCACGCTCATCAGCTGCATTACATTCTAGTTGTGCATTTGTATATTCATTCTTGATAGCCTCAAGCTCAACCTGTTCACATGAAACCAGTTTATTTTCAACCAAAGACAATCAATAAATGTGGTAGAAGTTTAACTTCTACCACACATGGCTTAATGCACTAAAAACTCTAGTTCCAAAACAGGACCATGACAAATCTTAGATGTCTGGAAGAACACACTGAGAAAAAATATTGATATTTTCCAGATGATGGAAAAATGCAAAAGAAAAAAGACTATGGAAGACAACTCCCATTGTGGAAAGATTGTATAAAAGGATCTTGATGATCATGAACAACTTTTGCTGTTTTAGCACCTTTCTACGAAAGTGTGGTGAGCTAGATGATCCTCTCAGTAGCACACCAATTCAAGAAACCAAGGATATCAATTGAAATTGATGGGCTTTAAAAGAGTGAAAACAGTTATTGAGTACACTAAAATATATTATAAAAATTCCAGACAAAAATGATACAAAGTGTCATCCAATTAATCCAACCATAAACTTTCTATAATAGTAAAGAAATGGGACAGCGATCACAATGAGCTCAATAAGAAGCCCAATTCAACAAGCTCTGTAGGCATTGCTTAATTCGATGCCCAATAATCTCTGCATCAAGTTTTACATGAGGCTTATTCTCTTATTTGAGTCAAGCTTAAAACCACCAATATTCAGCTCAAAAGATTGTGCCAGCTCGATTGATATATATGATATTTTTGAATTTTTAACATAATAACTTTACAAAATTGTAATAATAATTAAATCTATATAAATATTTTCAATATAGGATTTAGTGATATCAATGGAAGCAAGTATTCAAATGAACTTGCAACGCTAGGCTATGCATGAGTGTATAATGGAATACAAGCAAAGCCAAAATAATTATGCTATTAGATAGGGATTAGATAGTGTTGATACAAACCAGTCGGGCTTTGATATCTTCATGTAAATTTTCCATGTCTGATTTCAATTGGTTGACGACACTTCTCTATAAAAACATAGAAACAAAAAACTGTGACTACATACAACTATTTCACCACTAAAGTTAACATGAAGCACCAATTTAAATTCAGAATCTGGTTTTAAGTAATGCCAAGTTAACAAAGATCAAAGTACTAACACAATTAACAAACTAACCCAGGACTAAGAAAAAAGTATACTCGCCTTGCAAGACATTTCCACTATTTCTGTAACCTACAACTAATTAAGTTCCTTTTATACACCCACAATCACACAGATCAATATGTTCAAATGTTTGATCTCATATCAAAGGAGTACAATACATGTAACCTAAAAGCCACTAGCTTCAATAGTCATAGCAATAACAATGATTGCTCCTATTATTGAAAACCTATTGTTATTCGTAGTTAATTATTAAATAGCTCAACATGAAATATCATAATATGCCCAATAGATAAACATATTATGTTCTGTAACACCGAAGCATGTTTTATAATTATAATAACTAATAAAGTTGTTTCAAAGGGAAAATAGATAACAAAACAATGTGGTAAAAATTAAAAACTGCAACAGTATCAAAGTTGATTATTCTTCAAAATGATATACTGTAATCAATTAGCAAACCTGTTGATTATAATTATCAGTCAGAGTTGAATTTTCAGTAGCTAATGACTCTGCTAACATTCGAGAAGCCTCAAGAGCGCGTTGCAAAGAAAACTTTTCTTTTGTTAGATCTTCGATATGCTGCAGAACAAAAAGAGGACAAAAATTTAAACCATAGCATACTTATTTTTAACAATTCATATATAATACAGGCATCGGAAAACTAAGATGCGTATAACATAAAGTGCTTTCTCATAAGAATCATTTCAATACAACCTAAAAATATTACAATTTCATTTTTAACACATTAGAAACTTGTGTAAGTTGAGAGACATACAAAAGACCTGCCTGCCGAGCAAAACAAAACGAGGGACAAAACTATAGACCAATAAAACATACTTATTTTTCACAATTAACATATAAAAAAGGCATGGAAAAAATGCGTACAACATTTTCTCATAAGAATCATTTCAATACCAACTAAAAATATTAAAATTCCATTTTTAACGCATTAGAATTAGAAACATTTGCAAATTGAGTGACATACAAAAGACCTGCCAAGCAAACACATAGGCAAAGCTTATGACTACAAAGGTTTTCCAAGAGAAGAAAGGATAGACTGAAAAAGTACAAAAGAAAAGGACCAATATATTCATTTTCTGTCACTGTTTATACAACCAATGTATATCATTTTCATTGTTGTAAGTACACCACTGCACTGATAAATAAATATTTTAACTCCCACAACCCAGAGAAAGAATCGTAATTGACATATCAAAGAACAACACCCCCCACCCCCCTTAAATAGTGACATCACATCCCTTGTGCATAAGTGATAGAACACCAATTGACAAAGTAATAGTAAAATATAATATTGAACACTGAAATCACACGCAATACAGCAATACATTTACTGTCCCAGAGACCAAAATCTCGTATCACACACAACACAAGACAGCAATACTTTCTGTCCAAGAGACAAAAGTCTCCTACAGAAAGTATTCTCTGTCAACAGAAAGCAAACAACTTCACACTGCCTAATTACACAACCTACTATCAGATATATACTCCAAATACTTAACTACCAACAGTTATTTTCTACACATAGCTGTCATCCTGCAGTTTCTAATATAAAACTGTTTTCTAAAGCAGTTATTTTCGACACATAACTGTTATCCTGCAGTTTCTAATACAGAAATGTTCTCCAATAGATTCGCTATTACAGAACAACTTATTTACCATCACATATACTCCTAATAATTAACTACCTCCAATCCATAAATGAAACTAACTTGGATCTTAGTTCCCATAAATGACATACTAATTACTTATATTCTGCTGCTAACATGGATGAGCCAATATGATGAACAGTTTATATTCACATTCCATTGGTTTAACCTAGACAAGCATAAACATTACACTCGTGTAAGGACATATCTTAGTTCTGACCTATTGACATTCCTTTCACAACTTAAGCACAAATCATCAATAGATTTCACCAATTCAAATTAAAAATTAGGTACATTATAGCTCATATTTGGCATATCATAGATATCCCCAGCAACCAAATACTCTTACAGCTACAAACAATTCTGTAGCTAATAAATCAAGCACAAAACTCAACCATCAAAACCAATTCATTTTTTTATACTGATTCATCAAAAACACATACACAAAGTAAGGCACTATAACATCATATAACAGGCATCAAGAAAGTAATGTCATGACCATAACTAGCAGAAATCACCTGTTCTAAAGCAGTGAAGTCTTCATTTTGTGAAGATGAGTAATAATTGTGCTTCTTCTCCATGCCATTTTCCCTAGTGCTTGTCATCAGTGCACCTTGGTTGTCATCATCAACAACTGAAGGGGTTGTCAACGGCTCAAGTGAACTATGAACATTTGCAGTAGTAAAATTGGAGATAAGTGGCATACTTTTAGTCTCTTCAGACGGCTTATGAAAATAAGTAGATCCTGATATATCATTGCTGCTTGATTCTAAATGATTGGACATTGAGGAATCTTGCTCCGATTGATGAAATGGAGACCCAAAAGAAGGTCTGGTGACATTAAGAGAATCGAGAAAAGATGGACGTGACCTCCGAGAACTAGATTCCGTTGGCAATGAATGTATTGGTGTATGATTAGAAGAATTGCTTGCTTCATAACCTGTGGAATCATATTTTGGCATAGTTGCACCATGAAGACTAGGCAAATTATTATCAGAACTAGTAACGGTCTCTCTAAACTTGGAATTAAAAGAATCACTGAAACCTGCAATACAACATATATTATGCACACCTCCATCAGCAAAGACCACTCTATGCAATTGTCAGGTTATGGTAAAACAAGAAACAAATTACAAAAATTTGAAACTACAGAAGCAAAGAAAAGAAAATGTTACCTCCAGAAAGCAAACTATGTGAGTAGCCACTATCAAAAGTGCTAGAATTCATTGGCTTGATTTGCAGTGGAGTATCAACAGAGTTCTGAGGTGTGATTTTTGAAGGAAAATATGAAGAGAAATTATCAGTAACTGCATAATCCTTCAAAGAACTGCTACTCTTGTTTGATTGGTTGTCATTCACCCCATGGAGACTAGATTGACTAGCATTACTATCAAACTCTTGACTTTCTTGCGAGCACAGAGGAACGTTTTGGTGGTTTGTTGTCCCATATGGAATCCCACCAACACCAACAGCATGAATTCCATATATATCATTCACCTTATTTGTCTCGTTGCTTTGACTAAAATCAGCAGATGCGGTAACAGAAGAAGCATTATATCTCTTACCTTCATCAATATTGGAATGTGCTTCCCCCAGACTTGTAGATGACATATTAAGATCATTTCTTGCAAGAAATGTACTACCAGACAAAGACCCTTGATTACTACTTTGGCTAAACAAATTCAGGTTCTTATCATTCCTCATCCCCAAAGTTGATGTGTCAGTAACAGATCCCCCGACAGCATCAGACGTGGTAACTCCATCTGACTCATTAACACGAACATTTTCAACTTCAGAAGATTGTTTTTTATTCAAGCTAGCATCAGAATTATGAACTTGGCCAGAGGAAGCAGCCTTCTTGGTCCGCTCTGCAGCTTTCTTTTTACGAAACTCCTCCAGCTGCAAGACCCAAAAAAGTATTTGAGATTGACAGAAAAAAGGCAAAAGAGAAAATGGTGTTTTAAAACTACTATAACTACAAACTACAAAGTGGCACAACACAAAATAAATTAGATATAATACAAAATAAATTAATAATGCAATAAGTAGTCAAATTGCATAGCAAATATAAGAAATCCATTAGATATAAAAACCATTCATGTGTGCCTTCACATTGAGCTTAGACTTTTGGTATAGTTCTTGATATGGTATCAAAGCCTCTATGACCATGCGGTCTACAGTTTGATCCTTGTTAACCCGGCCTGATTCTTCTAATTAAAATTTCAACCTAGGTTATCGATAGCGGTTGGAGCAGCCGCGATAGCGGCGCGGAGCGGGCCTTCACCACTACAGTAGGTAGTGTTGCGGTGCGGTTAAGGGTTGCGGACATTGCGGGCGCGACAGGGGATTCACGGAGGGAGCGGCCGCAATCTTGTCTGCGAGACCTAGTTCGAAATCTCGTGTAGTATTTAAACGCCTGGGTCTTCATCTTCAGTTCCTCTGCACGATTTGTTGACTGCAACCTCCTCCGTTCACTCCGACGGTACCTGCTCCGGCCACCATCTCTTCCTCCTCCGGCGGCCCTTTCTTCTTCTCCGGCAGCTGTTTGTTGTCCTTCTCCGTGAGGTTCTGTTTTCTTCTCCGGCGCGACCTCCAACGTCTGGCTTGGAAACCTCCAACATCTCTTTCTTCCTCTCTGGCCACCATTTCTTCTTCTCTTCTGGCGGCTATTTTTCTCCTTCTCCATCGAGGTTTTTCAATTTTTCTTTTTCTTTTTTTGTTCTTTCTTTCTTCTCCTTCTCTGTGTCTGTTTCGTTTTCTACTTTTCTTTAATTCTGTTTCTTTTTTTTCTTTTTTCTTTTTTTGTTTTCGTTTCTCTTTTTTTGTGTGTGTGTGTTTTGATTCTGCCCAGCAGAATCATGGCCTCTGGTTCCCTACCAGCCACATCTAGTCAACAAGGAAATAACAACACAACTAATACCATGCTATCAGTGGGATCTTCAACTGCAATGTTCAACTGCAATGTTTAAGCCTCTGTTTTCTCTTTTTCAGCTTATATATTTATATTATAAATATTTTAATACATATATAAAAACATTAGAATAGCGGTCATCCCGCTATCCGCTATCCCAGTTTTGAGGGCAGCCGCTCCGCTCCGCTATCCGAGATTGATAACTATGATTTCAACATGAGTTAAGGTAGACATATGAATAGCACACACACTTCAAGCCCAAAGGGTTATTGCTCAATGGAGGGTGTCAGATATTAAAAATAAAAAAAAAATTAAAAAAAAAACACATTCATGTGCATTTACCCCAATAAGAGATAGTTGGTCCTTGACATAGAAGCTGGATCATACAGAACCATCCCAATGACAGTGATACACCAATATAGGTCGTCTAACAAAAAATTAGAATTAAGAAACACCATTTTTTTCAAATAGAGTCCATAAACTCTCAATGTAATTAACTAATTAACTGATAATTCAAGGAGATTAATAGAAGTAATGAACATTTTTATAACCAAGAGATTTAAAATATCCAGAAACTTGGGGTCTAATTAATGGCATTATGACACAACATAATTTGCATTTGCATAAGGTTACCAATCTAAACACAACGGTCAAAGAATGTAAAACAAAACATAGACCCCTATGTGAACAGACAGAGACCAAAGGATGATGTTCCAGAGTTCCACAGTAGGTGGGTTGGCTGGAAACTCCATTGGAGTGCCATGATGCCATGGGTTGGCCAGAAATGAAACTAGGAGCTCTAGATCAGATGGCTTGCATCAAAGAGAAAAGATACCTGCATCATTTAGCTTTCAAACGGACAGAGAGTGGGGAAATAGGGTAAGATGAAATAAAAAGGGGCAAAATCCCAAGATTGCCCCCCTTACTCAGCACCAAACGTTGTCATTCGAGGGACAAATAGAAAGGAGTTTTGTCTCTGAGCCAATAGTGGTCGCAACGGTTGCAATAAGCAGCCATGATTCACACACTCCAGGCACAACATAAAACAGCAACAAGACAGAGTTCCATGGATAGGCCCATGCCCACAACACCACTATAGTGGTGCTATAGCACGCAATTGACTACTCTGGATGAAAGCCACGAACAATGCTCAATATACAACATTACTATTCAGTAAATGGCTTCCCTGGTTGTTTGATACATTAATAAGTTTATTACTATCCATGGTATATTTTTGTAAATTTATCACTCACCGAATGGGCATAGTAAATTTATTATATGCTTGAATTATTTAGGTGTTACTGAATCTTATTTTAAAGAACATGTTTTCATTATGGGTTTAGTAAGTAAGAAAAGGAAACAGTAATTTTCCGGTTTTCCTAGGTATAGGATTCGAATCTTCATTCTAGTAGGATAGGCTAGAAAAGATCTTCAAACAGATGAAAAGCCTCTTTTTCAAGAGCAAAACAATGATCCATATTACAATAATACAATACAATATTACTATCCAGTGAACCGCTTCCTTGGTTATACCATGCAATCAAACCAAAGATGTGATGCCAAACAAAACGATCGGCAAACGAACAGACCAGGCTACTGAGACCAGCTAGAAAATATTGGGTAGTCAAGTGCCAAATAAAGGCAAGGCAAACAAAGACAAAAGTGTGGCAGAGATGAATGCCATAACAGATTAATAAACTTTAAAAAAAGATAACAAAATACCCAAAAGGGAGAAAAAGTTACTCTCCAAGATTTTTCAATTTTCTTTTACTCATCAATCAAAACACAACTAAATCCCTAAAAGTTTACTCATCTGAAATTTCCCCGCTGTTATCTCCAAATCCAAAACAAAAGGTAGCAGTCTAAAAAGAAAATTATAATCTTTATAACCACACAAACGAATCCTCATTCAAGTAGCAACTAGATGGTTTAGCTCCCCTCTTGCATATACTTGAGAGCAGGACACCCCCCCCCCCCCCCAATAAGTCCCACGCCTTCAACTGTCACAAAAGACTGACATGCAATGCGTAATTGAAGATCGCAAAAGCTTCTCTTCCTTTCAGCTCCCCTCCGATCATTTTCACTATTTCCTTCCATTTACTATCCCAAACACAATCAGCAAAACAATCCAAGAGCTCCAAAATGTTCATATGAGCAAATAAATAAATAAATAAATTCTATCCATGTCCAACCACAAAATTTAAACTCTAATCCAAACCAAACAACCCACATTACTCTCACATGCACTAATGCACAACATTATAACATAAAAAACGCAGCATTTAGCAAATCAACAACACCTTTTCCAATCTTCAACAAGTTGATAATCAGAACAATACTCAATAACAAACCAAATCAAATCAAATCAAAATCCATACCCGGCGCTTGCCAGCTTCAAGATGCTCTTGCTTCCGCGTCGACGCGGTGGAGTTTGGCAGCACCTGAGCCGACGCCATTAGAGAACCACGAAAAAACGATACAGAACGGAAAAATATCCACAAATTCAAAATTTCAACGCGCAAATTGCCATCACCGTCGCAATGAACCCGAATCCAGCAACCCCAAACCCTAACATCACAAGGAATTCCACAGATCACAGAACTTGGGAACGAAAACAGTGCAAAAAAACAATAAAATTCGAATTGATGAAAATAGGAAAAGTTTTGAAAATTTGAGAATTGAAACGTTGAGAGGAAGAAAGGAATCGAAATTGTGTGCGGTGTGTTGGGATTCAGACAGAGGGTGTCCGATCTGATCGGAAAGAGAGAGATTTGATTTTCTCTCTTCGTTTTGGTTTTGGGGTTTTCTTATTATTTGGTTTTTTATTTTTATTTTTTTGGCTCTCGTTTACAACGTTTTTTTGATTTGAGATGGATTCTGGTGAGGGAAGGTTTTGAACTAATTTGGGTGCGTCGATTGAAATGACGGAAAAGGACATCTGGATGCAAACCTACTTCATGGCATTTTAAGATAAATAGTTAAATTCGTTTTTAAAATTGTGATGCGATAACAAATTGATTTCTCAAGGATAAAATTATAAATTTAGTCTTTGAATGCATAAAAGGTGCGACAAATTAGTTTTGATAAAATGTGTGAGACCATTTTGTCATTAAGTCGTAATATTAAATGGCCAATTTGATAATAAGTTATATTTTTTGAGGATTAATTTGATAATAAGTTATATTTTTCTAAGACCAACTTGACATTAAATTATAAAGTTTAGGAACCAATTTATCATTAAATTATCTATATAACTAATTCGTCGTACTTTTTGCATATTTAGAAACAAATTTTGTCAGTGTCTCACTTTCAGGGATGAGTTTAACTCCTCTGGTACATTAAGTTTTAAAAATTTTATTTTAATCCCTTAAAAAGAAATTTTATTTTGGTCATTTATGTTTTCGAAAATTTTATTTTAGTACTTTTTTTGGTTTTCCATTAATAACATTTAACTCTGTCAATATTTATAGTTTTAAAATAATTAATCTAACAATAACAACTATAAATCGTTAGAGATGTTCATGGGTTGGGTCAGGTCAGGTTTGACTAAACCCGTTACCCAACTCGATCAAAATTTAATAGGTGCAGATTTGTGTTATTTTATATTTTGTAAAAGTTAATTTTTTAAATATTAATTTGTTTTTGCCTAAAGTTTTATAAGGATATAATGATTAAAAGCACTCATGGGTGGTTTAATTAAATAATTTAATAAATTTTGTCAGCTAAAAATTAATATGTTTTATATTTAATAATTAATTTCTATATAATATTAAATTTAATTATATGATTTGGATTGGATTAGGTTAGGTTGGGTGAAAAAACAAGACCAATACATAACTCATATAATCGAGTTTAATTGGGTTGAGTCAAGTTCAACCCGAACACCTAGAAGACCCAACCCAATATAATTGGGTCTAGTTGGCTTACAAGTTGGCCTCGACCTGTGAACACCTCCTAAAAAACGTCATTATTTTTATTTTATTTTAAAAAAATGAATAACCAAAAGAATCATCATCTCCTCTAACTCTATATTTGATTTTTGCTTCACCCTTTTCCAAATTTGAGTTTCTCGTAAGTTTAAGATTGCACGCACAGTTGGTTATGGTTGGTGCATGATGGTGGTGGTGTGCAGCTAACAATGCTGAGATCAATCATTGCATGTTGCACGACACAGCTAGACCACAGTCCTGGGTCACGCTGCACTGATGGACTAGGGGAGGATGTGCATGCAAATCTAGGTCTTGGGGTGGCAACATGCAATAATGTTTAGAGAGAAATGAGATGACGAGTGTTAAGGAAAATACCACCCGCAACTATGTCCAATTAATTTTTAAAAAATAAAATAAAACACAAGCGGAGTTAAATGTTATTAACAGAAAATTTTAAAAAAAAATCAAAATGAAACTTTAAAAACATAAAGGACCAAAATAAAACTTTAAAAACTTAATGTACCAAAATGAATAAAACTAAAATATAATGGACCAAAAGTGACATTTAGCATCTTTTTTTGTTACATAGTATAGAAGTTAAAAATACTTGCTAATTTTTGTTCGAACATTATAATCCAATTTGATTTCTTGACTTATTTTTGTTTTTATTTCTAATAAATCTCTTCACTAACATGATCTTTTGTTTTCAACTCACCATACATTATAGTCCTTAACCTTACTCTCCTATCTTCAATCCTCATCCTCACTCACCCATATTCTTCTTATCTTTGACTCTAATCCTCATTCTCATCACCAGTTTATAGTGATCTTTTTATGGTCTAGCCGCATGTATCCTCCATCAGAGGTAATCATGTTTGAGTCGAGAGTATGACTAGTATACTTATTTATCTTACATTTTTCTAGCTTAAAACTTTGTTTGGTTCAATTTCATGGTAATTTTAATAGTAATTTGACATGTGTTTAGTGTTTTAATCCACTAGGAATTTATTAGCTTTTTAATAATTAATTGTAGGAAAAGAAGAAGAATTGAAGATTTTGGAAAAATAGTATTTGGAAGATCAAGCCACACCTTTGAAAGCAAGTTTTCAAGGCCAATTTTCACTTATTTTGCTTTTGCCATCTTGAGGTTAAGCATAGGAAAGTTTAGACTTAGCCTGAAAGCATCAAAAAGCTCCTCTATTGTTGGGATCCCAAGAGATTTGGTTGAGGGAGTTATCTAGAGCTTAGGTGAAGGCTGGGAAGCTCTCCCTTGCTCTCAATGGCTTCCTTACCACCTTTCTTCACATTTTGCATCATTTTTCTTATTCTAGTATCTATGTAGGGAGGTTTATGTAACTGGACCCATCTTTGTGTATACATTCTAGTTATTAATCTATGTTTTTTGTTCATTATTAAGTATTCTCTTCTTTGCTCAATGTTTGTTTTGGCTTAGTCATCCATTTGCTTAATTTTGTGGTTTGAATAGTCATTGAAAAATACATTTGAACTTAGAAATGGAGAAGAACACCTAATGAGTTTTGTGTCTAGGGATAGAGCAAAACTTGTTAGTAATATTTTTTAACTCTTTTCATAATGCAAGTTACTTGGCTAAACTAATTCAAGAGAATAATAGTTTAGTCAAGAAAGTTAGGCTTTTTCCATCCAAGGAATTGGGGTTTGGGTATTTTATGAGTTAATGATACTAATTGAACCTTAAACTAGATGAGTGACCTTTATATGCATGAATGGATGGTTTGGTCATTGGTGAAGTCAACCCCAACACTTTTGTTCATTGTTGTTTAATCCTTTTTTATCGCATTTCAAGTGTTCGCAAATTACCCAAAAAGAGTTTTTTTGTTCTTTGGCTCTTCAACTTTATGTTTATTTAATTTTTTGTTATTTACATTGTCGCAATCAAATTAAAATCATTGTTATGATAGCCATAGTTAGTGAATATTGCTCTTTTGCCAAGTATTACGAAACTCCATATGGATAACATACTTGAACTTCTATTTTGTACAACTTGTATGACTTGGTATGCTTGCCAAGGAGTTGACAAGTAAATTGACGTCATTGTGAAGGACTTGCATCTCAATACTAGGCTATTGTGCATCGTTTGCTATATTAGGCTTTCGTGTTTGTTTTAAATTTTCTACATCTACTATTTTTAATCTTTGGCTAACTTAGTTGTTCTAGTGTTTTTATGTTTTCTTTTTATGTTAGGTGACCTCCCACTGATCAATTGCTCTTTGAGCCCTCAAGCTTGTGTATTGGGAGGTAACCTAACACTTTTAACCTTTATTCTTTTTTACTTTTCTGTCATTTGAGTTGTTTCAATTGCTCTTTTGCTTTGGTTTTGAGGTGTTAATTGTTCATGTCTTGTTGAAATCCTTGATGCAAGTTGTGTGAGGGTTATGCAAGTTTCTTTTGGTTGTTTTCATTTGTTTAAGTTGAGCTAAAGGTATATGGAGGTTATTTCATTCAAGTTTGGGTTGTCCAAGTCCCCATTCATGTTAAAATGTTGTTCTTTTTGTTAAAAGTTGATACATATGCTTTTGGACTCTCTAGGCTAAGCTTGAGAACTTTCAGGCTAAGCCTCAACACCCATGGAACCTTTTACCTTGTTTTTATTTCTACCACTTTGGTTTTAAAAGCCTAGGCTAAGACTTAGCATTCCTAGAAGCATTTATTTTAAAATTTGGTTTCTGACTATTTGAGGCTAAACCTCAGAAAGTCTAGGCTTAACCTCAAAACTAGAGCTAGGCAAATGGGTTTGGGCCCGTAGGCCATTCACAAAACCTGTAACCCACACAATATATGGGCCTCTTATTTTTATCCCATTTATTAGCGGGCTTTTAGCCTGCCCCGCATAACCGTGAGTTAAACGAGTTTTACTCGTGGGCCCCACAAGTATTATAACCTTTATTAAAAAAACAAAATAGCATATGGTTTAGCAAAAATGAGGGTGTTTTAGCAAAACTAAAATCCCTAAAACTAAAAATTTATTTGCACAATCATGCGACATATACCATATTTCTCTACATTCTTCATCGTAGATCGCAGTCACTCCTCTCCTCTCCTCGTGCTACACCACACCGCCACGATCTCCATGGCTCCTCTGTCCAACCTTGCTTTCTACCATGTCGTCACTCGTCAGCCCTCGAGCTCGTAATCTCTCTTTCTCTCTCTCACACTCGTAGTCTCTCTCTATTTTCGCATGCTCGCGCCTCGCAGTCTCTCTCCTTTGCAAAAAAACATGTAAGTTCCAACTTTAGCTAACTCATAACTTCATAAGTCCTAACTCCTAAGTATAGGTTCTACAAAGTATGTGTCATCAATTAGAACTTAGAAGTATATGACGACAATATTATTTGTTCTTTACCCACAATAGCCAACAATCAATTGTACTATGATTTTCTCCTCACTATAACATGTAAAATTCCACAAAATAGTTGAGAGATTTTAATAATTAAAATTTAATTACTGCTTTCAAGAATGACTAAGTATAGATCTTAACATATCCTATTGCTTTTTAATTAGTCTAAATCATAATGCATTAATTCAATGTATATATATATATATGGATTACTATGATGATTCCATAAATGATAGTGTTGATATGGTGGATGAAATAAACAATGAAGAAAATGAAGAGATACCACATGAGCAGGCTGAGGCTAGGCCTGAGGCTAGTAATTCTAAAAAGTGGGGAAAAGGAGTTACATTTTTTGTTTGAGATTATTTTGACAGATTGCCTAATCATAGAGCGCTATGCAGGGGTTGTAAGAAAGATTTAGCAGGGGTGGGAATAAAATTGGAACTTCAATTTTAATACGTCACTTAAATATTTGTAGGAAGACGGCAAAGACTTTTGAAGAAAGTGATGTTGGTAAGCTTGTGCTTGATCATGCTGGAAAAATAAGAGCTAGAAAAGTTGATCAAAAAGTAGTGAATGACATAATATGCATGATGATCATACAACACGACTTTTCTTTTTCTTTTGTTGAATATAAGAGGTTTAGATCATTGATTAAATATGTGTGTTTGGATGCTAAGTACCTTCTAGGCGTGCTTGCACTATATATATTGATAATATGTATGAAGAGCATAAAATCATATTGAAAAGTGTGTTGTCCAAAGTCCCTAGTAGGATATCCTTGACATCTGATTTGTGGACTTCTTGTATCACATAGGGTTATATTTATTTAACTGCACATTATGTTGATGAAAACTAGAAGCTTTAAAGCAAAATTCTTAATTTTTGTCATCTCCCTCCTCCACACTCTGGGCTTGAAATGGCTAATGTAACACCCTGAAATTTTGATAACTAAAAATATATGTTTGATGTATTTCTTGTGTTATTTGATTAGTTTAGATTATTTGAAGTGTTGTGTAAATTATCCTTATGCAATTGCTTGGTGTGGATGTTAGATTATGTGAAGTTTGTTTGATCTATGTTTGAAATGTGTGATTTCAAGTTTTACCCAAAACTTGTTTTTGTAAAACTATGATCTTAGACTCGTTAACTGTTGGATCGCCTTCAAATTTTCACTTTTAGTTAATGTAACACCTCGTATGCATCTAGCATATTAACATATTACTTAATCAGATGAGCGCATAATTACTTTAATTAAAAAGCCGCGGAAGTGATTTTGAAACCATATTTCTTGATTCATTATGTATGGTACGTATAGACAGTAAAGTAAACAAATGTCAGATTACCACAACAGCCTCAGTGATCCAGATAACATAAAACAACGACAGATAAGACTATAATATCCAAACCGATATACCAGGAGGTTATAAACCATGATATTCATCTGCCTATACATAGATTATATGTACATTCCATCAAAATACTCTAACTGTATCCATACACAAATAGTAGGCATAAGTGCCCTGATATCACATATCAAATCCTCATATAAGGGTACACCATATACAAAAATTCAATACATGCAAACATACACACTTTTCCCCACAAGGGTACAAAATAACAGCACATATCATATATATATATATATATATATGTATATATATATATATGTCTGTACACAACAATGAGCAACCAAGCTCTCAAAACACTGCTCCAAGCAGCTATACCATGTATGTCCCCTACTAGGGCCTCTCGCCCTGGGATCCCTCATCTCTGTCAGTTGTACAACCTGCAAAATATAATCCCCACACACGGGGTGAGATAAAAATCTCACTAAGCTCAGGGTTCTTGGAGCTTCTCCTTCACCCTAGCTCACTTCCATGATCACAATACATTAATAGGCATCAAACACCATCACAACAACACATAGGCACACACAAGCTCTAATGTGTAACATCATAAGTATCCAGGACCATCTCAGTATCCAGTAAGTCATCGTGGACCATCTCAGTCCACAGTGTGAGGCCGAAACTCACACATGTGTCATCCAACAAGAGCTACCCCTATGCAAGGATGCACGCCATATGGTACCTCCGAGAATAGGCTATTACAACATGAGACCACCTATCTCTTGGTCTTAAGGATGTCACGCCATCAGCGCCAGATTCAGCTACAGTGCCACGCTATCAGCGCCAGATTTTTTTTTTTTTTTTTTTTTACAAAACTTGGGTTATTATAGTTAACAACACACCTATGCAAGTTTGGACCATTCGGATTTGAAAGTTAACAACGCTTTATGTCTCTCTTAGCGTAACCAGCGCGCTAAGCGCAGTTCCAGACAAAGAGAAAATTGCACTGAGTAAGACGAGCTTTCTAAGTGAGATCTGTAGTCTATAAATACGTCCATCAGCGCCAAAAAACGCGTTTCTCTCTCTCTCTCTAAACCCTCACCCAAAGCCCTAACCTTTCTCTTCTACCACCCATGACCACCTATGACCACCACAAGCCACTATTGCTTGCCGTTGGACCATCGCACGAAGATGAACACTTTAATCGGAGTGGAATCTTCAAAATTCAACTTAAGGATTCGGTAGAGAACAAAGCATTCAATCCTCCTTCGCAGTTTCTTCGAGGTAATCGTGTTTTCTATCCCTTCTCCTAGCTAGTTTGAATCTCTCTTAGTATCTTTTGTGATTTGGGTACCGTTATTGGATATTTTTACACTTTTTTTGAAAAACCTTTGAAAATGAGACGTTGTAAAAGTTACATTTTTATAATATTGATGTCATTTTTGTGACCTTCGTTGAACCTCGGTCATATTGGTGTGATCGGAATTTCAAAATGGCATCTCTTTGAAATAGACTCCAAAAACATCCTTTTAGCTCCTTTTAAATTTGAGTGGGTATTTGACCCTGAATGTTAATGTTAACATTGTCTTTGAAATCTATATTGAATTGTCTTTGATTTGCTATATAGAACTTTGTGTTTGGACTAATGGACTTAAACCTAAGAGATCTCAAAACAACGCCATGAGGAGCTAACGGGAGAATATGTGTGTGTGTGTGTGAGGGGAGTTTATTATTTGTTTATAGCTTTTGATACCATAGTTGGGGTCAAGGAACCCAATTATGGGGATGTATGTCTATCCCTGTTGCGTGCTGGTTTTCAAGAAAAACTGTCTTTTAAACTAATGGGATGCGATATATTTGTTATTGATGAATGAAATTGTGAATGATGTTGTTATTGTAATGATTAGATTTGTTGGAAAAAATCCTAATTACAAAGGAGACTCTGTCCAAAATTTTGTAATTTGTTCTCCTATTTACTTCTTTATTAAATTTTAAATGGGCATGAGTTTGTTTTGTATATTATGGTTCTCCTCTTTAATTTAGAATTTTCTAAAATATCAGTCTCGTAGTATTATGGAGTGTGAATGTATGAGATTTGTGTTGCTAAAGACCTGAGGAATGTGAATATCAGGCATATGTTATATGTATATATGTGTGGAATGTGATTGTTTGTGATGTTGATAATATTGGAATGAAATTATGTTGATGATATATTAATATGAGATAATGTTGATGTTGATGATGACATTGAGATGGAATTATGTTGATGTTAATGATGACATTGATGAGAAATGATGTTGATGTTAACGATGTATTTGTGATGGATGTATGTTGTGTATGTACATAGGGTGCAGTGTGTAACACCCCAATATTTTAAATGGTTAGAAATTATGTTTTGTTACTAGTAAGACATTTAGGAAGTGATGAAATGGGTTTAGAGACAAGGATTGATCTTAGTTAACTAAGTTATGAGAAAATTTTGTGAGTAGAATAAAATTAACCCTGGGAGTTTTCTTGTAATTTTAGGGTTAAAGAAGCTAGCCAATGAAATG
>PYAF01000434.1:849754-875311 GCA_007407185.1 Glycine tomentella
GGTAAATATGCATAAATTTCTTTACGCGTCAACCGTTATTTTTGAAAAAATTAATTAACCACTTTAACTTGAATTTTGATTTATGGTAATACTATTTTTCGAAAAACAAATATGAAATACTAGCACGAAATTTTTTTAACAAATTAACAAATATAAATAACGTTTTGGAAATAATTACGTAAGAGAAAGGGTTGTTTCACAGTGACTTGCTGGATATCCCTGGGGAAGATGATTGGTTGAAGAATTTTAAGCATCCCTGGAGAGGGAAAAAGAATGTTTCTAATTTTTAACTATCCACGGTTAATGCATTAATGGTACTCATGTTTCATACTTCATAATTGCATGAAAATAGTATAAATGGTGGCAGTAGGTACCTGTGGTTTTTCATGAGGAAAAAAATGCGGGTACTTGGGAGCATATCACTCGGTTCGGAATTCCCTTGTGACTCAGGCTAATCACCATGGGGGAGTTGCTTGTGCACAACAGGGTGACCTCGACCAGTTACTTTATCGTTTTCTTAAGTAACAGTGTCATGTGGGCATGCTAAGGCTATTTCCTGACAAATGGTATCATATTGCATTTGAGAGTTGAGTCAGGTGCATGCATCATTATGAACATAATTGATTTGAATTGTGAAAAAGTTACTTTGTTGAGTGTATGTTGAACTAATGGATTATTGAAAATGATTATGGTTATTGTTTTCTTGTTAATCATTGTCATTTGGTGCTTGTTGATCTTGTATAATAAATTCACCCTTACAATTTTGTACTGTGTGGTTGATACTTGTAATGATTACAAACCTTCGTTCGTGGGAGCAGATGAGCAACAATAAGTGATGTTGGAGGGAGATCCTTTTGGAGCTGACAAACCGACGTGATAACGTTGTAACTTATTTTGTGAGAGATTTGTGTTTCGTTATCAACTCTTTCTTAGTTGGTTTCTTGTTTCTTTTCGATTGGGCATGTAAATCTCAGGCTTAGATACATGTAAAAACTGAATTATGTTCTAACATCTGAATAATATATAATGGTTTAATCTATATATATAAATGTATTTATTTATTTATTTATGTATTTATACGCTGTCTGATAAGTGTATTATTGCGAAAAATTTACCTTCATTTTCATAATCAAATTAATGGAGTTTTTCATTTAAAATTGAAATTACACGTTTAGAGTTGTGATATCGTAGTGACGAGACGAGTTATTACAGTTAAGGTCATATATGAATTTTTGGAAGATTGGGGAGGGGGGGGTTGAGCTTAATTTTTTTTCCTTAACTTTGGATAATGCATCCTCAAATGAAACACACTCAAGGTTGTTGAAAGATAGACTTTTGACTAACAATAATGGTTTGTTATGTGGTGGGGAATATTTTCATATCCGATGTTGTGCTCACATTTTAAGCCTTATTGTTCAGGACAGTTTAAAGGTTGCTAAGAATGCTTTAAAAAAAATTAGAAAAAGCATAAAGTATGTTAAAGGGTTAGAGGGAAAACGGAATACCTTTAAAGCTTGTGTTGTTAAAGTGGGTGGTATTGATACAAAGGTTGGTTTGCTTTTGGATGTTCCTACTAGGTGGAACTCCACATTTGTGATGCTTCAAAGTGCACTTGCACATACCCACGTGTTTTTAATACTCTTGCTTTTGAAGATGCAAATTATGTGGCTTGTCCTACAATTGAAGAATGGGTAAGAGTTGAAAAGATATGTGAATTTTTGAAGCCATTTTTTTACATCATTGAGTTAATGTCTGGTTCATCCTATCCAATATCTAATTTGTATTTTTCACAAGTGTGGCAAATTGAATGTTGGTTGGAAAAACATGCTAGACATGAAGATCAGAAGATTAGGGGAATGGTAGATAAAATGAAAGACAAGTTTGATAAATATTTGAGTGAATATAGTAATGTGCTTTCTCTTGGAACCATTCTTGATCCTCGTTATAAGATGCCATTTTTGAAATTTTGTATAACAAAACTTGGTAATAGTGAAATATCTTGCCAAACAAAAATGAAAGTGTTAGAAGCACAAGTTGCATTCTCTCTTTCAAGAGTATGTCAAGAATTCTAAGAAAGAGACAACTACAAAAGGGCAACAAGAATCTTAAGCTCATCCTTGCTTGGCTAAAGGAAAGCCAACATTATTGATGTAAGTCTTTTTTTTTCAAACTTAATTGCTCATTTACTTCATTACCTGTGTTATTTCTTTAATATTTAATTTTGTATTTGGTGTAACTAATGTAGGAGTTCATCTAGTTTGAGAATGATAACATATCACAACATGGTACCTTTCAATTGGATATTTACTTGGAAGAGCAAAAATTGTCTTTTGCAAATCATCCAAATCTTGACATTTTGAATTATTTGAAGAAGAATCAAGTTAGATTTCTGGATCTTTCATTGTTGGCATGTGACATTTTGAGTATTCAAATAACAATTGTTGCATCTGAATAATATTAAAGTTGCTTCTTCCGGATAATGTGCAATCTTTGATATTACCAAAAATTGGTTGCTAGGATGGTGCAAGATAAATATTACATTTTTAATGTATATTACAACTTTCATTTTTGTGTTTAAGGTTTAAATTAAATAATCTTGAATTATCTTATGTTTATTTTTTTTATAATGATTTGTAGATGAAGTGGACAAATCTTCAGAGATTGAAAAATTGGTAGAACTAAGTACATCAATGATGGGGTCAAACATTGTCAATGAAGATTGATTATTTGATGTTGTATTATTTGAAAATTCAGTGAACTATTTATTTGTATTGTATATTTGTATTATTTGCACTTAGACTTGTTTGGATTTAGATTGACTTGTTTGGATTTAGATTTTACACAATCACACATTTGAATGTCCAGAGTCAGACACCTGTCCGTTAATGGCTTGAATAGATGAGAGGAAAAGGTACAAGCAGCTTAAGGTAGTGTTGAACCAACCTATATGCAATTTAAGCTTAAGGTAGTGTTGAACCATACTATATGCAATTTAAGATATGCTTATGATCCTCTCGCATTTCATGTTCACAATCACTTCATACTAGTGACTAAGGAAATGTTACCTCCAAATCCTATATATAAGAAATAAAATACTATTTTTTTATCCTAATTATAAAAAATATAAAACTATTTTATTGTTAAGTTTCTTTTATTTCCCTAATGATTACTCACTTTTTCCCATGAAAGTGAGTATATTTATTGAGTTATTGACAAAAATAAGGTACACTTATTGGTTGAAAAATTTTCTTTTAAAAAATAATCATATCTTTAATAATTTAATGTCATGGATAGTCTTGGAATAAATTTAAATTTATGACAAACTAATTAATCTAATTAATTTTATTGATATTCTTAAATTAGGTAATTGTTTCTTATATACAAGACCAAATGTAGTATTAAACAAGGAACATGAAAGATTTTCCAAATCGCTCAATGGCCTCTTGTGTTTGAGGAATGTTGGAATTAACCCATCTTTACTCCAATTAAGTTTCCACCTTATTCTTCTAGAAATCCGAGCTTCGATGCAGTACAATTTCCTAAACTAAATTTATTTTTAAATGAAAATCAAACTTCTAATCACACATTTGAGTGTCCATAGTCAGATGCGTGTCCATTAATGACTTGAATAGATGAGAGAAAAAGGTTCAAGCAGCTTAAGGTAGTGTTAACCAAACTATATGCAATTTAAAATATGTTCATGATCCTCTGGCATTTCATGTTTACTTAATCACTTCATACCAGTGACTTAGAAAATACTATCTCCGGTCCTATATATAAGAAATAAATTAAAACATTTTCTTAATTCTAATTATGAGAAATACAAGACTATTTTATTACTAAATTTCTTTTATATCCCTAATGATTACTCACTTTTTTCCATGAAAGTGAGTACATTTATTGAGCTATTAACAAAAATAAGATACTCATTGGTTGAAAAAATTTCTTTTGAAAAATAATATCTTAAATAATTTAATGTTATGAGTAATCTTAGAATAAATTTAAATTTATGACAAACTAACTAATTTTACTAATTTTATTGGTATTGTCAGATTAGGTAATTGTTTCTTATACATATGACCAGAGATAAGTACCAAACAAGGAACATGAAAGATTTTCCAAATCGCTCAATGGCCAAGAGGGTTTTAGAAATGTTGGAATTAACCCTTCTTTACCTCAATTAAGTTTCCACCTTATTCTTCTAGAAATCCGAGCTTCGATGCAGTACAATTTGCTATGCCAAGAATGTGCAGTCATACTGGTGGTATACATCAGAGATAGGTGCGATTGCCATGTCACATAAAGTACAAATTCAAAATGCATTCTTGTTTTAAAATTTCGCAAAGAAGTTACAAATGTTTCAGATACAAATTTATTTTAGGGACCGGACAAAAGTACCAGCATGTAAAGAACATTCAACAAGCAGACCAAATTCTGATAGAGATGGCTGAAATAACATCACCAGACATCGGGACGTAACTCACCACTTGCTGGGGGCACCCATCTACTAGAGTGATACACACTTTCACCAACTTTCCAACCAGGCACATCCTTCATCACTTCTGCCTCATACTCGAGATATTTATTCCACTCTTTAACAAATCTATGGAGAAAAACAGACAAAATGGAGATGTTAAATGGCTAGCCCAATAGCACTGGTCAATGTGACAATACAGACTTGGTGAAAGCATCTCATATACCTCTCATCCTCTTCAGCCTGTAACACAGGCAGTATGGATCGGCGGGCAGCATATTTTTCTTCCTTCAGGGCCCTATAGGAAATGGAACATTATAATACATCAGTTTTAGTTTTTGAGTGGGAACTGAAGTCTGAAAACAAGCCTATGTGGTCTGGATCTTCCTTAAACAGCTATTTCTATTTTTCAATGTAACACCCCACCAATCCCCAAAACCAATCATGAGAGAAGAATATAGAACAGTGAAATCAGAGACTGTCATAGTGAGAAGTAAATGAATATGCACTAATATACATTTCTTAATGGACAAAATCTAGGTGTAGTACCTTAGGTGCTTTTGATACTTTTTTCAAATAAAATTGGAGTGATAGTAATAAGTGATAACTCATAAAGGTTAACAACTTAACACTAAAGGTCAGCACTTGTTAACAAATAGAAACTTCAATTTTGTTTGAAAAACAACACCAAGAGCACTTAAAGTGTTGCACCAAGGTTTTGTCCTTCATCTATATCTTTTTTCCTGCAAGCACATAAGAGATGAACAATTTTCCATTTACGCAAGAAACTACTGGCTGCTTTGTTTCTACTTTCCAGACAAATTCATAATTGATCCAACCCAGTTTCTTATGGAAAGAAGATTAATAAGAGTATTCATTATTTTCCTGGTCAACTGCTACAACCCATCAAAGGGAAAAAGACTTTTCAATTTTTCCTGCATACTATTGTCAACTGAAAATATTTCTTTGGGAAGTATCTCATGTAAAAATCTAATTCAAGAAGCTATTTTCTACTGAAAACATTTTCCACTGTCAAATTATATTCTGCTGAAATCGATCCTTGATTATTTCTACTAACTAGATTAAGTAAAGCATTTTTCCATCAGATGGCTTGCATATAAATTATAACCAAACAAGGTTGTTAATAAAATACAAAGTGGAAATCAAGGAAACAACAAAATCACAGAGGAGACAAACAAACCAAATTGTCTGGTTAGGGTCATTAGTTAACAGTATATTCATTCAAATACATTAATGAAATGCAGATTCCAAGGGTACCCACTTTGAAATCAAGGATAGAAGCAAATCCTAACAGTAATAATTCATCACCATAATTACAAGTCAATGCGATAAAAATCACTCCCCCTTATGATTCATAGTCTTGAGGAGCTAAAAAATGTTCAATTCCAAAAATTTGTTGACAGAACTTTAATTTCTATATTAATAGATAGCCTCAATTGACAAGTTAGGAGCTCAAAACATTCAATTAAATCCCAAAAATTGTCAACAAAACTTCAAATACAAGAATGCATAAACCTAAGATTGATTACTTCATTAGATTACTAACTGTTCAATACAAAGTAGAATTAACTCCCACAGAATGTATAAACTTCAATTGCTAGCATGATCCTCAACCATCAGGGCCATTAGTTAACAGAATTTCATTCAAATTCAAAAGAAATGCAGACTCCGAGGTAGTCATTTTGAAATCAATGAAAGAAGCAGATTCCCACAGACAAATATTAAATGTACAAGACACTGCAACAAAAGTCTTTCATGCCCATGATTCATAGTCTTGATTAAGAAGGAGCTCAAAACGTTCAATTCAATTCCAAAAACAATTCAAATATAAGATTTGAAAATATACATTTCTATATCCATATATGCCGTTAAAGAAGAGAAATGCTATGATCACACTCTTAAACACGCTCTTTTGAAGACACTCTTTTATTGGTTGAAAATGACTGACTATCACAAAATTTTGCAAGTCTCATAATATTAAATAAATCTTCCTCTTGATTGTGTAGTTTTCCATAAATTAAAACCAACAGAAGAGAATGTATTAGAAAGAGTGTGTTCCTAGCACTCTTGGATAATAGATATAGGATGGACACGGAAAAGAGGGAAAGACTAGCAACAGCACTGAATGGTGAATATGTTACGGATAATATGATGTAAACTCAAAACACCTATTAATTTTAACAATTAGGTCACGCAGTCGCACAAGCCCAAGCCTTCAATCAATGTGATTAACAACCACAATTAAATTAATTAATTAATTAACATAACGAAATCAGAGTCAGAAAACCTAAGATTGATTTGATTCGTCGATTAAATGACTAAATTGTTCAATTCAACAAGGAATTTACTACTACTACCACAGAATGTATGAACTTGAATTGCTAGTACGATCCTGAACGAAGAGAGATAAATGATAATAAGAAAGAAAGTACCTTCGGATCTTGTTGCCCTGGCCGACCTGGTACATGCCCCAAGAGAAAGCGCCGAAGGTGGTGAGGAAGATGGCGACGGCGCTGGGGCCCTTGTTCGGGATGCGCCGGGCGAACCGGACCGGAGCGAACCCGCCCGGCGGTGGACCGTCCTGGAGAACCGGCATGTCCTTCACGCTCGCCATGCCGGGCTTCTTCCTTATATGTGCCTCCGTCATCTTTCTTTCTTCGCCGCGATCTCTTGTCTTCTTCTTCTCTGGCTACGATACAATAACAACAACAATGGAATGCACGCACCCTCTAGCTTTGTGTTGTTCTCTTCTCTGTGCGAGTTTGGTAACGAGAAAACCCAAAGGGGCTCCGGGCTCGCTTGTTCGGGTTTTAATTTGGGTCGGAGCTAACACGATTTGTTTGGGTTGGTTGTAGGTTGTTGGGCCTTATTGCGTCAGACGTTGCATTGCCATTTGTCATTGCATTTTTTTTTTTCATCACACACTCCTCTTCACAAATGTTATTTATTAGTTGAAATTATTATAGTCACTTAATAATATATGAAACTTAATTAACAACACACGCTGAGTGAGTTTGTGAAGAATCTTTGGGGAGGGGTGAGAAGTTTAAACATGACTAAATTTTGAATCGATGATTAGTCTTATAACTAATCTAGATGATCGAAGCTTATAAAGATACTTTAGGATTCCATTGGGAAGCCAAAGACCTTAATTACAGTTATTTTAGTAATTTTTAATAATAAATTTTAACCAATAAGAGAAGATAAGGGTGTGTTTCTCTAAGAAAAAAATATAAGGTGTCTTTCTTTTGTTAGAATAATAAAAAGTAACACTATAACTAAGTGTGTGTGTGTGTTTGGATTGAGGGAAAAACTTTTACTTTATGCTTTGGTTCTTGTTTTCAATTGTTCAAGATTTAAAATTATGTTTATTTTAACTTCATATATTTTTTTGAAATGAAAATATGGAAATATGTTTGGTTTAGTTGATCCAAACTCCGACTTTAATAAACTTTGGAAATAAATTATTGGAGAACAACTTGGGGACAACACTAAATCATGAGATTCTTACTCGAGAGACAACAACAAGCAACAAACAACAACCTTAGGCACAACAAAGAAGAACAGTGATGGATCAGAGTCATGAAGAAGGACATAGTCAATTGCTTCATGACTACTTCTTTGAAAATCCTATATACAGAGAGACTCGGTTTCAACAATAGTTTCGAATGTGAAGGCATGTGTTCCTTCAGATTGTAGACGCTTTTATCAATCATAATGAGTATTTTCAAATGAGAGTTGATGCAATTGGTAGAATAGGTCTTTCATCATTGTAGAAGTGCACTACTTCTATTCATATATTGGCATATGGATCACCCACTACTAGTGTCAATGTGTACACCAGAATTGGCGAAAGCACTACAATGGAATACTTAGAAAGATTTGTAAAGGGCGTGAACAAGATATTTGGGATTGAGTATTCTAGAAGGCCTAATGATAATTGTTATGCATACGTAAATGTTAAATGTAAATCACATAGCAATTATCTTCTTTTCCCTCTTTTAATGCTTCTTTTGTGAGTAAAACATAGAAATTTAGCTTCTTCTGAGCTTTTATCCAGTAGATTCTAAAAATTAGTCGATTTATAGTGTGTTGGTTGTATTTTTTTTCATAAAAAATGATAAATAGATACATGGAAGATGGATTGAAGATTTGGAGTGGCTCACTTAGCGCGCACATGAAGGCTCGCTCAACGCGAAAAGTGCAGGCTCAACACGTAGGTGTAGGCTGGCTCAGCATGAAAATGGCCAGTTCAATGTGCAACCAATTCTAAAAAACATGAAGTGCGCGTTTTGAAGTATAAAAAGGGGAAAACACTTACCCACAAGGAGAGACAGCAAATGGGAGAAAGGGGCCAAGCTAGGGCACGAAAAAGAGGGAGAAATCACTTACTTGGGGTCCCATTCCTCAATTTTCTTCCATTCCTCTTGCTTTTTTTTTTTTTTTTTATTTGTAAGCCTCTCATGACAATGGGAGACTAAACCATCCATTGTTGGGAGCTCAACAACCAAACACTCTTGATGTAATGATTCTAACTATCTATTTAATGTTATCTTCATATTATTGTTGTTTTTCAGAGCTTTATTCATGTTAGTGGTTTGATCTCCCATTTGCATGCTTTGTTATAGGTTTTAATGCATTGGAAAATGGTTATTTCCTTATAATTGAAAAACACTTCTAAACAATATCATGTCTAGGGATAGAATGATTTTGTTTAGCCTAGGTTATTGTCTTTAATCTTAATGCAAATCGGTTAATGTAACTCTTGAGGGATTAGGAGCGAAGTTAAGTGGTTTAGGTCTAGCACTTGAGGAATCTAAGTTTAAGCATTGTTTCTTTCATTTTCTAGTTTTTTGTGTTGCAGTGTGCTAATTGTGTTAGGTAAGAAGAAAAGACAAGAGAAAAATAGAAAATAGAAAAGTATCTTTTTCTTGTGAGTATTTGGTTGCACGGTGCAACCTATGAAGGATCTGACCCATGGAAGATATTTGGAGTAGCATGCTCAAACAATTAGGGGACAGTCACCCACAGCCCATCAACTGTGAGTTTTTTGGAGGAGAGCATTACAATGATGATTGTCATCTTTACTCCATGGAAAATTTTGGGTGGGAGCAAGAGTTGCACCCTTACTATGAATATGAAGAAGAAAAACTATCTACTTTGGAAAATGTGTTGATGTAATTCATGGAAACTTCCCAAGATAGCTTAAAAGCCAATCAAAATTCAATTCAAAATATGGCTATTCAAATTGGTAAGCTAGCGGAAGAAATAACCTAAACATCTCCTTTGGTGATAAAGGAAGAAAATTTTGTAAAAGTCACGACACATGAGGAGAGTCTTGTAGAAGAGCATGATTCATGGGAAAAAGATGAAGAAAAAAAGGAGAAAGGTGAGGAGAGACCACAACAACCATGGGAGAAGTGCTCACAAGTTGAAATTCAACAAGGAAGCCCTCTCCAAGTCAATACCTCTCCTCATTGATTGACAAGGAAGAAAGGCATGGAGAATGTGACAAATCCTTGAGTGTCATTCTTTTCGTGATCACCAACACATTCCTTGCAATGATATGGAAGGATCTTCATGGATATATGTTGTTCATGGAGTTTCTAGCTAAAGCGAAAATGCAAGGAAGATGTGTTTTATGTGACCTTCATGCCGCCTTGAAGGCATTTGGCCAGTCAAGCAAGTGACGTTAAATAAGCGCTTACTGGGAGGCAACCCAGTATTTCTAACCTTTTTATTCTCTTTTGTGACTTTGTTAATATTTATGTTGGTTGATATATGTGTAAATGTGTGTTGATGTTTGGTGTCTTATGTTTGTTGTTTACTTTTGTTGTCCGATTTTTGCGGCTCGCTTAGAGCACAAGTGCTCGCTCAGCTTGCCTATGTTATTTTGGTATCTGGGCTCAGCGCACAAGTGTCAGCTCAACGCGCGTGAGCAACTCGCTAAGCACGCCATACTCACCAAAAGGATTTTGCAGAAAAAAATTGCCCCTGTAATTCTCGCTTAGTGCATAAGTTAAGGCTTAGCGCACAAAGTGGCTCGCTCAGCACGCAGTGCGCGCTCAACCCAAATAACTCTATCTGAAAATTACGTGAATTGAGCTTAGCGTGCTCACGCATGCTCGCTTAGAGCGCACCTTCAAAAAAAATTGTCACTTTTTAATTTTGCTTGTATTTTGTTTCAGAGTATTTGGGCTAAGGGTGCTAATCGCGCTAAGCCCAATTAACTCTCTGCCTGAAAATTTAACGAATTGCGCTAAGCGCAAGTGAATTCAGCAGGTGACGGGTTAAGCGCGTTGTCTCGCGCTAAGCCCAGACTTTTTGGATTACTGCTTTCTTTCGGGGGCGTGCTCAGCGCGACCTCCTTTTTACCTTTTATTTTCTTTTTCTAGTTTTTCTTTTGTTAGTTGTTTGTTTAATTTTTAATTTTATCTTATTGTCCTTTTTGCAGATGGCCTCAAGAAAACATAAAAGGTCCTCTTCCCAGTCATGCCACAAGCTCGACATTGTCTCCACTAGATATCTCTCCAGCAACCAATGATGTCGCCAGAGATCTTCCTCTCCCATGTCACTTGGCCTGGGGACAGACCTTCCTCTATCGAGGGGAAGGTGATGTTGCTGGATCCGGACCTGCTGATGTTGTTGGATCAGGACTTGCTGATGAGGATGTTGCTGCTAGTGATGATGATGATTACTCGGTAGATATCTCTATAGCTCAAGGAGCATGGGACCCATGGTCGTCACAGGACTGAGGCCATATTTTTCACAAGACATTTTATGCTTTTTGTTTATGCTTTCTTCATTATTTTATCACGTTCTAGACATTTTATATTCTACTTTTTACTTTGAATTTACCTATGCATGATATATAATGCTTTTTGGTTGACACATTTGGGGTAACAATTTTTTTTTTGCGCATGTTGGGTAAATCGTATGCATGGCTGAGAATTGCATTTGTGTGAAATTTCAAATTTCAATTCTTGAGTGAGCACACGTTGTTGTTGATTGATGGTTTTATGAATTGAATGTGCGTGACTGAGTCGGTTGGCTTGCATGATAGAAAATCTTGTGAAAGAGAGACTTTATGCTTCATGATATTTTGTGAGTTGTGTGCATCTTAACTATGAGAGAACGATTGATTGAACTTTTTGGATTTGCATGAATCTTGAACTGCTTGAATGCATGTTGATGTGGAAATGATCAAGGTTGTTTTGAATTTAAATTTAGCTACTCGGCCAAAAGCCAACCTTGTTGTTGATTAACGTTGAATCTCTTGCACCCTTTTGAGCCCAATCTGATAATGAAATTTGATTCTTGAACCTTGAGCTGAAAAGCAATTTGAAACATGTTCACCTTAGCTTAGGTTTTAGGAGAGCATAATTTATGGATCAAGATAAATTTGTTCCAAATCTGGGGGAGTGTCTTTGAGTAAACTCTTGTGCAGGGATGTGAGTAAGAAGCACACATTCTTATAATGTACCTTTGGTATTAAAAAAAAGTAAGTAAACCAAAGTTAAGAAAACCTGTGTGCTATTGATAGTTCCAAGTTAAATAAGGTTGGGAGAACAAGAAAAAAGTGGTTCCTCTAAAGAAAGTAAGGAATGAGTGAATGCTCTCCTAGAACCTGATTGTTTGAATTATGAGAAAAACCATGATTTCTTTGTATCCCAGCCACGATACAGGCGTAACAAAGTCTTTTGTGGTCCATGTTGTGTGTGTGTGTGTGTGATTGCATTGAATGAGATGATGTGTAAAGCTGAGAATTGTGATTTCAATTGTATTGAATGAAATATACATGACCAAAACACCTGTGTGATTGCATGAAACACTAGTCTTGTGAGGAGTGAAGCACGAGTTGATCTTTCTTTGATAGTTGTCATTCATGCTAACCTTTGTCACTATTTAAGTGTATTCTTTGCATGGTTCCATCATAAAACCATAGTGTGAATTTGAGGATTGAATATTAAAATTGTTTTGGAAGTATGACATTATCTCAGTTTTTGTGATTTGGTTACATCCTTGACATTGCCATTTATTTAACCTAGTTTAGCATTTGCTTACTTTTGCTTGAGGACAAGCAAAGCTTTAAATTTGGGGGAGTTTTATAATTGTTATGCATACATAAATGTTACATGTAAATCACATAGCAATGATCTTCTTTTCCCTCTTTTAATGCTTCTTTTGTGAGTAAAACATAGAAATTTAGCTTCTTTTGAGCTTTTATCCATTAGATGCTAAAAAGTAGTTGACTTATAGTGTGTTGGTTGTATTTTTTTGTAGAAAATGATACAACAGATACATGGAAGATGGATTGAAGATCTGAAGTGGCTCACTTAGCGCGCACATGCAGGCTTGCTCAGCGCGAAAAGTGCAGGCTTAGTGCGTAGGTGAAGGCTAGCTCAGCGGGAAAATGGCCAGCTCAGCAGGCAGCCAACTCTGAAAAACCTGAAGTGCGCATTTTGAAGTATAAAAAGGGCAAAACATTTACCCACAAAGAGAGACAACCATGGGGAGAAAGGGGCCAAGCTAGGGCACAAAAAAGAGGGAGAAACCCACTCACTTGGGGTCCCATTCCTCCATCTTCCTCCCTTTTCTTCCATTCCTCTTGCTTCCTTTTTGTATTTGTAAGCCTCTAATGACAATGGGAGGCTAAACCATGAGCTCAACAACCAAACACTTTTGATGTAATGATTTTAATTATCTATTTAATGCTATCTTCATATTATTGTTGTTTTTGTGAGCTTTATTCATGTTAGTGGTTTGATCTCCCATTTGCATGCTTTGTTATAGGTTTTAATACATTGGAAAATGGTTATTGTTAGATACATGGAGAGCTTGAAGAAGGATCAAGATGTATGTTGAAGCTTGAATGAGTGTTTTAACGTTGTACATGCCATTCAATTGAAGGCATTTGTAAATTGCTTGATGTAAGAGATAATCATCCTATGATCCTTTGCATTGCATAAACATTCATTGACTTGCATTCATGATTTTACAAAAGTACATGGTTTGTGAAAAAAGTTTTAGATTTCATGATTACATCAAAGACAAGGTTTCATGGTTTCAAGTTTTTGGAAAAATCATTTTGGACCGTGTTAATTGATTACCACATATTAGTAATCTATTACTTGGGACTTGAAGAACATTTTACTTGATTATCAACATTAAGTAATTGATTACTCAATATAAACACAGGACATGACTTGACTGTGATAATCGATTACCACTTATTCGTAATCGATTATTTAGTTCATTTATGAAATAAAGAATCCTGTAGTAATTGATTGTCAAAATAATCAATTACTTTGTTCATATATCCTTTCCAGAAAACTGAAGAACATTTTAATCGATTAAATTTGTTTTCAATCGATTACATTGGCGATTTAATCAATTATATTCAGTTACACCAATTTGTTATAAATAATTGTTGGGTCTTTTGATTTTATTAGAACATCACGCTACAAAATTTTCAAAGTTTTCATAAGCCTTCTGAAAGAGAGAGAGAATATTATGAGTTCTAAAGTTCTTGTCCCACATATTCAAATCTTCATGGTGTATTGAAAGATTTCTTCAGCAAGATTTCAAAGAAGCTTTTGGAGAGGAAGTTTTGAAATTATTTTTCATTTTCAACTCTGATTGATAAACCATATTCATTCATAATCATTGGATCATCAGGTTGTCTCTCTCCTTTAGCTTTGCTTGTAAATTCATTTATGTATTTTTGGTTGTTTGTAACTATTACAAAGGGTTCTTGAAGCTTTTTCTAGAGTAGTGTTCTCTAGATGGAAGAGTAGAGAAGGGTTCTCTATGTCTTGATCATTAGAAGTCTAATATGGTTTTAGATTTTAGTTCTTTATCTAGGGTTGATAAACCACGATCTTTTGTAAGCTTGTAAATAACAAGTTTTGTTAATAGTGGAACTC
Organism: Glycine tomentella; assembly: GCA_007407185.1. NCBI lineage: Eukaryota > Viridiplantae > Streptophyta > Magnoliopsida > Fabales > Fabaceae > Glycine > Glycine tomentella. Next base: position 864,176 of record PYAF01000434.1, read on the forward strand.
TAGCCAAGGTTTGGTTGAAAGAAACTAGATGTAGCTTCTCTTGTTGAGAGGTGAGCCAGTATAAGTTCTTGTGTTGATCTCTATCTTTTAATTTTTTCTTGTTATCTTGATTTGTGGTTCTTGGTGAATTCTTTATTACTCAACAAGTTAAATTTTTGTAATAATTTTCTTGGGCTGAGTGATTTGATTGATTAAAACATTTTTGGTTAATTGTGATAAAGATCATAAATCTGCTGCTTGTTTTAAAGAAATTTTAAGGACTCTGTTTTAACCAATTCACCCCCTCTTGATTATTATGTGTGTTCATATTGTTTTCAGTTATTTCCTTAAAATTGAAAAACACTTCTAAACAATATCATGTCTAGGGATAGAGTGATTTTGTTTATCCTAGATTATCGTCTTTAATCTTAATGCAAATCGATTAATGTAACTCTTGAGGGATTATGAGTGAAGTTAAGTGGTTTAGGTCTAGCACTTGAGGAATCAAGGTTAGAATATATTAGTAGATGAAGGTGAGTGATTATAACATTGAATAGAGAAACACCTATAATATTGCATCAAGGGTAATTTCAGTGAGTTGAGCCCCCAACACGTCACAAAACTCCGCATCAACCAACAACTCACCCTCAAGTGTTTGTATTCTATCCCTTTATTGTGCTCTGCTTAACTATCTTTATTTATGTTGAATTCTACATTTTCGCATTAGGATTAGAAACTATCAAATTTAAATCATTGTTTGCTTAAAATTAGAAATATATTAACTTTGAGTATAAGCAAAGTCTCTGTGGAATCGACACTCGGTCTTACCATTTCTTTATCGATTGTATGGACTGAAAGTGAAAAAATTGTCTACTTACGTTAAAAGACCAGTTTTATTGAGGTGATCATGCCAAAAACATTGTAGAAACAAATAATACAACAATGAGGGTTGACTTTTATTTTCAGAAATTTAAACCTTTTTCTAAGACTAAAAACACGTTTATTGTCTGATGTAAATAGACCTAAAAATAGTTAAAGATCAGATTGTGTCAGACGATGATAAAAACAACTTTCTTTGTAAAGCAAAACATGATATAAGATCTAAAAACAAATTCAAATCCTTTGTCAATTAAAGCAAAATAGAGAAGCACACAATAAAGTATACTGGTTCTGCCTCAAACCCGAGACTACATCTAGTTCTTAGCAATCACCAAGTTTCCACTAACTTATGAAAGTTATAAGTATTGTTTATTGTCACTTCTGACTTTTTCACTTGTAAGTTCTATCTCAAGCTTGACTTAAACCCAGTATTTGTTGTCCTATCAAGCCATTGTTGGCTCTAAACAAATCAACAAGATTTGTTGAAAAATTGCACATTGGCTAAAGATGTGATCATCTTACAGATAGATATATCACTCAACACTTAAGTCTTTTCTCTCAAGGTATATAAGGTGTTTTGAGAGCTTAGTATCTTTTCAAGAATTTATAGAAAGCTTTACAAGAAAGAATGAAAGAATAAGACCATGTAGATGATTTATATCTTGTTTCTTCAAATCTTCTTCTATATATAGCCTTTATGCCTAAGTATTTGTTGTCTCAAAATGGTTGGATTCTTTACTATGTTCTTCGTATGAAGTCTTGGCGTCCCTTCTTCATGCAAAGTTCATGCTGATAGGAGTTGTCTTGTATTCTAGCAGAAAAATTACTTCTTTCATTAGAGTGCGTCTTTTGATGAGGGTCAATGTCTTTCAAACTTTGGACTTCATTTATTATTCATAGGATTTTGACAAATCCTAGGAGAATGTTTTCTGCATGAAAGAATCTCAGACATAGAGTATTAAATGAAGATCTTAAATGCACCACTTAAATGCCATATTAGATCCTCTTATAGTGCATCATCTGAAACTTCAGACTCACAGATACAATGATGTGATAGCATCTTAGACACAACTTTTATCATTTGTATTTATTTGAATCTAATTAAAATAAATTAGGTCCTGATTTGTCTTTAAGACATAAATGTCTTTTGACTTAACACATACAATCTTGCTTAAAGAAATCAAATTGGCATGCATTTTTTTAAGTTATGGGCTCAAACAATGACACTAACGTGTTGAACCAATCTAATGTGTTTAATGACATTTTGCAAGGACAAGCTCCCTTTAGTTCAATTTACAGTTAATAGACCCCCATATAATATGGACTAATTTCTTATAAATGGTATTTATCCGGAGTTTGTCACATTTGTAAGACCATCCCGATGCCAGCAGGAGAAAAAAGAAAATTATTTGAAAAATGTAAAGAATCAGCAAGAAAGAGTGTGAAACAGGCATTTGATGTGCTTCAATCTAGATTCACAATTATATATGGTCAATCACATCCTTTTCATATGGATACAATAAAAGATGTAAGATGCATTATCTTGCATAACATGATTGTTGAAGATGAATGAGATACATACCGTGAAAATTTTGATTATGATCATATAAACAATGACATTTCAACAACTAAATTATCTAATGTTGTTAATGTCAATATTGCTAATACCTACAAATGAGAACTTATATTTATATACGATGAATTCATTAACAACTTCAAGCGATCTTGGTGGAACATATTTGGAAATGTTTCGATAACGTGAATAATGAAAATCAATTTTCTTTCTCAATCTCAATGTTATTTTTTATCATCAATGTTATGTATTTCTCATCAATTTAAGTTTTAGTCATAAATAAAAAATTTAAATTATCAATATTTTTATATTTTATTTTTGTATTTGTTATTTCATAATTATGATTCTTATACATAATTATTTCAATTTGCATAAAAATAAATGTAAAAAAAATATAAAAATGTGGGATCCATTGTTAGACTTACAAAAAGTAAGTTAAGAATAAAGTGGGTTCTTTTGAAAGAAAAATGAGTTCTTACATTTTATGTGACACTGAGACCCATAAAATGGTAGTCTAAGAAGTCAAGGTGAGTTTCATTGTTGGAGATGCTTTTAACAACTTTCTAATTGCACATACTATTTATTTATTCATTATTTATTTGTTTGGTCACTGCTTGTAAGAGTGTTGCTTGTGTTGTGTACAAAAATGTGAGAAAAAGTATGTCAGGAATGATGTGAGGGAGAAGGAAAAAAATGAAAGGTGTTGAAAAAATAGAAAGAATCTTGTATAAGAAATCTTTGAGGTGAGGGATTTGAAAGCACAAAAATGAGTATCTTCCTAGCAAGGGTGTGAGATTAGCACCATCCATTCAGAGTCTTCAACAAAAAAAAAAGGAGAAGAAAAAACTACTCATACCAAAATTTCACAACCAAACTTTTAGACCTCAACCACTTTATTCTTATCAAAATATGAAACAATCATACAAACTTTAGTACCATAACCAACCATTGAACCTCAAAGTAACAAATGCATCCACCTTCATGTTCAACATTAAGAAGAAAAAATATATGAAAAAGATCCACTCAAGGGGTACAAAATCACAACATATCAATTATCAATTTAAAAAAACATCCAATGTTTATTGTGTAATCATTATTATTATCGCAAATCTCCTCCCTCTTCATCCTTTTGATCGGCGAGCCTAAATCATCTGGTGGAACTTGTTCGTGTAATCCTTTCTACCATCACCTTTATCTTCTTTAGCGCATCCTTTGTTAAGGGCACATATCAAAACTGCTCAAGCTCCCTAGTGTTGCATGCACAATGTTAGGACGACCCTCAACAACAACCTTCTTGTGGTGGAGCTTCTCTTGGATGTTATGGTTGAGGTCCTCAATAGTGTTGTCATTGACATAGATTTAGTGCGAGTTTCAATGTGGTAACAGCTCACAATAGATATTAGACCCGATGAGCAATGACGAAGACACAAATATGTTATTCTTTTTGTGATAGCGATGTGGTAGGTAAAGGATGAGGGCAAGGATATCTTTTGACAAAAAAATATAAAAGTTGATGGTTAATTGCAAGTCCACCCTAAAATTTGCCTTATTTTAGTCCTATAATTTTTTTTATCACCATGACAATATGACATTGGTGCAAAATATCCATCGACTTTGTTGATGACTAATTTTTGTTAGAAAATCTAGCTGATCACCTTTAGTGAGTCTCTCTTTCCAGCCACACTTTTTTCATCCATAAAGCCTTAGCCAAAGACTTTGCTTAAGGGGGCATAGTCCAATACTACTCGGACCGACAACTTGTTGATTTATTCCTTGTCTTTTAAATACTAAGAACTAAAACAAATTAAAAAGTTGTATGAAGACTAAAACAAATATTTTTAAATATTAAGACTGAAACATATATAAAAAACCTCTAATATACTAACTGCCTCCATCTTGTAAAGAATGATTAAATAATTTTATGATTTTAGGATGTGTTAGGTTTAAAGAAGAGAAACATAAAATAAATTTTTGAATTAAAGTAGAGTGTAAGAGGTGAGAGTTGACATAATATAATATAAATTTTCTTCAGTATATTATTCCCTTCCTTTAAAACAAATAAAGCCTTTGATCGAATATAGAAGTAAAAAAAAAAGGTAGATCAAATTTGAATTTCAATTAATAACTTAGCAATTACCAATTCTTGGTTGCAATTTTGTGAGCATTAAGACTATGTTTGTTTTTCCATTTGAGTCTTTAAACTGTTGTTGATGTTGCATTGAATGGAGTATCGTGATGTTTGGCAATTGTAAACGAGGGTTCAAGTAAACGTGAATTGTGCATGAATGGAAGATCAATCGGAAGCAGCTGTGGATTCTTCTCCATCAACATTCGTTGGATTCGTTAAGGTAATTTTTTTTAAAAAAATTTCAACAACTCCTTCCACAAATTATCCCTCAACAACCAACATTAAACCCATAACTGCTTTCATTATTTCTCGCCTTCCAAAATTTAAAGAAGCCATATCTGACAATTATTATAACCCCTAAACATTCATTTGTTCTTTTGCAGCAATATCAGATGTAGTTTGAAAGCAATAAACATGGTTCAAAGTTAATTGTATGTGGTCTATTCACAGTTATTTGCATTGATCTTGTCTTCTTGGTAAGTTATTTTTTTATTATTTTTCTCTTTCACACAAAAGACCCGTAATTACTTTGGATGCCATCTTTGGTCCCCATCCCCTTATTATAGTCTTATAATAATTGAAAGAAAAATTTAAGGGTTATCTTTAGTTAATTATATGTGTTTTACTATGTTGCAAGTGTGAATGGGAAGTGAAATGAAGAATATATATTCTTGGTTAGTTTGTTTATTGTTAGTTTTATAATTATGATTATTGTTATAATTCTTTGGAAGTGAAGTGAAGAATATATATATTCGTGTGTGTTTTACTATGACAAGAGAAAAGGCTTAGATACCTAACAAAAAATACTGATGTGAAAACATAATCATTATTGTGTTTATTCTTAATAGTATGATGATGAGTAATGACAAGAGAAAAGGCTTAGATGCCATAGAAAATGAAGTTGTGAAGCAAAAGGCTGCATGGGATTTAATAGCAACTGAGATTTTTATTAAATTATGCTTAGAAAAAGTGCATAAAGGTGAACAAAGTGGAACTGTCCTTACAAAGGAAGGATGGAAAGTTGTTGGATCTGGACTCAATTCAAGAACTAGGAGAAAATATGATAAGAGTCAATTTAGAAACAAGTGGGATAACCTTAAGAAAGAGTAGTCAGTATGGGATAAGATGTTTTGCGAAGAGATGGGTCTAGGATGGGATAATGTAAGACACACATATGTAGTAGATGATGAATGGTGAGATTTCGAGGAAAGGGTATGAAACTTTTTAACATAAAGTTAGAAGTTCTTTATTTATTTTTTGTAGTATGGGCAAATTCGATTATGCACCTTATTCTGGAAATTATCCAATCCTATACAAGAAATTAAAGATGTGTATTGCCCATCCTTCGAAAATGACAATGTAGACTTAGTAAAAAGATCAAGGGATAGTGAAGAATTAGTACTAGTTGCTGTAGGGGTAAGCTTTGAAGTGAGAAATATCAACTTAAGAAATTCTCAAGGAAATAATGAAAGGAGCACTGCAAAAAGGAAGAAGGTTAAAAGTAGTGAAAAAATGGAAGCAAGAAAGTGAAAGCTCCTGCCTAAAAAAAGATGATGCAATAGGTAGAATTGCATGTGCATCTGAGTCATGTTCAACTTCGCTTAACACACTAGTTGTTCTTGGCACATCAATTTCTGAAGAGATGGAAAAAATAGAGGAAATTACAAATGATGAGGATTGACATGCTCGATGCTCTCAACTTATGTTTTCCAAGTCTTCTAGGGAAATGCTAGCAACAATAAAAGAAAAAAAAAAGCAAAGATTGCTCGGCTGGTTGAAGTATGCAATGTATAATACATTACCGTCCATGAAAAATTAGTTGAAGGAAGTTGTATTAGGACATCCGTTATATTGATGTAGTTTAAATTATATAGTTGTTGGACTGATGTTATTTTGATGTAGTATAGATATGTTCCAGTGTTCTTATGATGTAGTACTAATTAAGATCCTGATTATTTTGATGTTGACATTCACTGCTTGTGTGACAGTGAACAATATATGTTTGATTTGGTACTTATCCTTATTCTAGTATAATTTTCCTTTGTGTATGTGTTCTTGTTAATGCATTCTAGAACCTTGACAATTCCTATTAATATTGTTTCTAATTTTAGTATAATTCAATGTTTTTGTTATTGTTGAGCATGACTTTCTATTAAGTTAGATGTGTATAAGGAAAATAACTTTTAGTGTTTTTAATTATGCTAATTTTTCATGGTATTTGTTTCTGAATGAAATAATTCACAATAAGGTCCTGGCTGAATGATCAACAACAATGTGGTTCTAGTTTTTTGATTCTAAGTATATGTGAACTGTTGAATGAGCTTGTTGTAGATATTTTGTAGAAACAATGATGAGCAATGAACTTGTGCTACTGAGATTCTATTTTTTTTGTTGAAGTATAATTGTATTACTTGTATTTGTTAATTTCATGGCAAGTGCACCAATTTGTCCAAATAGTAATTAAAACGGTAAGTTCGAGTGTCGAGTCCATAGGAACTTTGAGTGTACTCGAAGTTTGTATATTTCTAATTTTAAGCGAATAATGAATTAAATTAGGGATTTGTCTAATACTGATGCAGAAATATAAAATTTAACATAAATAAAGATAATTAAGCAGAACACATTAAAGAGATAGAACACAAACACTCGAAGAGGTGAGTTGTCGATTGATGCAGAATTATGTGACGTGTTGGGTGCTCAGCCGACCGAAACTACTCTTGATGAAATGTTTGAGATTTTTTACTATTTAATGTTATTCCAAATATTACATTCATTCACTAACCTACCCTAACCATTATCTCTCACGTGAAAGAGCCTAAATTACCTAATTTCACTCCTAATCCCATAAGAGCACATCAAATAATTTGCTTTAAGAATAAAGATGCATACTTAAAGGCTAAATAATACCATTCTATCCCTAAACATAGATAACCTAGATGTTATTTTCAAGTTCTTAGGGTACAAACATTTTCCAATGAGTAAACTCTATAACATACATGCGCATGGGTAATCAAATCATAAACAAGACAATAAACTCATAAAATAAACAATAGTATTGAAATAACATTAAATGGATAGTGAAAATCATTACATCAAGAGTGTTTGGTAGTTGAGCTCCTAACAATGGGTGGTTTAGTCTCTATTTTGTGTCCTAGCCATATTTCTATCTTAAAAAAAAATCTCTTTTGCATAGTGCTCCTCCTCTTTTTATCTTCAAAATGCTACACAATCATGTTTTTCTACATTGACCGTGTGCTAAGCCTGCATGTGTGCGCTGAGCGTACATGCAAAGTCAACTTGACTTAAGTGACCATGCGCTAAGTTGCTAGGTGCGTGCTTAGCGCGCCTGCACGTGACAACTAACTTTCAAGTTGGCTTCTTGCACTAAGCAGATGCTGTCGAGCTGAGTGCGCTGCTCCTGTTCTTCAACCATTTTCTATGCCTCCTACTTTGTCACTTTCTACAAAAAAAATATAACCAAAACATTGTAAATTAACTAACTTTAGCATCCACCAGATAAAAACTCAGAATAAGTGAAATTCCTAACTTTTTAACTCAAATTTACATTATTAATCTAGCATTGGACTCTTACCTGGACTAAGAAGACTTCTAGTTCTAACAATACGTTTCATATTGAGCTATACGTGCTACCAAATGAAATGGCCGAAGGTATTTTCAGTTCTCCTTCCAATTGCTGCAGTACTAAGGCCAGTTCAAAGCGTTAAAAGAAAGGAAAGTAGATAATTGCTATGTTATTTAAATATACAAATTACGTATGCATAATAATTATCAGTATCCATTTGCTAGGCTCGAGATTGGTGTTGTTGGTGTCTTAGTTGTTGCTGCGAATCCTTTTTTATTGGATTAGTACATGGTAGGTTGATGCTCTATTAGATTATAATGGCCAACAAATGGCTTTAAGGGTGGATGTTGCATTTAACATCACGACCATTGTTAATTGCCTAAATTATGGTTAGTGGTCAAATAGGGGAATGAGTGTTTTTTTGTATCTATTACTGGTAGATATCTTATACTTAGGTGGTTTGGTGGGTATAGTATTGGGTTGGACACGTAAGGTATAGGTTTGTTATTTTTTTTTTTTGTGGGAAACTTGCCTATTTTGAATTATTAATAAAATCTTTTCCTATTTTTTTTAAGTTCGATCTTAAATATTATTAATTCCAAGAAAATAAATCAGATGCGCATTGTCTTGATGAAGAGAAGGATTAAAAGCTAAAATATATATTGACCATGTCAAGGATCAAAAGCTTCTAATTATTTTGATTTTATTAATTTTTTCTAACTTAAACTTGCTAACACTTATATAGGTTTACAAAATCAATGGAAGATAGGAATGAAGAATATGGGGAAGATGAACATGAAGAATCTACTTTGCTTTCCATTTTACAATATGATATACAAAAGGATGAAGATGTAAGTGCAATTAGTGAGTATGCAATGACCTATCTATGCAAAAAGCCATGTAAAATTAGTTAGCATACATGTAATTTATGGGTGCAAGATTTTCTGCAAGGACATCCCATTCGCTGTTATGAAATATTTCGAATGGAAAAACATGTCTTTGATCAACTTTGCATTGAATAGGTTGAAAATGATTTACAAGGAACTAAATGGATGGGTGTTGAAGAAATAATGTTCCTACATATGATTGGTCATGGATTAGGCAATCGAAACATACAAGAAAGGTTTCAACATCCAGTAGAAACTATAAGTAGGCATTTTCATAAAGTATTAGTTGCTTGTCTTAAACTAGCCTTTAAATACACCAAAGCACTAGATTCTAGGTTCCGTGTAGTCCATCCAAAAATTGAAAATGACCAACGATATTGGCCATTTTTCAAGAATGCTATATGAGCAATTGATGGTACTCATATCCCTTGTGTGGTTAGCTCTAGTGAGCAACCTAGATTTATTGGAAGAAACGGACATCCAACACAAAATGTAATGGTTGCTTGTGATTGTGACATGTGTTTTATGTTTGCATTACCATGATGGAAAGACACTGCACATGATGCATGTTTATTTGAGAATGCCTTCACAAATCCTAGCATTAAATTTCCACATCCTCCTTCAGCTATGTGTTTTTATAATTAAAATTTATTTATATTTGAATGGAAATCAAAATTTACATGACAATATTTTTTTTCTTTATTAGGTAAATATTACTTGGTGGATTCTGGTTATCCAACACCAATGGGATATGGGGGTCCATATAAATGTGCATGTTACCACCTTACAGATTTTAAGCACAAAAGTGGATTTGATAACTACAATGAGGTATCCAATTATTATCATTTAAGTTTAAGGTGCATAATTGAAAAAACTTTTAGAATTTAAAAAAATAGGTTTGCAATTTTACGTCATATAACTAAGTTCAAATTTGAAACACAAGTTCAAATAGTTAGTGCAACAATGATTATACACAACTTTATTAGAAGGAAATAAAAAATTAATTATGAATTCATGCATTATGAAGATGAAAATATTATTGAAGATCAGAGTGACGATCATATTCATGAAGATCAATCCTTACCTTTAACTTTGACATCTTTAAGAGAGATGAATCTTTTTCGGGTTTAAATCAAAGATGAAATTATAGAACATATATCCTCTAGTTAGTCATGTAATTATATTTATAAAGTTGTGCAATAATTTTGTATCTTGTACCTTAATTTGGACTATGCACAATTAATCATTGTTGTTTAGTTGAATTTTATTTTATTTTATTTTTATACTAATTTTTATTTCTAATATTAATTAAAAATGCATTTTTATATTACATATTTTAATAATTTTTTTGCAAACTTGATGTTTTTTATTTTATAATATGCTAGCTATTTTTAACAAGATGTAATAATATATTATCAATTTAAGTATACTTAAAAAACAATAAAATAAATCATAGTATTATATTTTAAATTCTATTCAAACTTGATGTCTAATTTAGTAATTATACTATCAACATACTTTTCATTCAAATCATTCAAATAAATTTCATTTTAATAAAAGTAATTTTATAATAAAATATCCAAATATAAAACAAGTTACACAACCTATTTTTATCTACAATTTAAATTAAAAAGTTGGGCTACCTTAAATTTAATTTTGTAAATTGTGTAATCTAAACACACACTATCACATGCCTTTTTATGCATCATGGTTTATTATTATTATTATTATTATTATTATCATCATCATTTAGAGGTAGTTTTTAAATTAATTACTAAAAGGGGATAAGTCGTAACAACTGTTATGACTTTTCAGTCAGAATTTTATTTTATTTTTAATTTTTTAAACTGAAGTCGTAAATTTTTTTACTTTAGTGTAATTTTTTTTTAATTTATGACTTCAAAGTCATAAGAAATTTTATTTTTTTACATAATTTAAAAGCAAGTCAAAAATATATTCATGACTTATTCATTTTAGATTTTTTTTTATTTTTTTACTGTTCACATTTTTTTTATATTTATTTAATGTTGGAAGTCGTAAACTTATTTACAACTTCCACAATTTTACTTTTTTTTAGATTAAGTTCTTTTTTATTCTTTAAGTATTT